>WHPX01001169.1:0-505000 GCA_011057435.1 Actinia equina | reverse complement strand
GAACCAACGAACCAACGAACCAACGAACCAACGAACCAACGAACCAACGAACCAACGAACCAACGAACCAACCTGCTTTTCGAGAATGTCCATGTCATAGAAGTTAACCTCATGAAGTACACTAGTTTTATCTTAATGAAGTTAATTTATTATCATTATTTTTTATCTTTCGTACAATGTTATATTTTTTGCATGTATTTTTACGTTTGATTATTTCAACATTTCATGAGGTGGTCACCTCGCATGGGACTCGTAACCTGTTCTTGACTTTTCCTTCTTGGTAACTTTTTTTTCCTTCTATTCAACACAATGTAATATTAGTTTCCCAATATTTTTCGGCGATGAACCCTCCACCCCCACCTCATTCAAAAATGAAATGGTCCGTCAATAAGAAATATTGCCTAGCGTGTCTGTTGTAACACAACCTTACATGTGTTGGTCACGCCATAGCAATCTTTAAACAGACTTACAATGAAAATCCAAATCCAAATATTTCTTGCTCCAGAATTTCTATTGAGTTATTAAAAAGAATCCTGAAACAAAACGGTAGTTTACTATATCAAACCAAATATCATTCCCTTGTTGTAAAGCTACCGAACATATGTAACACTACTAAAATTACATTAGGATATCTATTGCACCATTAGAGTGGTGACCGCAACAGTACTCAGCTAGAATATGTGTTTTTTTTCCTTTGGATTTCCCGCTTGTACATCCATATATTAAATTTCGTACATTTAAAAGTGTAAAAGCGCCAATTTTGTTTCTGATCGAATGAAATTGGGGGGAGGGGGAATATTCCAGAGTTCACACGTTTCTACGCTTTGTAATCTAATTCCGACCTCCTCTCTCAATGATATATTAAGTGTGCCATGTAGTGCACGTGTCTAAATTGTTTAACTTAATTATATGTACTTACACTTCCTCGCATCTACAAATACCGACAAAAGCATGTTTTCTCAGGCGAGTAATGTTGTTGTTTTGAATATCTCTGAGTGAGATTAAAAACAAGATATAAATGAATATCTTATTTAAGGAAATATTCGTCTGTCCGTCCGTCCGTCCATGCCTTCCGTCCCACCCTCCTTCCCTTCCTTACTTCTTCACACCCAGCTACACAACCAAACATTTATCCCTGTCCATTCATCCATATATCAATTCATCCAGCGAGCCATCTGTTAAAAAAGAATTGATGTTGTACATTTTGTTCATCTCTAGCTTCGTAATGATCCACGGCTCTATGTCCTTTAGGTTATTTTGATGTAAAATTCTGAAATTAAAAAAAATCATATTCAGTCAATTCAAAAAATGTTGTCGTCGACCAACTCAAGCCTATGCAACTGGACCGAAAGGAACCTGGATAGCAAACATTGAAGCCGAGTTGACTCCATATAATGTTATCTGACTATTTACCAAAAAACACGATGATGATTCGATTGGGGTCCCTGTGCATTCAAAATGGCGCCACAACAACAGGAGTTGAAGTATTTCAATATAGTTTGTAAATGTGTGGCTTTTGGTACATGGAAAGTTCTTCCCACTGAGATTTAAAGTAATCTTTAATTTTCTAAGACATGGAGCTACACAGTTTTCATCCAATTTCGTGAGTAAGCTTACAGTTAAACATGGGATCGCAAAGCACTCAGGTTACAGTGTGTCGTTTCGCATTTTACAGATCTGTAAAATGCGAAATAACGGTTTCGCATTTTAAAAATCTGTAAAATGCGAAATTCTCGTTTCGCATTTTATTGTGCCGTTTCGTTTCGTTTCGTTTCGTGGTTATGGTAAGCCAGGCTAGGCTACCACACATTACACACACAAAAGATACTAGGAAAGAAAAGAAAAGTACCGCATCGCTAAGTAGTGGGTTTGAGTTCCGTTCTTAGCCTAACTTTTTTAAAGCATTCTCACTGTGGTGTATTCAGGGGATTATAGTCACTTAATTCAAAAACGTTTCTTATACTATGGGTACTCCATGCACTTACAGCTCCTGCAATTGCTCAAGCTTCGCAAAATAATTTCTTTTAAGACGATGAATTTCGTATCCTTTGATTTCTCTTCGGAAAAATAGAAATAACAGGAAATAGTTAATTCTTAAGCAATAGAAGCTCGCCTCCACCCCGTCATTTATTACAGTCAAACTAACTCAAGCGTGAAAACGTAGAGGTCATTAATGACTTTATTTTTGGATTCTTGATTTCATTATTCGATTCGAACATTCATTATTGAAAACGAATATTCATAGCCTGGCATATACAAAAGCCAAGAATATATGCAACTGAAATGCAAAAACAACTTTTTGTGCAAGGAATATGTAATATTAATGACTTAACTTCTGTGTGCGCTATAAACAAGAGCCGGCAAGCCAAGTTAATCGAATTTTCAAATTTTTATTATTATTATTTTTTGAATATTGTAACTTATCTTGTATTTCTCCCAACGTGCGCTATTTCACCGGTAGAGTCATATGAACTTAGCTTATATTCCTTTCTAGCTATGGATAATAGTGTATAAGGAAAACATCTGCACACGTCTCTAACGAAATGAACATTATCTACCCCCTTACTACATGACATCTACCACTCACTTAACTATCTCTCTTTATAGTTTATTTTTCAGTGTGGGGTCTTTGTTATGTGTGCGGGGTCTTTGTTATGAGTGTGGGGTCTTAGTTATGAGTGTGGGGTCTTTGTTATGAGTGTCGGGTCTTTGTTATGAGTGTGGGGTCTTAGTTATGAGTGTCGGGTCTTAGTTATGAGTGTCGGGTCTTTGTTATGAGTGTCGGGTCTTAGTTATGAGTATCGGGTCTTAGTTATGAGTGTGGGGTCTTTCTTATGAGTGTGGGGTCTTTCTTATGAGTGTGGGGCTTTGTTATGAGTGTGGGGTCTTTGTTATGAGTGTGGGGTCTTTGTTATGAGTGTGGGGTCTTTCTTATGAGTCTGGGGTCTTTCTTATGAGTGTGGGGTCTTAGTTATGAGTATGGGGTCTTTGTTATGAGTATGGGGTCTTAGTTATGAGTATGGGGTCTTTGTTATGAGTGTGAGGAACAAAGTATAGGGCATGCCGGACCAAAGATTACTTAAAATAACCCTTTGAAATGATATTGTTATGAATTATGGCTAAAGATAATGCAACCAATCACAGCTCTTGAAATACTAGAGTGTCCAAAAATCTAATTAAAATTGAGGGTTTCCCGTAAGAATGTACTCACAATTTTTTCAAACAATAGGGCAGACGTAGAAGATGCTTTACCTCCATCTCTGTCGTTTCTCCATCGTTAACAAGAGATCTTTGAGAAATCAACCCAAAATATTAACGAGGTCATGCTTCATTGTATTCAATGACGCCACCGAGGAAAATGAAACCACCACGTGATTTTATTGAGCCTGCATACAGTAAGTGATAATAGTTTTCTGACATCTGTACATACGAGCGCACTTCACTCCAAAGCGCTTAAAAATTCAAATCACAGACTTTTAGATTCCTTGTGTGTTGTTTATTAAATAATTACGTTTATGAAATCCATTTGGAGCTTCGACAGTGCACTCGCCTCTCACCTCTGGGGTCTCGGGTTCAAATTCTGGACTGACATCTTATATGTGAGTAGAGTTTGTTAAGTCTCTCCCTTGATTTGAAAACATGTACATTTCTTTGGGTTTTTTAGTTATGTCCCTCTGCAAAATCGAAAATGCTAAATTCAAACATCTATGTGTTAGCTGTGTCCGAGGAACGTTGTTTTAAGGATATCGATAGGTGTGTGTAATATCAAAGCTTCACTTTAATTCTTCGATACTCACAAAATTCTCGTTAGTCCAGGAAGAGGGTACATTGTCTCTGTGAGGTTTGAGTTAACGCACCAAACTTTAAACTCCACTCCGTCGACGCCGACCGAATCGCATCTGCATCCTAATGGGCACTGATAAGCTGTGAATAGAAATAATAACCGTTGAGTTGAAGGAATTATTTCCTTTTATGGATCTATTCAATATTCTATCCGTTTCTTCGGGTATTGTTTACAGTTTGGGAATACAGCTATTTCAAAAAGGGGCAAAAGTTGAACAGAGAATGGCGATGGTAGATTGGTGATTGCACGACGGATCTGTGGTTACACTAGCCTGAATACATGAATTGAATAAAGTCAATTCAAAAAACGTTAATGTCGTTGACCGGCTCAAGCCTACGCGACTGGACCGAAACGAATATGGGTACAAATCACTGAAGCGGTTAAATATTCGTTCTGTATTAATTCTTCCGCTAGTAATAAGATAATAATGGAGAGAAACAATCCATCAAATGCATGTTTTCGGGTTTAGGGAAAGAAAAACAAAATAGTTATGATTCAGTTAACAATTCTGAAAATATGAAGGCATTAAAAAAGACGTCTTCTTCAACTCTTCCCGCTCGCCTAAAAAGCTTCGTGCTGTAAACCAGACATAACTAGTCAGATAAAATTGTGGAGTCAACTCGGCCTCAATGATTACTACCCAGAGTTCCTTTCGGTCCAGTCGCGTAGGCTTGATTTGGTCCACGATAAAAAAATTTGAATTGACTGTAACAACCGTGTCAATTCGCCACCTAAGGTCTTCGGTCGCTGAATGGCACAGGCATCGTTTAGATATTGAATATGAAAAAAATCTTATTAACACACAGTACCTTTCGGTCGTGAAATCGCCAATCACCGATCGCTATTCCAAAACAAAAAACAAAAAACACCAGAGGTTTCACACGAATATTCCTCTAGACTCCGATCAGTGTTTGATCCAGTAACAAGACTTCTTCACCTGGCCAAACATGACGTTGTGGTTCGTTGTGGAGATTAGGGATGATTATTGAGGAACCATATGAATTGTGGAAAACATAATATTTGACCAATCACTAATTTTTACTTGAGATTTAAATTTTGAATTTAGTATTATGGCAGTACATTGAAAAACTGATATACTTAAGTGGTAATTGGTAATTGAGCTGCGTGTCACGCTACGCGGTCGTGCAATTTTATAAACACTCGTAACCGTATTTACCGCGAGTCTCCTAGAGGAGGTAAAATGAGACTCTGCTCGCAGGGTAAACCGTATTGTATATAAATCTAAAAATCTAAATTTATTAAGTTTTAGCTGTTGAGTCACAGCACTGGACAGAGCTGGGCTATAACTCATTGAACGATCAAGGATCAAAATACGAGTTAGAAGTTGATTTTTGTGGAGGGAGGAAAAACGGAGAAAAACCTTCAGGAGAGAACCAACAAACACCCACATAAAACCCACATACAACACCGAGACCGTCAGTACTCGAACCCGAGTCGCATTGGTGAGAGTCGCCGGACCGATTAGTAGCTTACGCTACCCGTGCCCAATTACGTTATTTATATATCAGCCTAAATAACATTCATACCTTTCCTGCACGAAACACCGTGTAGTTTTCCAATATGTGGAGATGCAGCAGAAATACTAGTATTGCAATCTGAAATATGTCGCTCATTTCCTGTGCAAAGCGAAAGGATTTGTAGAAAGCCTTTGGAGCCACCATAGTATTGGAGGAATACCATCTTGGTATTTCGAACGATCAGGATTGGTGGAGGGAGTCCGAGAGTACGGCAGATCACCTTGGCAACGTTCTGTTCATTGTTGTTGTTTAGGACCAAGAATACCATCACCCCATTCATATAAGCCTCTACATTTCCTTCTTGTTCATTACGCCCTCCTATTATCTTTAGAGAAACTGGAATGTCAAAGAATACATATATTATTTTCTAATTCCCGGCCCTTAATGACCTTCTTGGGTAAAGTTGAAGCAAAAACAAGAAAAAATAACAAATTGTTCATCACAATCTATTCGTGGTTTTCACCTACGTCATCAAAAATTTTTGCCCCAAGGTTAGAAATGATGTTTATATTGCAAACATTTCAAACTTTCAATAACAATCAAGAATGACGTTACAATTTGTGGTATTTTTTCTTAAATATCTAAAGAAATAATTCTTTGAAACAAATTTAACTGTGATATTCGTATTACTACTAATAAACTACACATTTTTAGCATTAACATTTGTTTGTGTCATAAACACTTTAACCAATCAATCACTCGATTATCTTACTTTTTTGCTTTCCACAACCAACTAATGCCTTTGGGCTTGACGATGATGTGGACAACGATAATCCTGGGCGATTGCAGTCTAATGGGCTTTTTTCATTTCCAGAACATTTGACTTTGTTTATCCAAATCGTCACGGATGAGACGTAAAATGCCGATGATTTTTCCCATTCTTGGCGCTACATAGGGTCCAGTCATATTTAACATACGACACACCACCTTTGCGGCACTTTCATTCCAGTATGTTGAACCAATTCCTGCTGGAATACCTTCGATTTCCAGCACCACCTCACCTATAATTGCTATTCCTATTGTTATTGGAGCGGTAGAATGGACACGGGTTAGTGTTTTACTTAAGAAATCTAAAACGCACACGTATGCCTCTATAACATTATAGATACATTCTGGGAGCTGTAGAGCACGAGAAAAGCAAGCTTAGGAGCACGAGACGTAGCCGTGTGTTTCTCTTGCTTTCCGAGTGCTCTATAGCTCCCAGCGTGTTTATATCACAGTATAGAGACACAAGTACTCGTTTTATATTGCTTTTATCAAATATTTTTGAACAATTTTGCACGAGTGTGTCTCTAGTTTTCCTCTGATATAAAAACAGTAGCCAGCCAATCACCACGCGCGTTATACCAAATTTCTGCCGGCCGAGTACACGAATAAATGTTTACAACGGGGAAAGTATGAATTCTCCACAACTTGTAGCGTCAAGCTTATTTAATAGTAAGACCGTAAGGTGAATCATATGTTATAAATCCAGTGGTAAACTGTAATAAGATAGCACAGAAAAAAAGGTGAAGACAGTCTTACCTTGAGCTGTTATTGAGTAGCCCTCGTAGAAGTGTATCCTGATAAGTACACTGAAACTTTATGGAAAAAGAAAAGAAACGAAAATGAGGGGGTGGGAGCGAGCGAAAATTCTATTAAAAATAAGATGATATAAGAAGTCAAAACATAAGTGAAACAACTGAAAATCAAAGGCATAACCAATAATCTATACAATTTCTGTATGGCTTGGAGGGAGGGAGGGATAGATGGATGATGGATGGATGGATGGCCCCTCGCAGGGAATGGTGATTATTAAAATCTAACTCTTAAACTTTAAATTAACATATAATACCATTTGGCTGACCCACATATAACCCCCGCTTCACCATTGTAGTCATAATACTTAGGGATTTCCAGAATATTTAGACTGCAATCTACCAATGAAGATTCGTTACCAAAGCAGTGTTTCACCCGCACCCATTCTGGTCCCAGTGTCTCCGTGAATATGGAATACTTAGCTATAGCTGTTGCGTTAGGAAGCCCAAACATCCTGCAGGCCACATTTCCTGCTTCAATGGTCCAGCCTATAAAGGATACTGCACTCCAGACTCCGCTGATAGAAACTTCAACACGACCTGATGATGTTTTTTCCGAGAATCTTCTAATTTTAAATGACACTTAAAAGAGAGGATGATATGAATATCGTGAAGGACTTTTGGGGTTAAATTAGCAAGCAATGATTCAGGAGTCTGAGTACTATAATTGTTTTTTTTTAATGTAACAGGGCTCCCGGGAAGTGAAAGGTATTGTAATGAGCGGTAGAAAGCGTTTTCAACTAAGTCAAAAACAGTTTACAGTAACAAGTTTGTGAGCGTGCCACGTCCTACGGATCCAAGTAGTTGGAGTGTAGAAACCGTTAACCAAAGTGAATAAAACCAGAGGTTATATATATATTCAAATGGTTCGAGCTCCAAAGTGTCCTATTAAGAGAATATCAAACCTTGGACCCTCGAGATTTTCAATTGACCGTACCTTTTTCAAAGATCAACCTTCCTGCATTCCAGCCTGGTCATGGGGAAGGTGGGTGTTTCGTATTGATAATGCTGAAATCTTTCATTTTCAGAAGAAAAAAAACTTTAGGGCAAATCCCCAAGGTCTCCGCCTTCCAAATAACCCCAAAAATTATGGCCGTTTCAAATATAAATACAAATATATCAAAAGTATATCAGACATGTTGGGATATCTTCCTTGATATTTATTTCAGAAAGCCCTAGTCAATATCAGAGATGATATTCCATAATTTCTGATATATTTTTGATATACTTGTATATATTTTAGAAGGGGCCATAATTTTTGCAAAAGACTGTATATATATATATATATATATACAGCGGTTTGCATAAACTTTGACCATTTGTTCATATATACAAGTATATCAAATGAATATCAAAAATTATGGCATATGATCCGTGATATTGTTTTCGAGTTGACCATCAGTAGGGCTTTCTGGAAAAAATATCTGGGATGACATCCCATAATTTCTGATATACTTTTGATATATTTGTATATATATATAAATGGTCAAAGTTTATGCAAACCGCAGTATATATATATATATATATATATATATATATATATATATATATAAAACAATTAAGATGCCGCTCCAGCTTGTTTTCGATAAATCAGTCTCGCAATAAAAGAGACCCCGCGTTTCCACATGATTCCCCGGCTTCTAATTTGCCACCATTTGGTCACCCTTAATAATTTTAATAAAGCCGGGTATTAAATGCCCGCTATATATAAGTTGGTGTTTTTTTATTGTTCAGTTTTCTATCGATTCTTACCACATTTAGATAACTCCCAGTTCACAGGAAGCCCGTCGATACATTTTATCGTTTTTGAACCAAAGAGAAAATAGCCCTTGTGGCAGGTCACGTGACATGGATTGCTGGAACAATTGATGTAACCATGTGACGTTGCTATGGAAGAACACCCTGAAATAAAACGCAATTCAGTAACACCATAGAGGATAAATCACTCCCAAATTTTAAGGTGAAATTTCACACGTAAATTTTTCGCATGGTGCCACTAATTGTAATAACCCTAAATGTGTGCAACATAAATATCACTAATTAGTGTTATTGTATGCTAATTAGATTGCTTTCTTTTGTTTCATTAGTGCTATTTACTGTTAAATAGTGATAAGTGTTTGTACTCTAGCGTATATTATCTTCAAAGTACTTAGACAAGCTATATTTATCAAAAAGTGCCTTAACAGTGCCTTGATCAGCCAAGAGGTATCAGTAAATGTTATTAAATCGATATCAAGATAATGCATTGCGATTCTATATTTCTAACGATAATATCTAAATAATAATAGATTCAAAGGAAAACGATTATCAAGGCCCTGGAAAATATTAGAGTGTTCAAGTAAAACCACTTTATAGTCTGAACATTATAGCCAACAAATGTTGATTCAAATGTTGCGACCGTTTGTCATGGTTGGTGTTTCAAGACGTGTTCGTGTTTACGAGAGAGAAGATATGCGTTTTATTTACAACCACATGTGAGGGACACTGGAGCATCCGATGCTAGCGAATTAGCTTCATTGATGGATGACTAGAGGATTTGGAGAAGGACAAGTGGTTGCCCGCCTTCGGGTGACCAAGTGAGTGAGTGAGTGACATGTGTTAAGTATCTGATTACAATTGCGTAAGTGCTAATATTGTAACAGTTAGATGTTGTATTAAGGAGGCTCTGGGTAGTTTTAGTCTGGCACACCTTGCCTAATTTCAGCGTACAGCTCGCAGACACAGAGTTCGCATGTTCATGAAAAACGCAGTAATCGAATTATTATTTGAAACATAGTTTCACTGAAATGTGTTTTCAAAGTGGTTTCTAAGAAAGCCAGAGTCTCAAAAAGCGTCAAACGTAAATAAGAGCTTTGATGTACCATCAATCCTCGATTCATAGAAAAATACATGCAAGGTACTCATTATATTCAAACCAGATGTGGCCATATGCACGCAATCTAGAGAGTGATATAAACTAAATAACACCGTTATATTCTTTAATCCGATAGTTCTTCATTTCATTTTACTTTTTTAGACTTTAATTAATTTTTTTGGTTTCCGGTAGGTTTTTATTTATATCTGCGGCTTTTTCTTTTTTATATACCCTGACAATCCTTCCCAGCTTTTCAACCAACTTTTCACCTAACATTTACCTTACTTTTGACACAACATTTGACCCAACATAGCCTGCGAGCAGAGTCTCCTTTTAACTCCTCAACGGACGAGAGAAGGAAAGGAGAGGAGTTAAAAGGAGAGACTCTGCTCGCAGGGTAGACCCAACATTGACCAAACAACTAAAACAATGACATTTGACACAACGTTTAACCCAACATTTACCCATGACATTTACCCAACATTCAAAACAGCATTTAGCTAACATTTAATTTTTGGCCATTTTTTTGACCCAACTATGACAAACGGACGCAACATTTGATTCAACAAATGTTGGCTAAATGCTGGGTAAAATGTTGGGACTTTAGAGTGGTTTTACTTGGACCGTGAAACGAAGAAAAGTCACTCTAACAATATTTTGCAGGGGCTTGGTACTCGTTTTTCTTTGAAGCTATTACTATTCAAATTCTTGTTCAAGTTTTTGTTGTTCAAGCTGTTAAACACTTGTGAGATAAAAGAAGAAAAAAGAAGAAAAAAAAAGGGGGGGGGGGGGGGGGGGAGAAAAAAAAGAAAAGGAAAACGAAAGGAAAAAACAAAGAAAAAAAAAGACCGTGTTACTGATAATATTCATAGACCTATTTTGAAAGCTCCTTTCCAAACTGCAGAAAATTAAGGCCGAGTAATAAGTATTTTCATAGGCATCCTTCTCTGGAGAGCAGAATGTCTGGAGAGCCAATCAACCGTTTGCTCTATCGGCTATTTTCATAAAACAGTGCTACAATATACTTAACATATAGTGCTACGATAGTTCCTGATAAAAAAATAAAAAACAATGGACAATAGAAAACAAACATACGGTTTCCAATATTTTGTAATATTCAGTGCAAACATATCTAGTACTGTTTGAAAGATTAGATGCGAGCAGTCTAACGTCTTTTATTTCCTTTTTTCGTTCGAAATTAAAGTTTCAAAAGCTAAAACTGATGCAAACGAAGAGAATATTTAAATTTGACTTACGTTTGGTAGTAGCATTTTGACTACTAACTCGATGCAACTCCAAAAGGAAAAGAAGCGTCACTTGTACTAACACCATGAAAGATGTCATGATTCACAATGAAAGCGTGAATGTTTATGACTTTGTCACAAAGATGAACAAACAACAGCTGCTTGAATATCTTAGACTAAGTATCTCTAAATAAGTGATAATTACTATCGTAGCAATGAATTCGAAACCTCATGAATAACAATTGAAAGTAATGGTGAATTTCTAGAAATACACTTCAAACAATATATTACCGATATATAACAACGACATGATGTTGTATCGCTAATATTTGTATTGAAGTATACTATGTACCGAAAAGGTCACTTTTTGGAAAAGTCAAGAACATGTTTTATCTCCGGCCTATGACGTTATTTTTTTCTCGTTATTATTTAAAAGTAATGACGTTTCTGCTATTTTGCTGCTCGTGCGTTAACGTTAGTTTTAGGAGTGTGCTTTATAAGAATGGTTGGACAATCTACGTGTGAGTCAAATTTGTGTGGCGAGAGGGGAAGAATCCTTATTCTTGATTGGTTTTTTTCTTTTCTTTGAGTACTAAATAGAGGAATAATTTTTCTTTTTTCCTATTTGTGTTCATATTTCCTTCAAAGAGCGCTTCCTCTTTCATCAAGCTGCAGCTTCGTGCTCACGCTTGAGATTTGCAGTCGGTGCTTTTTGAAATATATTTTGAAACATACAGTTTTAAACTATGGTCTGCAGAGCAAATAAACCGTTTGCTCTATCGGCTATTTTCTCTATGTGATATTTTAAAACATAGTTAATAGTGGGGAATGGTTGGAAAGCCCGGCAAACTTCAAAGGACTAACTCTTTGTTCGACTTTATTGTTCACGTCCCTCTTGGTCTGTACCAAGAAACGAGGGGCCTGGCTAATTTTGAGTTCGATCCAAGCCAATTTAGTACTCGAAAATTCCAGTTATTTTGCTAATATTTTCGATTCTGTTTAATAGCCAATTTATATACTGAACGACTCTTTCTATCGTTTTTCCCCGGACCACTAGGAATACTCAAAAAATCGGCCGCCGCCAGAGCCTCTCATTTCTCGGTACGGACCAAGAGATTGGTCAAAGGAGTGCGATTAATTCCCAAATTGCATCCTTAGGAGCTCTTATAATCGCATCCTAAAAAATATTTTTTTAAACAAAATGAAACAAAAAAATAACAAAAATAATTTTCTTTTTTGTTCGCATTTAGTTCTTCTACTTCATTAAATTGATTATTCTGCACTCTTTATTGTGTCTTTTTTTTGTGTATGATTACAAAAAGGATATCATGAAGTGGTAACTGAACTTCGTGTCGTGCAATTTTGGTTGCAATTACAAATCGCACTCCCGCTACGAGGTCGTGCGATTTTGTAATCGCGCGTTTGATTTCAGACCAAATTGCACTCCACTCAGTTCAATTACCATCATTTACCTTGAGTATTGATTTTTTCATCTTGCATTATCGTCTGAATGAAGAGAATGTGATTCTATACTAGATTCTATACTAAACTCCATGAGAATCTTGCCAATACAGTAACTATAGTCGTATAAATAGCGGCCCCTATAGGAATTGGCCTCGTTCTCCGAAAGACGCACGATGACACGGTCCTGTCCTATTAGAAATACAGCTCAAGTCTGTGGCAACCTGCTCACGAGCAAACTTTAAGAACCATCCCCGGGATCGAGTTCATAAAAGGCATACCGCACGACTTGGATGAAGATGGTTATTTTAACCCTAAGATGAACAATTTGATTGTGATTGACGACCAAATGACAGAGACGTCCAATGATAAGAGAATCATGAACTTATTTACCAAAGGATCTCATCATCGAGACCTGAGTGTCATTTTTCTTATGCATAATCTTTACTTTTAAGGAAAAATTATGCGCACCTTAAGTCTTAATGCTCTATGCATACCTTGTTTTTTTTTTTAAAAAACCCAGGAGATAAGCTACGCGATACGAATGATGACTTTGGGAAAGCAGATGTATCCAGGTAAGACAGAAAGGTTTTAACAAATTCACCTCTGATGATAATCATTGTCTTCTTGATCACCAGAGAAAGCGAAAAGGGCCATAATTAAATTTTACCGCATGTTAGAACAGAACTTCAAAAAATCACAGCAAAGTGTTTAGTACTCCCGCCTATCAAGCGGGAGACCGGGGTTAGATCAATGTCAATTTACGATTTTGGGCGAAATTTCGAGTATAACTAAAATATTGTCAAACATTTCTCACAAATACGAGATCGAAATAATTATGATATAATCAAATTTATCATGATGCATGACGTTTGTTCATTATTGGCATATATCGCAGCGAGAGTTGCGCTGAGGCAAATCCAACTGAATCAAGCAGATCAAAAGATCAAGCGAAAACTAGAAAAACACATTGAAATTTCTCTCTGTATGAAGAGCCCCAAAAAACAGAAAGCTCATTTTAATCATGAATCCTATGAATGAGTTATAGAACATCTTAAAAAAACTATTTTTTGTTGCTAAAAAAACTTTTCTTGTGTGCCAAACTATTTTTCAACGATTACGGGTATTTAACTTTCAGAAATTCATATGATTTTATTTACACATTTAGGAAAAAACTATTGGATAACTCAGACATGTAATAATCTCTATGTAATAATATAGAAAAGGCAGCCAAAGTGATCTCGAAGAGTGTCGTGTTGGGGGCTATTCCCCAACAAGGGCATTCCGGAGTTCCTGCGTTGTTGTAGTTCCAATCTTCGTTTTTCCTTTTGCAATATGTCCCGTTGTCCCTTGCGCGCCGTATGTTTTTACATGTGTTTTGAAGTAGTGTAGCGTATCAGTTTCCGTGGTGTCAATTCGGTGAGTTTTTTGCACTGTTTTTCTTTTTGTTTCCCTTTTATACATTGTAATTTGGATTTGGGTGATTTTAGGTTTCACCGGGCCTTTTCCCTTGCCTGTTCTTTTGTGGCTATCAATCTGGTTGTGAAAATAAAGTTTAGACATTAACCATACCCGTGTAGAGCCAAATGACATTATTCCCATAAACGAAATACGCTACTTCATGTCGTCTGTCATCCAAATAGAAAAATAATTCTCAATTTTTACGGAGACTTCAATTGAAACTTTAGTATTTAACTTCAAGTTTATTTGGGTCTATCAAAGAAATGGGTTTACAGGGATCGAGTTTTATTGGTCGATGGAAAAGATACCTACAGTTTCCTCAGTCATGGGCTTTTTTGCATTCGTCGGCCTCAACATTTTATTAGTCATCTCAGCTCCTGTCTCCAACATTAAATTCCATTTAAATTCACTTTCGAGTTTTCTGAATCCAATACGACAAGCGAGTTCGACGTATGTTTATAACAGTGTGATTGCTTTCTGGGCTTCAAAGGCTTTGTTTTCTGTCTTCTCCATAAATTTGAGAGTTTCTTCATACTTCCGTTTACTTGTGTCAAACCGGTTGTATCCCAGAAAGCCAGCAGTTCCAAATGTTCCAGCGACGAGTACACCAGCGGGAGCTGCTATTGGAGCTGCTATAACGACACCAACACCAATAAAAGCGCCTGCAACTGATACTATTCGTAGAGCACTGCTTTGTTCTTTGCCTTCTATGCTTTTCTGACTAATGTTTTTGATGTTCTGAACAAAATTTTGGATCCAACGATTTCTGTCTTTCAACATTTCCATCGCTTCCTTCAGTTTAATGTTACAAACATTTCTCAAACCAATATGCAGCCAGTTATTCTAAGTGATCTGTCATCATTACATGATGTATTTAATTATGTCAATTTTGTAATCAGTGCCAAATCCTGCAATCGCATTGGTTAAAGATGATGCTATTCAATCATTAATAATAGTTGGCTTTGTAGGTTTTGCTTCTTGGTGTAATATTGCTGCTATTTCTTCCACTCTCTAAGTAGAGCTGAGTTGTCATTAGGTCATAAATAAGTCTCGTTACCTCGCCTGCGATCGGCCTGAGACGGACAAACAGATCGAGTTTCTTGCACTTTTAGAGAAGAGTGTCTACTTCAGATAAGAGAAAGAATATTATCAACCAATCAATCTTCTGCATTGAACCAAAGTCCGGACCAAAGTCGGACACCAAAAGTCTTCACTTGCAAATGTAAATTAAAACAGTAGTTATCGTATGTTTGAAGTTGGTTTGTTTGGTCAGCATCAAAGAATCATTCCGTTGACTAGCTTTCCGAAGTGAAGTCTTTGAAGCATTGTACGCGCATTAACCAAGATACATCGCGCAGCCTTTGTCCAGCGTGGTCTTCAAAGGACACGGTGCCCAATACCGAGGCGAACGTCAAACCAATTAATAATAATAATCTTTAATAAGGATACCAGCTTCACCTTACGGTGATTTACAGAAGGTTCCTTAAATAAACTAAATAAAATGTACTAATTATAAATATATTATATAAAGAAAATAAAGAAAATATTTAGACTCTAGGAATTTACCAATTTACTAAAATACAATTGATATTAAAAATTAAATAAAAACCTTCCCCCTTTAAAAACGTTATATAAGTTAATTAGTTAAAACAATTTTAGAAATTCGATTCTTAAATTTTTTTAAATTTACTGCATTGCGTATTGTTAAACTAATACTGTTTCAGACTGAGGCGGCAAAGTTAATAGTTGTCCATTGGCCCCACCTAGTTTGTGCCCGAGAGGCACGAACATTATTCTTATTTCTTGTGTTGTAACTATGAAAGTCCCCTGTTCAAATGAAACTCAAAATCATGCTCTAATAAATTGTTGTGACATTTGTACATAAAAATAGCACGATGCTCGGCCCTTCTTTGTGCAAGTTTCTTCCAACTAAGTTTTTCTAAAGCTTCTCTAGCAGAAGTTCGATAAGGCAAATCTAACACAATTCGTGCTGCATTATTATGAAGCACCTGCAGCTCGGACATAAGCGCTATATTTCCTCTATCCCCCCACACTATGTCAGCATATTCAAAAAGAGGCAATACAAAACTGTTGAAAAAGGTTATCCTAGCATTTAGAGGTAAAAAATTCTTGATTCGCCTTAAAAGGCCTAACTTCTTATTAATCTTATTCTTAATATACTCAATATGATCATCCCATGACAGATTCTTATTGATTACAATACCTAAGTAATTGAAGGACTCGACTGCATCTAATGATTGACCATTAAAAGATATATCAATTCCATTGACGTTACATAGGAGCTTTTTAGTACTACCTATTAACATAAACTTCGACTTTGAAATATTTAAAGTAAGTTGGTTTCTACTTAGCCAATCCCCAACCCTGTTCAAGTCTGAGTTCAGTTTTAATTCCACGTCAGAAGACGATTTCGAAGAGTAAAACAGCGCAGTGTCATCAGCGTACATCGAGATCTGACAGTGTTCCAAGTAGTCCGGTAGATCGTTTATGTAAATGATAAACATCAGTGGCCCTAAAATCGAACCCTGGGCAACACCAATGGGGATGTTTTATTTATCAGATTGGGTACCATTACAGACAGTTACTTGAGAACGGTTGTGCAGAAATGATCTGAACCACTCACAGGCAGACGATTCCACTCCAAAGGCTGACAACTTACTCAAGAGGATGCTGTGGTTGACTGTGTCGAAGGCCTTTGTGAGATCTAAAAAGACGACACCAGTAACTGAGCTAATTAAAACAGTAGTTATCGTATGTTTGAAGTTGGTCGGTTTGTTTGGTCAGCATCAAAGAATCATTCCGTTGACTAGCTTTCCGAAGTGAAGTCTTTGAAGCATTGTACGCGCATTAACCAAGATACATCGCGCAGCCTTTGTCCAGCGTGGTCTTCAAAGGACACGGTGCCCAATACCGAGGCGAACGTCAAACCAATTACCGACTAATATTCTTTAACTTTGCTGTCCGCACTAAATGCTCTTCAAACTCAATCACTCTGAGCTCGGTATTAATCGCTTTCTGTTGTATCAAATAACTAACTCAAATCACCGCTCTTCAAATACCTGCGCCCTCAGCGCAACAGACCACCAACCTTCTATCTTCCCGACATGCGCGGTAGCGGCTTTCTCTTTGATCTGTAGGCTGTTGGTATAAATGGCTGCGGGATCTGAACCCAACTCATTCAGTTCCTCTGCTGTCCTGTCAACATTACACTGTGCCAGTACAGAGCAAAGTCAAGCCAAACCGTACAAATGTATCAACCCGTTGAAGTTGATGTCTCGTCCAAAACCAAACCACTCAACAAGAAGGCTTCCTTCATGGTCGAAGATCTTCTACGAAGTACGCACGCTTCCGGTACTGATACCAACGACTGCTCATCATCGCAGCAACTCAACACTGCAAGACACTGCAAGACTGCATCAATAGGTCTTAGCTGGACAAAAGAAGATTCCAGGTCAAAGGAAACATCACCAAACTACTGCACATCATCAAGAGGTGAGTTATTTATCATCACAAAGGAAAAATTCCATCGCTAGGAAGATGGTTTTACGATCGCTTGACTTGAATATTCATAGCTAATCGAACTCATTTTCTTCCTTTTTACAGATGAGGCTACGCACTGCCGCCATGACGATTCCTCTTTAGTGTCTTCTACGTCCAATACAGCAGCAGCCCTTTCACACGATCAACAGCACCACCTTGAGAAAGTCTTCAGATTTCAACAGTACCTTGGAACCAAAGAACGCCAACGCCTCGCCGCTACAATACGAACAACCGACCAACAAGTCAAGATGTGGTTCCAGAACAAACGAGTGACGCTCAAACTTCAGATAGACAAAGCACAACACAGACAAGCCAAGCTCGCTTACCTGAACAGCCTCGCACAAAGTCTTCTTAACGCTACACTACAACCAAGCGTACCACCAACAATTGTCAAGCCATCGATCCGTAAGTGTTCCAGACTCTCCTTGCGACATGTACCATACAGGAACTACGATGATCAGCTGTCAAGCCGGTACTCAAGACCACAACGAGTAACACCGTACAGTTGGAATCAGAACAGATACAGACGTGATTGGGTACCTAATGTTGTTCACTATCATCCACAAGTAGTGCCTTACTTGCCTTGATCAATTGGATTCGTATTGGCAAAATGCACTGTTGATCAAACCCTTCAAATAAACAATCAGTATTGCGTATTGAAACTTGTAAATATAGTATAATATATTTTATAAATTTGATTTGTATATAAATAAAAACTATTTAAAAAATAGCTCATTATGTTGTTGTTTTACTTCACTGCCTTCTTAAATATAGTCATAATATTTCTTGAAAATGAATCCTATAGTTTCAAAAATTTTATTTCTTGTTATTTATCTTCATTTTACGCTTTTGCGTTTTACACTGTATCCACCAAGTTTAGTCTTTTGCTGTCACTTAAATGGTATTTTTGTTAATTTACAAAGGAATGTCGCGTACGATCCCATTGAAGAACCGCTGACCAAAGAAAGGCTGATATTTTTTATCTGCATTTTTTTGTCAGAGGTCTGCCATTGGCCAAACATCGGCCTAAAACACCTACAAAACCCTTCTCTTTACAGTATAGAAATACCAAAAGCTGTGATTAATAATATAGTTGAATTTTATGAAAACACGGCTTACCTCGTGGTTCCATTTGTCGTCATCTCTTCGATGTCGCATCGCTTACTCTTCGGTAAGAGAGAGATTTGATTATTTTAAGCCGTGATTGGTTCCGAAGTTTATCTATTGTTACGGACTTACTTACACAAACTCGATAACATCGAAGCTTAGCCCCGATTGGTTCCGAAGTTTATCTATTATTACTTACAGCCAGCCAGCCATTCTAATAAAGCACTCCTAAAACCAAAAATAACAAACGAGGAGCAGAATAGCCGAAACGTCATTGCTTTAAGAGGAATAGCTTTGTTTGAATGTAACGTTATACGGCCGAAGATAAACAATGTTCTTTTCCAAAAAGTGGCCTTTTCGGTACATTATATACTCTTCGAAACAAGTATTAGCGATATAACATCATAACGTTGTTATATATTGGTAATATATAGTTTGAAGTAAATTTCTAGAAGTTCACCTACTCTATTACATGTACTTTCGATTGTTATTCATGAGAATTCATTGTTGCTATAATATAATTACCACTGATTTAGAGATGATTAGTCAAAGATGTTCAAGCAGCTGTTGTTTGTTCATCTTTCTGACAAAGTCATAAAGAATATTCACACTTTCATTGTGAATCATGACAAGTTTCATGGTGTTTGTACTAGTGAAGCTTCTTCTCCTTTTGGAGTTGCATCGATTTAGTGGTCAATATGCCCCTATCATGCGTAAGTCAATTTCAAATATTCTCTTATTTTGCATCAGTTTTAGCTTTTGAAACTTAATTAAATATGCGCACGAAAAAAGAAAGATGGCAGCCTGCTCACACCTAGTATTCCAAACAGTACTAGATATGCTCTCCAGGCATTCTGCTCTCCAGAGAAGGATGCCTAAAAAATATTGTTACTCGGCAGCTTAATTTTCTGGAGTTTGCCAAGAAGCTTTCAAAATAGGTCTATGATTATTATCAGTAACACAGTCTTTTTTCTTTGTTTTCTTCGTTGTTTGTTTGTTTGTTTTTTTTTTTTTTCTCTCTCTCTCTCTTTTCGTTTCTTCTTTCATTTCACAAGTGCTTGTCTGCTTGAACTTCAATAGTACTGAATACTTTTTTCCGAAATTGATCGGTGTACATTATTTTTAAAGTACGTAGACAACCTTTATTTATCGGATAAGTGGAAGCTACTGAGTAAAGGCCGGTTCAGATACGATTTTCGCCTACAACTATCGTATACAACAGGCTCGCGTCTGTCGTAGGCGAGTTGTGTGCTTGATTTACACGCTACGAGTTGTAGGATGGCGCCAGCGTGTTGTATTAGATAGACCGGCCTTAGAACACCGGCTACCGTAGAACATGAACAATTTTTTTTCCATTGTCTACGATAGTTTATTAAAACACCTTTTATCAGTATTTCACAAATATAGTGAGTTACGTGTTCGGAGAGAATTACTCATGTTTCTTCCTCAGTTTCGGTTTTATGATTTTTTTGTACAAGCTTGATTTTCGCCATTTTTCTTCGAAAATCGTACACACGCATGTCATTCCGGAGTGATTATTTCAAAGAGAAGCTCTGGACACCCCATTTTTCTTTGCATTTTTTTAAAATTAGCATTAAATTTCAGGTCAAAGAAGTTTCAATTTTCAATTTTCTGTTTATTATTTACCAAAGTAGTTAGCCACCTTAATTTTAATTCGATCTGTGCGTTAACAGTCCTTGATCAACCAAGAGGTATCAATAAATGTTATTAAATCGATATCAAGATAATGGCATTTGGATATTAATAACATTTGAACATTAATAGGTATAAATGAAAACGAGTATGTATTGGCTCTGGAAAATATTAGTGACTTTCCTTTCAAGGGCCAACATTTGACCCAATAATCATGGAATCAAATGTTGCGACCGTTTGTCATGGTTTGTCATGGTTTGTCCGTTTGTCAAGACTTTTGGCTAGCTAAATGTTGGGTCAAATGTGGCGTCAAAATGTTGGGTCAAAAGTTGGGACCGTTTGGTCATAGGTGGGTTAAAATTTTGGCTAATTTTATTTAGGTTAAATATTGGGCCAAAATGTTGACCAAATGTTGGGTAATTGTTGTGTCAAATGTTAGGAAAATGCCTCTATAGGAAAAAGCCGCCGTTATAATAAAAAACCTACCCGAAACGAAAAAAAAAATTCAATTAACAGAAAAACAGTTAATTGGGAAGCAGAACAAATCAGATTTCACAATAGCGGATTGTCATTTTAGATTATATGACTTGATAGATTGCGAGCAATGATTGATGGTACATCTGTTTCAAAGTTTTTAATTACCTTCGGCACTTTTAGACTTTGGCTGTTTTAGAAAACGTTTCGACAATACATTTGAAATCAAACTTACTAATTGGACTAAATTCAACTTCAAATAATGTTTTCTATCGATTACAATAGCTCAAAATTAACGACATAATTTTATTTATGAAAAACAACAGTGCAAAAACTTAAAAGCGAAGTGAATGAAAAATAAATATAAGAATTGTTCTTTATTTCAGGGTGTCCTTCCTTTGCAACGTCACATGGTTACATCAATTGTTCCAGCAATCCATGTCACGTGACCTGCCATAAAGGCTACTTTCTTTTTGGTCCAAAAAGGATAATATGTTTCTACGGGCTTTTGGTGGACTCGGAGTTATCTAAATGTGGTAAGAAAGGATAGAAACTCAACTCAATTGTGCTATTTATTTCTTCATGTTTGTTTATTGATCCTAAAACAGAAATGGCCAGCTTACATTAAGTGGCCACGAGAAACGTCCATAACTAGAAGTGTCCATCTGGTATATTAGAGTAGCGTCTGATGTGTTTTGGAAGTGAGGTATTTTAAGACACCGCTGCACAAACAATCATATTCCTCGAAAAATGCATACCTTGCGCTTATTGGCCTTGTGAATATAGCCGGCAAAAGCAAGACGAACAAAACATAGAGAGACTGGGGCGAGTTATGAATTTTAAGAAGTTGAAGTTCAAGACTTGCATGGTACCTCCTTAAAAACTTGAAGTTCATCACTGTTTTGAGCGGTTTTAGTGCGCGCGCACATTGTGGGCTCAAATAATGGCGTCATCGTCTTTGCGTAGGAGGATAGGAGTAGCTTCATTTTTCTATATAGTGGTCAGCCATCTTAAACGACTAAGTTAGACCGCTGCGAAGAAGTGATATTGTAAAACGTGAGCGAGCTCTATTTAATCGCTAGCCTGATTCCTCGAAATCCAGCTTTGGCGGCTTCTTTATTGCTGCTAATAATTCATGACAAGCTGCGTAACTAATGTTGATTGCATTTGCGTTGGGCTGTCTCTTTGCCTAAATGCAGTATATATTTTTGGTTTCTGGAGCCTTTCAAAGTCGTTTGTAAGTTCGTTCCTTCATTCGCTCACCTCTTTTCTACAATCACGGTACTGTCGGGATTGTTTTCTTTGGTCATTCATTTACATTGTAAGCAATTTTCCTGGACCCCTTCAGGATTGGATGAAACTAAAGAAATGTGTCTTATATATTTTTCATAGTTGGAGTTCGTCTTATTGGAGGCAGCGTTAATGGCACAAGTGGTGGAGTAGAACTAGAACTAGATGGTGTACGAGGTGCGATCTCGGACATCTCCAGCGGATGGTCACTAAGAGAAGCCACAGTTGTTTGCAGAATGCTTGGTTTTCCTAACGCTTCGTTAGCCATAAGACGCTTTCCCTTTCCTTTAACAAGTACTTGTTTGCTACGCAATGTCAAGTGCAAAGGAAATGAGTCATCTATCAGCGAATGTTCACATTCTGGATTAGGCTTTACTTTGCATTTTCTTTGGCGTTATTCCACAGTTGGAGTTGTTTGCGGATACCCAAAAAGTGAGCATTTATTAACCTTTTATGAATTTTCTTATCATATTACATTGCAAAGCACAAACGTATGTATTCGCACGTATAATTCAATGTATTTCGTACGTTAAACCAACACATTTCGTTGGGAATCTGGCTGTAAGTTAAGAGGCTTGTAAAAGCTCGTTTGGTAGGCAAAAGCCAGTGCATAGAAGTATGTGAATACCTCAAATGTGGTCATACCTTTGCGCTGTAACCTGTTGCAGCTTTCGTTACAGATAATACTATAAGCAATAGTTGTACTTTGGAACTGTGTGCGCGGGGAGCCCGGCTTTGGAATTTGTACATGAATAAATAAATCAATAAATTGCTTTGGGTTTCATGTGTTGAGATTTGAAACAAGACACTGATATGTTGAATTTCCGGTAATCGTATTACCTGTGACTTGATAGCAGATTAACGTAACGTATCAGTGTAACGCAAGCCCTAGGGCGTGCGTTAAACTAATACGTTAAACTTGAACTATAAGCTGCTCTCGAGTTCTCTCTGCTCTCAACACAGGAAACCCAAAGCACTTTATTGATTTATTTATTCATGTACAGATTCAAAACCCGGGCTCCCTGTGCTGTGTGCTGTTAATTTGTTTGCTGAGCGCAAAAACGGAAAACCATTCACTTCAGCGGTCCCTGAGTTTGATAATTGGGTTATTTGGAAAACCAGAGGCCTTGGGAATTTTCCCTAATCTTTTTTTTATTCAAATAAAGGATTTTCAGCTTTAATTCAAAAAAACCCACCTCATTAGGTCCAGTATTGAATGCAACAAGGTTGGTCTTATAGATAGGTAGGGCCAATTGTGAGAGTCGAGGATCAAAGGTTTTATATCCTCATTACAGGACTTACCATTTAAAGATATATATTACAAAAGCAGCACCAAATACACTTTGAAAGCACATTTGAAACCAAACTCACTGATTTGATTAAATTCAAATAATGTTTTGAATTTTCAAATCTTGAACTATTGTATGCGAAATTTCTGATAGAAGCTCTATCAGAACTTTCGCATACAATAGTTCAAAATTAACTTCATATTTCACCAAAAGTACATATCATTGGGAAAAGTTAAAAACGCGCTTAAAATAACTTTCCTTTCCTTCAAGTAGTCAAAAAAATAAATATCACATTTAATCTTGCTTTATTTCAGGATATCTTTCCTTAGCAACGTTGCATGGTTACATCAATTGTTACAGCAATTCATGTCACGTGACCTGTCACAAGGGCTACTTTCTTTTTGGTCCAAAAACGATAAAATTTATCGACTGGCTCCCTGTGAACTGGGAGTTATCTAAATGTGGTAAGAATCGATAGAAACTGAACTCAGTTATGCTATTTATTTCTTCATGTTTGTTTATTGATCCTAAAACAGAAACGGCCAACCTACATGGTTATACCTTTATTATACGACTAACTGTGTAACCTCTGTACAAAAGTGGCAGTTTTAAAATGCAAGTCGAAACTGATCCAGCTTTGGTGTAGCATTTGTAGGCTTCCTGTGTGCATAAATGCAAGTTATATTTTCAGTTTCTGGAGACGTTTGTCAGTTTGTTTGTTCACTTACATCCTTTATACAATCACGATACTGTTGCTTTATTCGGTAATTTATTCAAATCTTTTTTTGTTTTTGTTTGATCTTTTAAAATAGATAGGGTCAATTGGGAAACTCGAGGGTCAAACATTTGATAATCCTCAAAGAAAACTGTCTTGGAACTCTAACCATTTGAAGATATTTGTTACAAAAGCAGCACCTACTATAGTACTCCTGCTCCTGAATACTGGCTATTTTAAGTCCTTCACAACGTTCTGACCATCGTCTTGTTTTAGTGTCATTTAGAATTAGAAGATTCTCTGAGAAAGCATCATCAGGTCGTGTTGAAGTTCATGTTGATGGAGGCTGGAGTACAGTACCATACAAGGGCTGGACCATTGAAGCAGGGAATGTCGTCTGCAGAATGTTGGGGCTTCCTAACGTAACGTCTATATTTGAGTCTTCCATCATGGGTCGCCTGAATCTAGAAAGAGTGCAGGTGAAACACTGCTTTGGTAACGAGTCTTCATTGGTCGATTGCAGTCTAAATATTCTGGAATACTCTGTATATAATCCCAATGGTCAAGCGGGAGTTATATGTGGTCAGCCAAACGGTAATTTCAATTAAACTTAAAAACTTACATTTTATTACCATCACTGCCCGATGATCGCTCCACAAACACTACTATGATATTCGACACACAACAATCAACCATGTAATCTCGTTTTGACAGACCATCAAAAACCAGCCAATCATCGCGCACGAAAAAGTCTGATCAGGTAGTCCATCAAAAAATTAAACCAATTAGCGTATGATACTGAAAAGCAATTGCGGCAGCAGTCAGAGAAAAGAACTCTAAACCTTTGCTTTCTTAACTACGTTATGACTAGCAATGCATTTGAAATTTTATGTATACTTGTAACGACCATCATTGATGCTATTTGTAGAATCATTGATGCAATTTGTAGAATCATTGACGCTATTTGTAGAATCATTGATGCTATTTGTAGAATCATTGATGCTATTTGTAGAATCATTGATGCTATTTGTAGAATCATTGATGCTATTTGTAGAATCATTGATGCTATTTGTAGAATCATTGATGCTATTTGTAGAATCATTGATGCTATTTGTAGAATCATTGATGCTATTTGTAGAATCATTGATGCTATTTGTAGAATCATTGATGCTATTTGTAGAATCATTGATGCTATTTGTAGAATCATTGATGCTATTTGTAGAATCATTGATGCTATTTGTAGAATCATTGATGCTATTTGTAGAATCATTGATGCTATTTGTAGAATCATTGATGCTATTTGTAGAATCATTGATGCTATTTGTAGAATCATTGATGCAATTTGTAGAATCATTGATGCTATTTGAAGAATCATTGATGCAATTTGTAGAATCATTGATGCCATTTGTAGAATCGTTGATGCCATTTTTAAATTAGAATCATTGATACTATTTTCAAAATGCTCGATTGCTTGATTATTTGTTTTCCTGCACGCACTCCACGCTCACGTTATCTTAAATTTTGTTGTTTTTTTTTTCTCGACAAAACTTGAGAAAACAGTGTACAGCGCTCGGACCATGCTGCGTGCAAAAAACTACCGATGATTAATACAATTTTTAAAATAGCACAAAGATGTGCCTATCGTGGTTACAAGCATGAATATCAAATATTCCTTCTCGTGATTCAGTATTATTTCTTATCGAATTAGAAAATAATAATGAGTAACAGCACAATACAAATCCTCAAAGATTTTAGAAGAAAAAAAATTTTACCTCTAGAAATTTGATAAGCGACATAAAATATTTGCGTCTGATCTTCATGGGCGCTTGCCCTGGTAAATCCCCCGTACAAATTGGCTCTGCTCATACTCTTTGATTGCTCGTTACGTCATAGCGGCCATGTTATAGAGATTTAACAAAATATTTCTCATTACCATCCATTGTTAAGCGCACAGGAATGGGCGCCATGCATATTTTTGTGTTTTGCCTCTTTCGAGAATGCTTGCGCTGATCGATCCCAGCGATTGTGTATAACATTTTTTATTCTTTTGATTTTTCTGTTTTGCTTACGTTTTAACTTTCGTATACAGTTTAATTTGTTCTTGTACTTGTTATCCTCTTTCTCACTTTCGTTCGCCTTCATTTCTTTTTTCTTTGATCTTTTTCCATAAAAGTTTCAGTGTACTTAACAGGATACACGTCTACGAGGGCACTTAATAACACTCAAAGTAAGGCTGTCTTCCTTTTTTTCTATGTATCTTATTATTACGGATGTATTAATAACGATTCATGATCCACCTTGCGGCCTTACTATTAAGCGAGCTTGATTTCACATATTGTGGGGAAATCGACCGTGCTATGCCATGACCCTTTCTGTGATAAAGCCTTGCATAACACTAACC
This sequence comes from Actinia equina, assembly GCA_011057435.1. NCBI lineage: Eukaryota > Metazoa > Cnidaria > Anthozoa > Actiniaria > Actiniidae > Actinia > Actinia equina. The sequence continues at coordinate 478,531 of WHPX01001169.1, read as the reverse complement.
CTTGTCCATTCTACCGCTCCAATAATAATAGGAATAGCAATGATAGGTGAGGTGGTGCTGGAAATCGAAGGCATTCCTGCAGGAATTGGTTCAACATACTGGAATGACAGTGCCGCAAAGGTAGTGTGTCGTATGTTAAATATGACTGGACCCTATGTAGCGCCAAGAAGCGACAGCTCATCATATGCATTCATATGGATTTGGATGGACAAAGTTAAATGTTCTGGAAATGAAAGAAGCCTATTGGACTGTAGTCATCCAGGATTAAGAAATGAACGTCAGATCAAGACATCCTCGTCGACAAGGGCAATGGTTGGCTGTGGAAAACAAGAAAGTAAGAAAAACAATTATTTGATTAACAATTAGAGCATACACCTCCCGTACACCTCTTAGGCTTCCAATGGATTATTTCTATGCTCTGGTGCTTGATGCGAGTCTTCGTTATCATGAGCTCAGCGACAAAGCGCACGCGCCCTGTACCGAGTAATAAGCCGGAACCTAAACCAAGTTATTGGATTTTGTGTTAGTCTTACTTGGCACATAATTGAATGTGTTGTTTATTTAACTATCCGACTTTTGGTTTGCTTGGATTATTGTTTGTTTTGGTTTGTGCTAAGTATATAAGCAAAGATATAATACTCAAGGGAATACCCAGCTAAGTACCGACTTAATTAATATCATGAACTGGCTTCAGACCAATTGTCTAGTACTTAATCTAGCTAAAACAAAGATCATGTTAGTTGGCACGCACCAGAGGATCGCAGCAGCTGATAATCTGGAAATTGCTATCAACAGCAAGCGCCTAGAAAGAGTAGTTTATTTTAAATACCTTGGGGTAATTTTAGATCATACTCTGTCTTGGAAGGACCATGTTGAATACATTGGTGACAAAATCTCGTCTAGAATAGGTATACTCCGCCGAGCACGTAAGATCCTGCCTAGATCTACCTGCATTATGCTGTATAACACCTTAGTTTTGCCGCTGTTTGATTATTGTGCATCAGTCTGGGATAGCTGTAGCGCTGGGAGTAAGACTTATCTGGACAAGTTGAATAGGCGTGCTGCCTGTATCATTGAAGGTCGGTCTCTGGGAGCCGATGAGTTGAAACCAACGCTTAGCTGGCCCAGCCTACAAGCGCGTAGAGAATATCTAAAGTATTTACTGGTTTACAAGTGCCTTCATGGTATGGCGCCAGTATACCTGCTATCTGAATTCAAACATGTGCATCAAATCCATAATTACAATACCAGAGGTCGAGATATGCTGCGCCCACCCCTACTTGCGCGCACTTCCAAGTACCAGGGTTCTTTCAGGTATAGTGGAGTACGGGCATATTATGCCCTTCCTAGGAGTCTTAGAGAAGTTGATACTTTAAAAGAATTTAAAGTGAAGCTAAAACGCCATCTTATGTGTGGGAACTAATTATGGGTTGGGCTGGGGTAGGATAACTGTTGTTAAAGTAATTTATCGCGTAAATGTAAAATCTATGTCTCCTATAAGTAGTTTTATGTAAACTATTTATGTTATATCAGGCCTTCTTTTAAACTAGCTGATGCTAAATAGGATATGCCTGTATAAATATTGATTATAAATAAATAAATAAATAAAGGGAATGGCGCGTGTGCAATGGGAAAGCGTTATAAAAGGACATGCATGGATCATTTTTTACCGTCATGGTATTGCGATCGTGCATTCGTGCGCATCTTTTCTGCGCACAAGGTTTTTATTGTTTGGGCTACTTTTCAGTACTTGGGCTTTCTGCGGTGGAGCTCTTTCAATATGCATAAGGCATTTTAATCTTCAATTTTTTCACTGTAAGTCAAAAACATATCAAAAAACACTCTTCGGCGGACTCGTGGATACTGGTTGCAGTTTTCAGAGATTGGGCTTTTGTGCTCGTTGATATTCGAAGGATTAATAGTATTTCGCTCTATTTTATATTTTAAATGCTCAATTTAGCTGTTATACGTAAGATGAGTAATCGTTCTTCTATTTTCCTTTCAATATCTATTTTGTTTAGTTTTTTGTTATTTTGTTGAGTTTTGAAGCGAGTTCTAAAGTAAAATGTATTGTCTGACGAGGAAATTCTGCGTTGAATTTCACGAGAAAACTGATATCGCACGAAATCCTAAGAGAAACATAAATGGGCTACCTGTGGTTTTTCTAACATCTTGGTTAGCGAATGATCGATTGAGCTAGTGATAAATTTGCACATTCAGGCACATCACAATAACTCGTTTTTACGCTTTGCGTATCCATGAGTTAAAAATGAAGGGTCTTAAAGCTAAATTTTCAGGAAATCGCCAAAATCTCCAAAACAAAACAAAAGTAAACGCAATCCTATAGGACGACCAAAATTTCGTGGTGTATCCGAGATTTTAGCTTTGAAAACTTAATCTTAAACCAGAACTCATAAGGGGGTTGAAATGTGAAAGAGCCATACAGTTTCTTTGCCCCAGAATATTCAACTTTTTTCTTGACAACTTTTTTTCCGAGAAATCACGTCGGGTCCTCTTTTCAAAAATTACCAAAACTATTACCGCCATTTGCATTGCTACACGGCCACCCCAGATAAATATCGCGACGTGCACTTTGCAATAGACTGCCGTCAATCAAACACGCTGACGTCATTAACGTGCGTTTGGATCGGACTGGATAGGCCCGGTGAGTGTGGCTTATAATACAATCGACAATTGGCGCCTTTTGAATCACATACGCGTGCAAATGATGTCAATGTGTTTGATTGACGGCAGTCGATTTTTGTCTAGGGTGGCCGCGTAGCAATGCAAATGGGGGTAAAGACAGATATCCTAAGTGTTCGATTGAGAGAATCAGCAAATATTCTCCAAAAGTCAATTCATTCAGCGAGAAGTTTGAAAGGTGGAAGAAGCATAAACAATTGTAAAAGTGTAATCAATTAATGATGTTTCTTATGAGTGTAATAAAAAGTTAAAAATAAAAGGTGGAAGAAGTGGTAATCTTGATTTTTGAAACCAGATTCATATCCAAATATGTTATCGAAACTCCTAAAATGCACATCTGAATATTTCTGGGAATGGTTATAGTCACTACACGTTTAAATTTGTACCGTCACGTGTGATGGCAGCCATGACAGGAGGCAGGAACAATTGAATCTGGTCTAATTTGATTTACATTTCATGAGAAAGAGTTCGGTTTCCCAGGGGAAAACGACTCTATTGTGGTGCCTCCGGTCATGGCTGCCATTCGTGACGGTGCAAGGCCTCTATAAGTTTCTACTTCAACAAAAAAAGAGAGAAACTTCTGGTTTTTTATCATATTATGTTGATTTATCGTGAAAATTTTGTTACTACATCATCGTACTTTGTACGAAAATATGGATGCAAGCAGGCCCATGTTTGAAAAGTTACGGCTTCTCAACGAATTCGGTGACTCCCATTTTTTATTCCATATTTCCACTCTAGCACTCAAATTAGATGTATGTGCCAAGCTTGAAAAAAATCAATTACAAATGTATTATTTTTCTATTTGTTCTTGGTTTTGCTTCAGCTTTATCTAAGAAGGTCCTTAAGGGCCGGGCATTAGAAAATAATATATGTATTCTTTGACATTCCAGTTTCTCTAAAGATAACAGGAGGGAGTAATGAACAAGAAGGAAATGTAGAGGCTTATATGAATGGGGTGATGGTATTCTTGGTCCTAAACAACGACAATGAACAGAACGTTGCCAAGGTGATCTGCCGTACTCTTGGACTCCCTCCACCAATCATGATAGCTCGATATACCAAGAGGTTATACCTCCAAAGGTATTCGGATTATAAAGGCTTTCTTCAAATCCTTCTGCTTTGCACCGGGAATGAGCGACATATTTCACAATGCAATACTATGAGTATTAGTTCTGCAATTACATTTAGTGGAACTCTACATGGTGTTTCGTGTAGGAAAGGTATGATGACATTTAGACTGATATTCAAAGACTTATTTCAGAAACTTTTGAATTCTGCATACTGAATGACGCATACTGAATTCTACATACTGAATGACGCATACTGAATGACGCATACTGAATTCTGCATACTGAATTCTGCATACTGAATTCTGCATACTGAATTCTGCATACTGAATGACGCATATTGAATGACGCATACTGAATGACGCATACTGAATGACGCATACTGAATGACGCATACTGAATGACGCATACTGAATGACGCATACTGAATGACGCATACTGAATGACGCATACTGAATGACGCATACTGAATGACGCATACTGAATGACGCATACTGAATGACGCATACTGAATGACGCATACTGAATGACGCATACTGAATGACGCATACTGAATGACGCATACTGAATGACGCATACTGAATTGAATGACGCATACTGAATGACGCATACTGAATGACGCATACTGAATGACGCATACTGAATGACGCATTCCGAATAAAGTTGCTTGGAATTGAGAAATATATTTTTGCGGATGGAGGAAAATATCTATTCCAATTTCATTCATATTTTTGAATGTTCTCAAATGGTTATCGTCAGCTATAGAAACAGTACTCTGCTAGGAAATTATGGGTGATGTGTTAAGGAAAAGGATTGGATAGATCCACAAGAGTGCACTATCGCTCAAACTCAGCGATTGTTATTTTTATTCACAGATTATCAGTGCCCAACAGGATGCAGATGCGATTTGGTCGGCCTCGACAGGAGTGGAGTATAAAGTTTGGTGCGTTAACTCAAACCTCACAGAGACAATATACCCTCTTCCTGGACTAACAAGAGTTTTGTGAGTTTCAAAGAATTAAGCGCTTTTGGTATTATATTGGGTTTTGATGAGTGAGGACAACTGAAGAACCCGAGTAGACTCCGAGTGAATGTCCTCGAATGAAGGGAAAGACCTAACATCTATAACCCTTTTGACAATATTATGAGTATTGCTTTTACATTGGGAAAGCTGTTAAAAGTCCCCCAAAAATGTCATAGTTAGAGTGCGGCTTCTTGAAGTTATACAGGGGTTTTCCATGGCATATGCTAGTGACTGTAATGTATGAGGAGGCATTTATGGTTATTTGTTGTTTCTTGAAACACCGGCTACTATGTCAAAGCTAACTTGCCATACTTTCTGCAAAACCATGATGCATTTCATGAATTCAATTTATCTGTGCAAGTAATGTTTTGTATATGAAATGATCTTGATTACTCCTCATACCTTACATACCTCATTCCTGGTCGTCACCGAGCGGAATACGTTTTAGCGATGAAGCCATTAAAACATGGCCTGCATTAATATTTTGTGTTGATTTTTCAAAGATCTCTTGTTAACGATGGAGAAAAGACAGAGATGGAGGAAAGGCATTTTCTTCGACTACCTTATTGTTTGGAAAAATTGTGAGTTCGTTCTTTAAGATAGGGAAAGGTGGCGTGCTCTAGCAGACCCTAAATTATTCTAGATCTATAATATACGTTGGGGCCGGGAGGTTAGGAGCTTTGGCGAATTGCTTTTAATGGTGCTTAGAGCTGGCTTGCAGTTTACAATCATAAGGAGTTGTATTTATGCCCCAATGCGACCGAGCACGGGCACTTAATAAGACAGCTGGCCCGGTCCTTAAGGAATATTTTGTCATAGCCTAATGCTGCGTGTTGAGGGGAACCCTCATTTTACCAAATCTCCACCCTGATTTCAGGATTATACGATGCAGTTATAACATATACATTATTCCTTTCGTATGCATTATTATTATTCATTATTATCATTATTAAGTGTTATCGTTATACGTCGTTAATCACATGTCGAACTAAATAAATCATGTCCTCTTATTTTACAAAGGGAAATCAAAGGCTATGAAATTTATCGTCTTAAAAGCAGTTATTTTAAGAAGCTTAATCAATTACTTGAGCTGTAAGTGTGTAGAGGAGCCAGAGTATGAAGCATCTTTTTATTTCAGCAGTCAAGGCAAAATTCGCAACACGAGCTTAATATTAAACGCACGTAGACTATGAATACAATAGTTTTGAGTCACATTGAATGAAGCCGTTAAGTTGTGACGTATTTCCGGATCCACCTGCTTACAAAAACTCTAAAATAAAGTGACTAATATTACTTTATCTGTGAAATTTGGATAGTTATATTCCTACTTTATTTTTTTAGCAAAGTTTGTGGGCGTGTGTCTATGTAATAATAGTAAAATAATACATTTTAGGATTTTACATCAAAATAACCTAAAGGACGTAGAACCGTGGCTAATTACAAAACTAAAAATGAACAAAATGTGAGTATAGCTAAAAACATGGACGAACGGACGAACGGACGAACGGACGAACGGACGAACGGACGAACGGACGAACGGACGAACGGACCGGACGAACGGACGAACGGACGAACGGACGAACGGACGAACGGACGAACGGACGAACGGACGAACGGACGAACGGACGAACGGACGAACGGACGAACGGACGAACGGACGAACGGACGAACGGACGAACGGATAAGATCATTCACTTGTATATTGTTTTAATCCCACTCAGAGATATTCAAAACAACAACATTACTCGCCTGAGGAAACATACTTTTGTGGGTGTTTGTAGATGCGACGAAGTGTAAGTACATCTTCTATAAACAAATTCTAAACACAAAAACACTTTATATATAAGGGTAAGAATGACTAGGTGTAAGACTCCGAGCAGAAGGAACCATTCTAAAAATGAACTTTGAACTTTTTAGAATATTATTTGTTCTTCGAGTAAGCCCCCCCCCCTCCCCCCCAATATATATATATATATATATATATCCTTCGTTGCCAATGTAAGGGGCAAGGCAAAATTCACAAATAAAATAGGAAATTAGCTTGTTGGATTTTGTGGAATCTGGAGAAAAAGAGAGACTTAAAAAAGAGAGACTTAAAAATAGTGCTCAATAATAATAATAATAATAATAATCATAATCATAATAATCATAATAATTTTTTTTTTTAATATTTATATATTAACAATCAGTAGCTTTAATAATGCATTATTGTAGGATACTTGCCAAAGAATGTGATCAAAATCTATATACAATATCTAAATATCTTTGCAACAAATGAAAAACAAAAGAAAACAAGGATTGCCTCGTGCGTCTAGTCTCTAAACACGAGAACAAAAAAAATGTACTCCATACACAAAGAAAGTAAAAGATTCAAGACCGAATGTGGCGAAACAGGTGTGCTAAATGGTGATTAGGTATTTCGATAATAAGATCATGGGAAAAGATGCTAATACTAAATGCAGAATCTGCGGTGATTACGACGAGACTATTGACCACATCATATCTGGATGTCCTGTTCTTGCAAAGAAGGAATGCATAGAAAGACACAACAAAGTTGGGAAATATGTTCACTGGAAACTGTGCAAGCAATATGGATTTACTGTCTGAATAAAATGGTATGAACATGAACCTGAAAAAGTAATGGACAACGACACAGCAACAATCCTATGGGACATGCAAGTACATACAGACAGAACCATCACAGCTAATAGAGCCGACATTATAGTGAACAACAAAGTAGAGAAACGATGTTCCTTGATAGATGTGTCAATCCCAGCAGAACGAAATGTGCCTCTAAAACAAGTAGAAAAACTTTCAAAATACAAAGATCTAGAAATTAAAAAGATGTGGAGCATGGAAACAAATTCACAAAGGATTTCTCTTTCAATTGATTAATTGATCCCTTTTAATAATATATATTTATATATATAGATTTATTATAAAATATTTGAGATATAATGCGCGCGCTGATTGGCTGGCTACCGTGTTTATATCAGAGGACAGAGACACGCTGGCGCAATATCATTTTCAATATTTTATAAAAGCGATAAAAAACGTCCGCTTGTGTCTCTATACTGTGATATAAACACGATGGGAGCTATAGAGCACTCGAGAAGTCAAAGAAACGAGTGTTTCTCTACGACTTTTCCCTTTCTCTACAGCTCCCATCGTGTTTATATCACAGTATATAGACACGCGCGCCGTTTCATATTCCTTAATTCTAATTATACCTCGTACCGTAAATATATTCTTGTTTTCCCAAGGCCCATGGATTGGACTCGGTAAACTATGAATTTTTTAAGCAAAATTGAAGCAAATTGTAAATAAAGATAATAACAATATTATTATTTTATTTGTTAGAGCAGGCTGATTATTTTTGTGAGCTTTCGCTGACTTGGGCCTGCTTTCACTCACAATCACTACCAATACCTTTACTATTTTATGCACACAACGCTCGACTCACAGCTTTCTTTTTGTTTCAGGATTCTTTTTAATAACTCAATAGAAGTTTTGGAGCAAGAAATATTTGGAGTAGTAATATCAATGTAAGTCGAGATAATAATCATATGGCGTGACATGTCACATGTAAGGTACTGTTACAATGTAAGTACAAAATGATAGTCCTTTGATGTGACATGTCACATGTAAGGTAGTGTTACAATGTAAGTACGAAATGATAGTCATATGGTGTGACACGTCACATGTAAGGTAGTGTACAATGTAAGTACAAAATGATAGTCCTTTGATGTGACATATGACATGCAAGGTAGTGTTACAATGTAAGTACGAAATGATAGTCCTATGGTGTGACATGTCACATGTAAGGTAGTGTTAGAATGTAAGTACAAAATGATAGTCATATTGTGTGACATAACACAATAAACATATACGTTCTCATACTTACAAAAGAGAAGAAAACGAATTATACAATATTGATATTATCAATACTAAGTACAGTTGATGCAGAGATCATAGTGCCAATTAATATTGAATGACCAGTAGTGATTAGATCGATGGATGGATGAACGTTTTTTCCTCATTACCACAAAGCTTTCCAAGCTACAAAACGACTCCAGAAATCGAAAGAGAATGTCTTATTTAGTAACTACTATATATACTGAAAACTTGTAAGTAATATGTTCAATATTTTGGGAGTGAAATATTTTAGAAAACACTACAAATTACAAAGAAATGTATGGTCCTGTGGCAAGTCTTGCCACATGAATACATTTTTTTGTAAATCATTCCGATTTCAAAAATCATTTCTCGATTTCTGGAGTCGGTTTGCTTGTAGATCGATATTTTTAATGCTAATGAGAGAAAAAGTAAATAAAGATCGGCCTATATTTTTACTTTTAGGACTATCGAAGGAAATAATATTTCAACAATTGAATCACGGACTTTCTTTTCAAATTCAAGGTGAGTAAAACACATCACCTCACTCAGACGTACACTCAAGTTTACAAGATAATTTAGTAACGGTAGAGTGGCGCTCCTCTGATGCAAACACTATATCCATATTAAACTGAACAAGACGCTCTAAGAGCGTATACTGAGTTGCCTACGCCATTCAATGCTTTGATAAGCAAAATGTCATAAACATTAACGTCTGTTATCCCCGTGCATGTATAAACGAAGTCGGCCACCCCCTTTTTTAATTTCATTTTTCGAAGATACTTCGTAATACATAACTTTATATAAGAGAAAAAAATTGGATCAAATCGAAACAATACAAAACTGACACAGCACTTAGTGAGTGTATTTCACTCAGAAAACTTTTATTTATACTTGCTTTTCTACCAATACCTTTACTTATGTAGTATTCTGGACATAGAAGCTCCGTTCAAGCCGTGGAACGCAAATAAACATTGTTGCGTTATGCATGTCACACTAGTTAATTTTACTAAGCTTGCCGCGACCCGTCAATATGAAATTGCCCAAACTTGCCCGCGGCAAATGAACCAATGGAAGAAGTCATGTCAGTATTTCACTCATAAAACATTCATTTTCTCACTCAAATAAGCCAACTTTTTCTGCGAATTTCCTTAGAATTATCATTTAGCTTGTCTCTATTCGGGTTTGTATATTGCCACAGGCAACCCAGTAATTATCTTTAACTAGCATGCATTACTTCGTACGAAGTAATTTGCAATTTAACTGAGCGGACTGTTGTCTGAAAACTGGCAAATGATTACCAATTTATATTCATTTTTTAATCTATTGATAAAAACGAAACACATGTTTTTTACCTTTTTTTCGATGAAATATTAACACCTTCTTGGGCCGTTACATTACCCGTTAAACTCGCGACGATATTTTTTTAATGCCTTCGGCTGGCCTTTTGGCATGGATTGAAAAACTTTTAATAGCGAAGTGAAAAGTCACTTTTCTTTTCGAAATATCTTTTTTCCCTTCAAAGGTATTGAAGTTTTAAAAATGGCGGCCATTATTTCTGATGACGTCATACTCTTAATACTTGAGCAGCTTAAGAATATGATATGCTAGCGCTATATCTTAGCCCAAATTCAATCAAATTACAAAGTATTATAGTACTCTAGCGGTTTTTTCAAAATTAGCTATAGAGATGATAAGTTACTATAGCAATTACCTAGGTTTCAGGCCACCCCTGCCGGAAATTCAGGTTTTTGGTGTTTCTACCTTAACGAGAGTTAGTATCGAACAATAACGTTCAAATATCTGGTATGGTCATTGACACCATTGACAAATTTCGATAAGTTAAAAAATAACAAAACAATGACCGGAAAGCCTAAAATCGTTGTTAGGGGCCTGGACACCAGTGAGTTGTCATAGCAACCAACCTTTTTGTATGTTCATATTCCACATTTTAAATACAAGTATGCTGCAAAGTTTGGATGACGTTTATCGAATACTCTCAGAGATATACTGAAATCAAAGTAGAACGAAACTGTAAGGTTGAGAATATGACGTCATCAACCTCCTTATTATAAACGTAAAACTTGAATATTTCTCGAACAAAAATGCTAACAAGAAATGAAAAAACCACAGTTACTTCTTTTGGAAATTACTTTAACATGTGTGTTTACATTGGATACATCAATATTTCATCGTAGTGGCACTCTAAAAAAGAAAATATCACTGATAAAAATTGAGAAGGTATTAGAAAAGTAATTACCCTATCAATTGATTATGTATTTGCACTGTAAATACTAGCATTCTGGTATCTGAGTAGTTTAGTACTTGCTTGTACATTAAACAGCGCTTTTCATAATTCGTTCGGGTTCATTCAATTGCGAGCGATTGTTATGACTGTAGTATAATGCTCTAATTTGATCTCCAAAGACTGACGCATATTTTTTTAACCCCACCCCCCCCCCCCCCCACCCAACCCGCCACATCTACAACCACCCCTCCCCCTCCCCTCCCCTCCCCCTTTCCCTCCCTCTATTTAGCAGTTAAGTACTTAGATGTAATTTTCTTGTTTTTCTCCGTTCTGCAAAGGTCAACTATGGATAAAATGAGAAATAGACTCTCAAAATGGGAACAAGAATATTCATCTATTCGACCTCCATCAATGACGACGGTTTATTTGTAAGTTCAACAAGGTTCTAAATGCATGCTTTAAAAACACACCGAATTCAAACCCAAGCCAAATAAACTAACCCAAACTAACTAATGAACCCAAACCAATCTACCAAAAAACCTATATACCTCTATACCGGACTCTCAGTATACCGGAACTCTCTCTAAACCGGACAAACGTTTTGGTCCGGATATTTTTCCCATTTATATTTTGTTAATAAACTTCAGTAAACCGGAACCTCTCTATTCCGGAAACCGGACGATAATTTATTCGGTTCCAAACGCTACTTGACAATAGAATTCAATCCCGCTAGTCCGCAAGAACGTAACTTTGTTTCGGAACTACCGTCATTAGTGTATTTGGGGGTGTAGAAATTAGAGTCTACAGGGACAACTTTTAAACCCACAAAATCATTGAAAATTTTCTTTAAATAGTAAATCTTGTTCACAAATAGACATTTAAAGACTAATTGTTTTCAAAATATAAATGTTCGAACAGAATGCATAAGGAAGGTTTAATAGTTTTGAGAAACACTAAAGATGAATGGTTCGCGAAGTTGCGGCCCCATGTTTTTTTTCATGTCACATGGTTTTGCGGGGTCATTCCCAGTCCATTTTACCGGGAATTTTGTTCAGATCGCATTTAGAATGCTTAATTCTTCCTGGCGTTCTTTTGAAAAAAAGTCAAGAAATTTGCCTAGTTTTGAGATCTTATTACTTTCGTTTACGTGTTTGTTTATACTGATCACGCCAAATGATTAGACTCAAACATATTTTCAATAGGTGTGAAATCGCACGTATTCAAATGGAAAACAAAAGTAATTTGCAAAAACCTCAGTATAAAAAATACCGGCCCCAACACTGTCCGATATAGAGGGGTTTTACTGTAGACCCAAACCCAAACCCAAATCAACTAACCAACCCAAATTATTCTACCAAAACAAGCTGAACCCAAACATAAATCAACTAAAAACCCAAAGGTTTCAAGGTTTTTATTTACCACAAATTACATCGATTACAATAAGAAAAATGGAAAGGTGGAGGGTTGTTTAACTCTCATGGGTTGTCTCTCTTGTAGGTACTCTTACACCCATGACTAATAACAATTAGATAGCATGAAGCGTGGAGGTTGCATAGACCAATCAAGCTCTATTAATAGAAGAGGATATTAATTTTGAACACTTTCAAACTTTATGAAAGATGAATAAATTATCTCATTGATTGACGTTCAATCCAGTAAAATGTTGCAGCACTCACTTCAGATAAATATAATTTTTTCTCGTAGATATTTATAACTAACTTTGCCAAAATATCGAAAACTAGATTTATAGTAACCAGATCTAATTTTTTACGGTGATTGTAGTTTGGTTTTTGTCGAAAAAGCGCACTTTTTGAAGCTCTTTGCTTGAATTGGTGGCGGTGGCGGTGGCGGTGGCGGTGGCGGTGGCGGTGGCGGTGGTAGTTTTACTATTCACATTATAATATTTCACAGGAGTTTGCAACGTAACAGAATAGCAACATTAAGAAGCTTTGCAATTGGTTGGGGAGGAGCTTCATGTGCAACATTAAGCACTATGTTAAACACTCTGTTAGTACTTATTTAGGTTTCGATTGGTCATTATTTACTACCTTCGGGAAGGGGGAGGGGCGGTGATCACGTTATTTTAATAATTTAAGAGGAGAACTGCTTAACAATGACAGGTACCAAACAAAGGGGGGGGGGGGGGGGGGGGACTCACTGAACTCACTAACAACCACTGAATATTGAGAATAATGAAAAAGCGCCTCAGTTAACTCTACTTATTCGTAGACAAAAATATACTATTATCGTAGTGAGATGCAAATTCTAAGAAAATATATGAAATACTAATAGTAAGCATGAGATATTTTATACGTTGTAACTATGAAAAAATATTGTATGATCATATGTATTCATAGAGAAGTAAATAAAAATATATATAAAATACAAAATACAAAAAATAACAAAATCTAAACTAAGGAAAAACTAATCTAAATTCTTCTCTAAGCAACTTAATTAAATGAACTTAAATGTTTTGTAACCGTAATTTTACGATTATAACAGAGCGTATTCTCGCAATCTGATTGGCTGACTGCTATGACCAATAAGAAGACAAACACATAGCATGGCCAATCGCTCGCGCGCAGATCCACATTATGATGACGATGATGATGGTGATGATGATGATGATGTTGATGGTTATGATGATGATGATGATAATGATGGCATTGATGATGACAGCATTGATGATGACAGCATTGATGATGACAGCATTGATGATGACAGCATTGATGATGGTGGCATGCATCAATTAAGATAATTATATCACGAGATGATGATGATGATGATGTTGATGGTTATGATGATGATGATGATGATAATGATGGCATTGATGATGACAGCATTGATGATGACAGCATCGATGATGACAGCATTGATGATGGTGGCATGCATCAATTAAGATAATTATATCACGAGATGATGATGATGATGTTGATGGTTATGATGATGATGATGATGATAATGATGGCATTGATGATGACAGCATTGATGATGACAGCATCGATGATGACAGCATTGATGATGGTGGCATGCATAAATTAAGATAATTATATCACGAGATGTTGATGATGATGATGGTGTTGATAATATTGATATTCATGATCTTGGTGATGATGATTACATTGATGACTTTGATGATGATGTTGAATGATATTATTATGATGATGATTACTATGATTATTGTTATTATTATTATTATTATTATTATTATTATTATTATTATTATTATCATATCATTTCAAAGCATTTTGTCAGATAATTTGATAAAGCAACTGGGAAAGAATATGTTAGCTGGTCTTCCTATTAAGAATTTGTAAGTACTCTATCATGGCACGGTAATTATTCTATTACTACTGAGTACAATCTTAATACAGCTTTTAAGGATGACTTCAATCGTACGAAAAAAAGGCTTTTTGGTACAAAAAAGAAAATAATTACTTTTTCTTCATGACAGAATTTGTTGTCCTAAGATCTAATTGTTCAGTTAGAGGTTAAGAGAATTTTTTTGGTTTTTTTTTTGGTTGAAATATTTTAAATAAGTCACACAAAAAACTTAAAAGCTCTATAAGTTTAAACGCCATACAGTAATACCTTCCTAGTTCAGTTTTAAACCTGAACATTTAACAGACACACTAACGCGAGAAAGAATAATAGAACATTTATTTCACATATTCTATTTTTTTTTCTTCCAGATTCCTGAATTCAAACCCTTTGGAAGTGATCGAAGAAGGAGCCTTCAGTAGAAATGTAGAGTTGCTAACGTTGTAAGAATTATGACTCCATATAATAACAAAGGCTTTTTTCCTTTTTTTTTAATTGTGGTCTTCTGCTTCTTTGCTTGTCTCTTTGTCTGCTCTTGCACTGGTCTGTCTGTTTGTTTTTCCTTGCGTCTTAGGTTTGTTTGTTGTTTGCTTGCCTGTCTGTCTATGTATTTTTCGTACACTTTCTTTGTTTGCAAAATGGAAAATCATGCCGCCCGCATTATAACGAAAAGCAGTTATGAAATTAGGTCACGCGATGTTCTTCTTCCCTTTGGTGGGATAATCGTCAGAGTAGACGGAAGAAGCATTAACGACAATGTTCAAGACCTTAAATCATCTCAGTAGCAGTTTAAAAGAGATATGTTTAACATTTCGTCTGCTAATACCCATTAACACTTTTAATTTTATTACACTTTTTATCGTTTACAACTCGGTTTTCACGAGTTTTCCAATTGCATAATTGATGGAAATATTTAGTTTTAATAAAGTATCATTCATTCTGTCTGTCTGTCTGTCTGTCTGTCTGTCCGTCCGTCCGTCCGTCTGTCCGTCCGTCTGTCCGTCCGTCCGTCCGTCTGTCCGTCGTCTGTCTGTCTGTCTGTCTGTCTGTCTGTCTGTCGTCCGTCCGTCCGTCCGTCCGTCGTCGTCCGTCCGTCCGTCCGTCCGTCCGTCCGTCCGTCCGTCCGTCCGTCCGTCCGTCCGTCCGTCCGTCGTCCGTCCGTCCGTCCGTCCGTCCGTCCGTCCGTCCGTCCGTCCGTCCGTCCGTCCGTCTGTCTGTCTGTCTGTCTGTCTGTCTGTCTGTCTGTCTGTCTGTCTGTCTGTCTGTCTGTCTGTCTGTCTGTCTGTCTGTCTGTCTGTCTGTCTGTCTGTCTGTCTGTCTGTCTGTCTGTCTGTCTGTCTGTCTGTCTGTCTGTCTGTCTGTCTGTCTGTCTGTCTGTCTGTCTGTCTGTCTGTCTGTAAACAATTTTCAACTTTTGACCAGGAATTTGATAGACACCAAACTGCAACAGATAAAACCAGGAATCCTGGAAATACCAACGCATACATCGACACTCGTGTGAGTAAAAAGCAGTACGTAGGTTAAAAAACTGCAAAATATTAAATACAAAATGTGATATCATATTCCACCACTGTTTTTCGTCTTGTCCATCTTACCGTGACCGTGACCGTGACCGTGACCGTGACCGTGACCGTGACCGTGACCGTGACCGTGACCGTGACCGTGACCGTGACCGTGACCGTGACCGTGACCGTGACCGTGACCGTGACCGTGACCGTGACCGTGACCGTGACCGTGACCGTGACCGTGACCGTGACCGTGACCGTGACTTGTGCTTCTTACCGTTCGGCTATTATTGATACTAACAGCTACAAGTCCCAAAGTCATCCATCCTACATTCCATGTAAATTCGGCATTGAAAAAATCTTCTACGAAAAAGGATACAAGTACTACCCCTCCCTGGATAGGTGCGAAGCTTGTCCACCAGGATCCTATAAGGTTGGAACAAGAGATGGAGCATGCGTACAATGTCCAGCTGGTAATTATCATAATTTGTGCATTTGACAGAAATACGCCTACTTGGCATTCCATTCATACTGCAGAAAAAATAATACAGACTCATTTGCACAGCTTTACCCTTATTTATATGCCAGTTATTCACAGATTCCACAGATTCCACAGATTGCAATAAACGTCCGTGGGATTTCAAAACGAAAGGTATTATTCAACTTACACCTTCTTTAAATTACAGTTGACTTTTGCAAATGATTTGCTCTAAAGCGAGGCTAAGCCTGTGCAGATGAGTCTTTAATCATAAAACACAGCGTCATTTATCAAACTAGTAAAAAAAAAAGTAGATCTAAAATGGCAATTCAAAGGCTAATCTGATTCATTTTCAGGCGGTTTCTATCAAGATGAAGAAGCTCAGTTCAAGATTCTATCTAACGGATTAGGGTGTAAGCAGTGTCCAGTGGGATCATTCGTTACAGAGGAACAAGCACCAGCAAAGGATCGAGCCGAATGTCAAGCTTGTCCAGAAGGTAAACAAAGTTTGATTGGGAAAACCGTGTAATGATTGAAGTAATATATATATTTAGGCACTGCCTAAAAGCGGAGCTCCCCATACGGAAGTCACAGGGAGAACAATTTGAATGAAACTGAAAGTTAAAAATAAGATAGGGGGAAAAATCTTCAATTATATTTTATTCGAGATAAAGATAATTTCTCCCATAATAAAAACCATGCAGTGAAATGAAATCGAAATGCACTACATTGTTTTTTTGTTTTTTCACACTTAGGAATTTTGTACACAACTCACCACCACCCCCAGGGGCTAGTTTTGCTCTTGGAAGATTTTTCGACAAATTTTTCCAAAAAAACCGACATTTTTAGGCTTTGAATCTCTTTTACTTAAAAAAAACGAAAGATAACTACAGATAATTCAATACAATATCAAGTTCAGTGAAATTTACCTCGGATGTCTTTCATTGAAATCGAAAATCTGGAGATTTAGGACAAATCAAGACCAAAAAAAACAGACTTGGAGCAAAATATAAGCTTACTTTAAATAATTACGTCTTTTACAGAACGAGACGTTTTACATTCAGTTAAACTTGACAAGAACAACTGAGACAAAATAGAAAATAAAAGCAATGCAAAAAGGCAATGCAAAATGACGAATTTCTTTGTCAGTAAATTGGCGTTTGTAAATGTTTTTGAATATTTTTTACGGCTTTTTTAAGTGAAAGTCTAGGTCTTTCTACAACAACATCTCTCAACAACACAAATTTAAGCTCATTTTTGTAATCAGACTTGCTCGAATAGCTTAATAAACAGTTGAATAT
This sequence comes from Actinia equina, assembly GCA_011057435.1. Classification (NCBI taxonomy): domain Eukaryota; kingdom Metazoa; phylum Cnidaria; class Anthozoa; order Actiniaria; family Actiniidae; genus Actinia; species Actinia equina. The sequence continues at coordinate 460,987 of WHPX01001169.1, read as the reverse complement.
TTGGTCAGTGTAAATTTATATTTCATTCAATACTTAATTTATCTGTAGAAATAAAAGTATTAAATGAAAGTCTTCGTTGTTTTGAAGATGGGAACCCGCGATAGGAGGCGAATCTTTCTTGAACGAAAAACATACGATAGTTGGTTAAAAACAACGTTTTACAACGTTAACCCAATTGCTAAAGATTTACAAAGCTAAATAAAGGACGAATATTTGTTGTAATATGCTCTTCAAGTTATATTTACTCCAACATTAAAATAAATTAAGCTTATCTACAGAAATATTAAAAGTTTTGAGGGAAAGTCTTTGCGAATGATTTGTCGATTCGTCGAGAAAAAATGCTTGTCAAAAAATAATAAACGATTGTTTGCTAAACCACACACCTGAATTCTTGAAGAACACTTCTTAATCCATCTTTGAATACATGAAAGTTTTTTATGGTCTATAACTTGCCTTAAAGCGATTTTTATCTGTGCATTTGAGAGTCGCCTTAGCTAGTAGTTCTGCTTCAAATTCCTTTGTCTTTCACGCTCATTTTCTCTTTGTTCATTCGTGAAGTTTTGACTCAAATTCCTTTGTATTTCACGTTCATTTTCTCTTTGTTCATCCGTCAAGTTTTGCCTCATATTTATTTTTCTTTCACGATCATATTCTCCTTGTTTATAATCGAAGTCCCGCCTGGATTTGCGTTCTCTCTCTCTCTGCTTGCCGCTTTTCTTTGGTGAGTCCTTCGTCTTTGCCTTCCTTTTTCACGCCACCAGAGTTTTTCCTCTTTCGAAAAAACTCTTGATTCTGGCCTTTCTTTTTTGGCTTCATTCTCCTCTGAGCTTTCTTTCGACATATCGATTTCGGAAAGGGGTTCCATCGTAAATAGAGTAAATATAAATATAAGCTTGTGTTGTTATCTTTCGGTATTTCTATACGTGTGTAAAACGTTTTTTTTACAAAAGTTTAATAGCCGGATTTACCTTTCTTTATGTGTACCCGGATGTTGCAACGTCTCGATATTCCCGCCAAAAAAAAATCTAACCAGCCAATCGGAATGCTTGTGTACACGCCCGGACGGACGGACGGACGGACGGACGGACGTACGGACGGAAGTGACGTCAGCCAATCCATGAAAAATCAACTCGATAGTTTACCATTTTTTCTTAGGTATGGTGCTCCGCTATTAGCTTTCCCATGAGAACAGGGAGACCACAACAGCTCTTATGCCAATTACATGTGGGCCCTGTAGAGTTTAGCACGGGCACCGAAGATGGTCATCACCAGCGTCTTCAGTGGTTCTTTTACGTCCAACTATAATATATATTTAGGCACTGCCTAAAAGCGGAGCTCCCGATACGGAAGTCAAAGGGAGAACAATTTGAATGAAACTGAAAGTTAAAAATAAGATAGGGGGGAAAATCTTCCATTTTTTTTTATTCGAGCTGAAGATCATTTCTCCCATAATAAAAACCATGCAGTGAAATCGAATCGAAATGCACAACATTGCTTTTTTTTCCGCGAGTATATACTCTCCCACTTAGGAATTTTGTACACAATTCACCACCACCCCCAGGGGCTAGTTTTGCTCTTGTAAGATTTTTCGACAAATTTTTCCAAAAAACCCGACATTTTTAGGCTTTGAATCTCTTTTATTTAAAAAAAAAACGAAAGATAACTACAGATAATCCAATACAATATCAAGTTTAGTAAAATTTACCTCGGATGTCTTTCATTGACGTTGAAATCAAGACCAAAAAACAGACTTGAAAACTGGTTCAAGGTTGAGCAAAGTATATATAAGCTTACTTTAATAATTACGTCTTTTACAGAACGAGACGTTTTTTACATTCAGTTAAACTTGACAAGAACAACTGAGACAAAATAGAAAATAAAGGCAATGCAAAAAGGCGATGCAAAATGACGAATTTCTTGGTCAGTAAATTGGCGTTTGTAAATGTTTTTGAATATTTTTTACAGCTTTTTAAAGTGAAAGTCTAGGTCTTTCTACAACAACATCTCTCAACAACACAAATTTAAGCTCATTTTTATAATCAGACTTGCTCGAATAGCTTAATAAACAGTCGAATATTTGGTGTCAATTTATATTTCATTCAATACTTAAATAAATTATCTGTAGAAATAAAATTATTAAATGAAAGCAAGAGAAAATGAACTAAGAGAAGGAATCCTACCTATATAGCCTTGTAACCATCATGTGCACAGTTTGATGCTATTTTTAGCTTGAAGATATTTTGAGCGAAGAACCTGATTGGTTGCTTTCTTGATGGTAGGCGGCTTACAGTCTTGCAGTAAACAAAGCCTGTGTTTTTGTCGTGGACATAACGAAATATGGTGCTTTTCGTGTCCTAAAACGAGTCATTAAAGGGTAGCATAATTATCGCGCGGACATGGTAACGAGTTAAAAATAGCATAAATGATTCTAAAAATAGCATCAAAGTGTGCACATGATGGGGCACGGGGATTCCTTCTCTTAGTTCATTTTCTCTTGATGAAAGTCTTCGTTGTTTTGAAGATGGGACCCCCGCGATAGGAGGCGAATCTTTCTTGAACGAAAAACATAGGATAGTTCGTGGTTAAAAACAACGTTTTACAACGTTAACCGAATTGCTAAAGATTTACAAAGCTAAATAAAGGACGAATATTTGTTGTAATATGCTCTTCATGTTATATTCACTCCAACATTAAAATAAATTAAGCTTATCTACAGAAATAATAAAAGCTTTGAGGGAAAGTCTTTGATTTGTCGATTCGATCGTCGAGAAAAAATTAAATGCTTGTCAAAAAATAATAAACGATTGTTTGCTAAACAACACACCTGAATTTTTTGGAGAACACTTCTTAATCCATCTTTGAATACATGAAAGTTTTTAAATTGTCTTTGGTCTATAACTTGTCCTTAAGAGCGATTTTTTTCTGTGCATTTGAGAGTCGCCTTAGCTAGTAGTTTTGCTTCAAATTCCTTTGTCTTTCACGCTCATTTTCTCTTTGTGCATTCGTTAAGTTTTGACTCAAATTCCTTTGTATTTCACGTTCATTTTCTCTTTGTTCATCCGTCAAGTTTTGCCTCATATTCCTTTTTCTTTCACGATCATGTTCTCCTTGTTCATAATCGAAGTCCCGCCTGGATTTGGGTCTCTATCTCTCTCTCTGCTTGCCGCTTTTCTTTGGTGAGTCCTTCCTCTTTGCCTTACATTTTCACGCCACCAGAGTTTTTCATTTTTCGAAAAAACTCTTTTACTTCTGGCCTTTCTTTCTTGGCTTCATTCTCCTCTGAGCTTTCTTTCGACATATCGATTTCGGAAAGGGGTTCCATCGTAAATAGATTAAATATAAATATAAGGTTGAATAAAAAAAATAGCTGTTATCTTTCGGTATTTCTATACGTGTGTAAAACGCTTTTTACAAAAGTTTAATAGCCGGATTTACCTTTATGTGTACCCGGATGTTGCAACGCGTCGATATTCCCGCCAAAAAAAAAAAGATAATTTAACCAGCCAATCGGAATGCTTGTGTACACGCCCGGACGGACGGACGGACGGACGGACGGACGGACGTACGGACGGAAGTGACGTCAGCCAATCCATGAAAAATCAACTCGATAGTTTACCATTTTTTCTTAGGTATGGTGCTCCGCTCGCGCGGGCCTTCGGCCCGCGCGGGAGCTCCGCTATTAAATGAATTATTCTATTGTCCTTTCATCTATTGCATCAGGTGTAATTCAGGTCTGATTCATCCTACTCTGCGCCTGCTACGTATTTTCAGACTCTGTACTTTATAATACCATAACTAAATGTCGACCTATTCTACATATACTTATTTCGATGATTCCAAATGATTCATAATAAATAAAGATAATGGTAATGATGATACAAATATTCTTTTCAGGAACACATCGCAATCTCCCCGCCTTGTTCAGAGCTTGTTCATGCCTGGACGATCATTATCGCGTTTATCGCTTTCAGAAATGTATGCCATGTGACGAAGGATACAACTGCGTTAACGAGTCAGTCAGTCTATTGTCTGGTTTCTACTGGAAGTGGAACTCGACAGATGCAAAATACCGCTATACTAACTTTTCTGCAGAGTTACAAGTTAGGAATAAAACCTACAATAAAAATATGACTTCTTATTCAATGGGTATCCCGAAAGCATATGCATGTCCAGTTGCCGAAGCATGCAAGGGTGGTCTAAACTCTGAATGCTCTCTTGGCTACGAAGGGCCTCTCTGTGCTGTCTGTAGCAAGGGGTTCTACATGCTGGCATCGACATGTCGTAAATGCCCGTCCTTACCATGGATTATAGCACAGGTTGTTCTCATCACAGCCATAATAACTGGTCTTCTCATATTCATGATTAAAGAAAAGAAAAGCAAGTCCAACAAAAGAACCTTATCCGACGCCATGACAGCACGGCTGAAGATTGTCATTGGATTCTTCCAAGTCACTTCAGGAACAATATCGGGTTTTTCATTCATCAAATGGCCGGATGCTATGATCTCAGCTATTAAATATGCTGAACTTTTACAGATGAATCTGCTACAAATTGCTCCTCCACAATGTCTGACTCCATCGATGAAAACAGACATCCACGTCAAGTTGATGCTTATCCTGGCAATTAACAGCACAGTCGTATTCTTGGGATTACTATATTACTATATTATAACCAGAAGCAAGTCAAGGAATGGCGAGGGGAACGATAATATCAAATCTTCGGCTCAACAGCAAAGTTTTCGAGCCATTTTCTTGATCCTCTTCATCTCATACCCGCTGACCAGCAGCCACATTTTTATGGTTCTTCCGGAAGCGTGTCAGAAAATCTGTTCATCGACAGAAGATAACAGTTGCAGCTATTACCTGAAATCCGATTACACTGTGCGCTGTGAAGGCCAAAGGTTCTTCTGGTTCAGCATCTTTGCTCGAGTTTTTTTGATTTATCCAGTAGGTTTTCCATTGCTGGTTTTGTATCTTCTTTGGAAGCACTGCTATAAGAAGACCGACTCAACGAAAAGAAGAAAGGAAGCACTAGGTATAGCCCTTGCATTAAGGTTTATGTATGAGAACTATGCAGAACAAGTGTGGTTTTGGGAGATCATTGAGTTGGTACGTAAAGTCATCCTTACGTCAGTCATTCTTCTGCTTGATGCAGGCAGTCGTTTTACCATTGGTATCACTGCTATAATATCTGGTTCATATTCCATCTCTTTTGCGTATTTCAAGCCCATGACAGATGTGTTTGAACACTGGTTACAGTTGACTTCTCTTTTGGCAACGCTGGTCAATATGATCGTTGGAATATTACTCGTCACACAAAATGAAGGCTCATCTGCGACTGGAGAAACTTTGGACGGCGCAGTAATCAATGTTCTGTTGATTGGAGCCAATGCAGCGGTCGTGGCTATAATGGCTGGTATGTGAAAATATGCGCTTGTTTTGCAAAGTGGAAGAGAGAAGTCTCGAGGAGAAAGGGAAGTAGATTTGATAGGAGTTCAGGGAGGAAAGGCTAATTGATCAAAGATACCCTTCAAGTATAGTTTAATTAAAGGAGCACGCGGGGGTAAGTTTATATATATATATATGCTTCCAGCAAAGTATACTGAATTGGTAGTAAGGTTATTTCAATTGATCTCACATGCTTTAAAGTTCCTAAACATTGAGCAATGGTGGAAAGACGAGGGAAACTGGGCAGCATGCAAAGTTGATCCTGGAAGAATAATTTTAGCTATTAAAAGTACTAGCTGAAGGAACTACCGAAGTAGGATAAAGCTTTCACTTCTACCTCATATATAATAGTAGTATATAAAATACCCTTGAGACAAGTTCTCAAGTTTCTTTTCATTGTTGTCTGGTGTGTAGAAAATATCCTTGAAAACCTCATTTCTAATCTGCCTTTTATTTTTTATTTCTTAGTACGTTACCTAACAACTCTGGGACAAACCCTTTTGGCTATCAGACGTAACCCACGCTGCTCATTTTCGTGCTGTTTGTTCCTGGTTTTAACTTTGAACGAAGCATCGAACGAGATAATCGGGGTAGACACGTCAGGTAAAGGACTAAAAGGACAGCAGAACCTCCAACATAATTTTAGAGACCAACAGGTAGATTTTTCCCAAGCAGGACTTTCTGTTGAACTGGAGAAGAAATAGTTATTCTTAGTTGTTTTCTTATGAGTTTTAAAGCATTTAAAAAAAATTTTGTTAGCCACCCTTCTAACCTATTATTTCTTGTAATAGACTATTAATGGATATCAATGCCCCTTTCTTTGTTGGAATCCTAAATTTTGTTGGGAGATAATTTTAAAAAAACACAATTTAGTAGGGAAACCGGAATAATATACAGAGTAATTTTCAGCTAGGCCCTTCTTGATCGAATTAGAATTTAGAAGTTGATTTTTGTCCAGGGAGGACAACCGGAGAACCCGAAGGAAAACCCCTTGAAGCACAGGAGAGAACCAACAAACTCTACTCACATTTTTCTGACTGTTTCCTCTTTGGCGATAAAAGCGAATCATAGGACTTGAAGGAATAAAGAACTATCGCAATAATATAAAGTATTATAGGGTTTATTAGAGGGCTTATAATAAGAGGGCTTATAAGGCGGCTTGGTGGCGCAGTGGTTAGTGCTTCTCTGACTTTACCTTTTACTTAAGAGGTAAGTGGTCAGCGGCTTAGCCCGTGTTTCGGTGATCACGTTTAATTTCTGGACGCACAAAACCCTGGCAGTGACCACCGTCAGTGCCAGCAATGAGGTCGACTGGCGTTCCAAAAAGGCTACTAGTTCAAGAGATCACCTCACAATAGTTGGTTCTCAAGAAATTAAAACACCTTTTTAGGGACCAGTCATTATTTATGTCGGGGGTGGGGGGTGAGGGGATAATGGGGGTCCCTCAAATTTATTTTAGTGGAGCATTGGAGGCCTTGAGAGGTCAAAAGGAGGATTGTTGGGGGGGGGGGGGGTCTTCATTTTCTTTTACAGTAAATTCACAGCATTATTTAATGTAGACCAAATTTTAATGAACTGTTCTTTTCATTTTTGACCAAATTGATGACATTGTTGCCAAAAATCTAGATCATATGTAATTTTTTAACATTAACAATCCTATCATAGTTTGCCATAATTTGGTTTGAAGGGGGACCTTAAATTTGGTCCTTAAAACGATTGAAGGGGGTACCCTGACAAAACAATAACAGTACCCTATAGCCAAGGTAATGAACTAGTATTTGCACTAAATTCTGGACAACGTGTTGCAATGAGTTTGTGCTCTTTGATTTACAAAAACAAACAAGGAATCAATTCTGCCAATGACCTTGTATTGATAATGAATATAGGTAATCAGTTGTATTCAGGTTTGTCTCAATTAGCCAGACACAGTCCTTTTAAATGCAGTCAGAACTACCACCAATGTTAAATGTGTACTTCTTTACAAAGAGCCTTGGAATCGCTTATGGCTGAAAACTACACCAACACATAACCTCGAATATTTCTAGAGTTCGATGCGGTCTTAAGTAAAGGAAGGATGATATTGGGAACTTATTCTCCCACTTCACCCTTGACAAATAGCTAGCTAGATTTCGGCCTAGAGTGAATCAGTGAAGACTGATTCATGCAAATGACTTTGCACTTCACCAAAGGATAACTTAAAGGACGGCTATGTTAACAGAGTGACCTCTAAAGATGACAATGTGAAGCCCGAGTTCACGCAGTCATGCGTCTAGTTGACTATAATTTTCATGTCGGATTTTATAATGAGAAATGCAAATTTTAAGGTAGCGTTATATCTACGAGTAAACATTTTCTAAGTGTCCGTGTCTTAGTGCACCTATTTTTCCGTATGTTTTTCAATTGTTGAGATTGCACGAGACCGTAGGTCGAGTAGCAAGTTTCCAGTAACAAACATTGAGTTTCCGAGCGAAGGTTGACGTCACGCTCTAATGAAATTTGTTTGATTTGAAAATTGATATTCAACGGCTGAACTGTTTCTTGAACATCTCACCGTAAACGGTACTTTCTCGATTACTCTCCGATTGTGTTCAAGGAAAGGACTTGAATTTTTTGAGTTCTTTGAAAATTTCCGATCAATGTAGTAATAATTTATATACATGGTACTAAGTTCTCTGTATGACACAGAAAACATTTTGCATTGCAAATTTCTAATGACCAGCATTCACACACCGAGACTGAGTGGAGCTTTGCTCTATGAGTTTCCCTGCCCTCGTGGCGAATTATAAAGTATAGTAAAATCAATTTTAACCACGTTTATTGATGATATGATTTTTTGAATACAGACAATCCTTATTCGAATCAGTCCAGACTACAAGAAGCGCTTAAAATACCGTAATAAAGTTAGACTAGTTTGATTCCATTAGCTGCATGTAGCCAGTTCAGTATCGTTTTTGGCGAAGGTTTGGACTGTGGGGCATTTAGTAAATTTTAGACTGCTACCGGCTGCCGGGCATTTGCTACAGCGTTTTTTTTTAAACATGAAGTTTTAAACTGAGGAAATATATGCTTGAACTTTACAATTTTACTTTTTTTTTTATTGCATTGTATCACAGTGAAAAACCTCAATAGAGAGTGTGTGACCGTTGTGTGAGTCACGGTAGTCATTACGTAAGAAATATAAATTACCTTCTGAGCCGCTTCGTCCGAACGGAATCAAACAACTATTTGGCTATCTACGATGGTCTAAAGAACAAAAACTCCTCTTTCTTTTTAATTCTATCTGTATAATCTAAATGGCTTGCCTCAATTTGCAAAGTTCAATTAAAATAGTGAAAACAAGTACATCAAAACCACACCAATCATACCCACTATCACTGCTACAAAACACATTTTCACAACTCTAATTTCTCGTGCTATTTTCCTCCCCAACTCGGTTTTTGTTATGTAAGTTTGGGAAATTTCTCCCTTGACATTCAAGTGTGGAAATGGCTGGTCTGGTATCTTCTTGCCAGTGAACTCACACAACGGTTTCCATCCTTGTTCAACATTGTAGACAAGCAGCTTGTCTGCAGGAACTACAGACTTGACTCGATCGTTGTGCCAGCGATATCGCTTGAGACAGATGTATGGTGAATTTGGACCAGAAGTCCCCAGGGTTGCCATTCTCGAGTTGAGAGTTACGAACCAGCGCTTTTTAAATGTCGGAATTAAGCTTTGAATCTTCATAATAAGCTTATACGAGTTATCGAAAAGCTCCATGTGGTATATCAAACTTCTTATCCAAGCGTTTTCATCTCGTTCAGATAGAATAACCTTAGCGTCAGGAAATGCTTCCATGAGCTCTTCGAAGAAGTAATTGCCCGGGTAGTCAATAACAACGTCTACATCTTTGAACATGGAATAGAAATCGGGTACCTTACCATGTTTGTACAAATCTAACCACTCGTTCATATAGTACAAGATTTGTTCATCGTAATCGTAGACTTTGTAGCCTAGAATTCGCAGTGCATGAGCGATGGATGTGGTTCCTGTCTTGGGCAGACCGGCACAGATCAGCTTCATCTTGGTTGTTTTGTAGTTTACTTTGCTGCCGTATCTTAGTGTCGGTTCAACAAACAACGGCTGCAGAGAGGCTGTGTTCATAATACATGGCAGGAGGGGGGGGGGGGGGGGGGAGGTAGTAGGAGATAAATTCTTTATAGCCCCCTTGAAGCCCCCACCCCCCCCCCCCACCCCAAAATCCCCCGGCAATCTCTTGTAAATTCTTTTTAAAAATTGTCGCATTCTCCCTCTTCCCCTCCACCCACCCCCCCCCCCTTTCCCCAATTTAACTGGTAAAAATTTCCGTTCCATCCCCATATAAGGCAAACGCAAAGGCGATTTATTTTCACCGTGTAAATCAGTTTTACATTGGCTTAAAAGACAATAAACTAAACTAAACAACACAAAGATAACAAAGATTACAAATTATTATTAACCGAGAATCTAAATTAAACTTAAATTTCACATGCCGATTCCGCCTCCAAAGGTCAAAGGGTTTTAAAAATAACCAATTCGTACATACATGACTAATACTAATATTTAAACCTATTTTGACAAGCGTTAATGTTATTAAGCTTTCGACTTAAGCTTTTATCTTCAAGACTGCTAAATGGCTGTTCCGTTCTTGGCTCTGTACTTCACAACAACAAAGCGACCGCGCGATGTTCGTAAGGATACGAGGAGCTTTCATATGGTAAATCAACGCCTTCAGTACTGAAGGCAATTTGCCGTAGTTTTCACTTGAGCACAAACAATGAGGGTGCAGATTTTTTACTCGGGCTACCTGCAAAGTAGACCGAGTCTAGGTTTCGGTTTTCTATCTATCTATCAGGGCTTACCATAAACCACGAAACGAAACGAAACGAAACGACACAATAAAATGCGAAACGAGGATTTCGCATTTTACAGATCTTTAAAATGCGAAACCGTTATTTCGCATTTTACACATCTGTAAAATGCGATACGACACACTGTAACCTGATCTTTGCGATCCCATATTTAACTGTAAGCTTACTCACGAAATTGGATGAAAACTGTGTAGCTCCATGTCTTAGAAAATTAGAGAATCCTTTAAATCGCCAAAACCGTCAACAGGAGTTGAAGTATTTCAATATAGTTTGTAAATGTGTGGCTTTTGGTACATGGAAAGTTCTTCCCACTGAGATTTAAAGTAATCTCTAATTTTCTAAGACATGGAGGTACACAGTTTTCGTCCAATTTCGTGAGTAAGCTTACAGTTAAACATGGGATCATAAAGACTCAGGTTACAGTGTATCGTTTCGCATTTTACAGATGTGTAAAATGCGAAATGACGGTTTCGCATTTTAAAGATCTGTAAAATGCGAAATCCTCGTTTCGCATTTTATTGTGTCGTTTCGTTTCGTTTCGTTTCGTGGTTTATGGTAAGCCATCTATCAGTCTATCTATCGACGTTGTCGAAAGTGTGTAAGCCTGCGATGCTCGGCGGTCTGCGGTGTACCCCTGCAAGTATGAAAACGAGGCGGGTTACCACAATTCATGTGACTTGCTTTGCTTTTCGAAGGTTCTGTAGGTCTTTTTCCTTTTGCTTATCTTGCTAGCTGCTTCTCGTGCTTTATCTTGAAAACTTATTGGAAAGTAATGGGACTTGCTGTTCTGCTGAGGCGCTCAAAATACATACAAAAGCACACGCCGTTCGCGGTAGACCCACTCTAAAAGATGTCAGTTTCGAAACGGGTCGTTCCGCGAACTCAAAACCCAAAAGAATACCAGAAAGAATAATACTCAAAGCAATGCCAAATATACTCAAAGCAATACCAAAGAAACTCAAACGAACACAAAGTCAAATGTACTCAAAGTTACTCAAAGACACTCGAACGAAAGAACAAATACTAACTCTTTAGTAAGCGTGTTGATCGCTGCCCTGTGCATGGTTCTTGTTGTACATTTTATAAATACCTCGACCAAGACTTTCGTAGATTTTTTACAAAATGACTGCGATGTGTTTGAAAAAGCTGTACAATTATCTGTATTTGTTTATCCCAATAAAGAGTCACATTTATTAGAGGAATGCAGGTCTCGTTTTGCTAAATTTCATATTCATCAGTACTGATGTTGAGCACAAGCCTCGTGTTGTTTCGCGTGATCGAGAACCAAGTAGAGTCCCAGTTAAACATATCACCCAACTTTTGCACAAAAGCAGAAAAATACGGAAAAAGGTTCGTAAGTATGTGGTCAATAATGTATCCATGTTATCTAGAATTCATTGTTTTCTTAATAAATGTAATTTCAATCCCGAAGAAGTAAAATCATATGTCAAAAGAGAAACACTGGCCATGGTAGTGCTTTACCCAGACGGAGGAAATTATGTTCTAGAAAATCACTTTTTTACTTACACAAAAGAGCAATAAATGCAAGTTATAAGCTTATTTATTACTTGCCACTCTTGACAAATCCAGGTTCACACAAATATGCTGGTTTATCCCATGTTTACAAAAGTCTCAATCACAGAATCAATCACAGTAAGTTTATCAACCCACTAACTATTTGAAATGCGCTATTTTAACATCACTTGCACCATTCCAGTACCGTTGCCATTAACTAGTGCTCTCTGTTTTCCCTGTAAAGTTCTACATTCTATTATACACAGGTAGCCCGAGTATACGCCTTTAAGACGTCTAGTTTATTCTAAATCAGAAATACGATCAAATAGCAAACGCACCATATTTCATGAAACAAAAACAAAAAAGATGTATTAATAATAATAGTAATAATAATAATAATAATAATAATAATAATAATATTGGAACTTATATAGCGCACATATAAAAATTCATGGCGCTTAGGTAAATAAAGTCACTAATCCGTGAAATAGATGTTTTCTTTTTTCTTTTGTGTGTGTGCGCGTGTGTTTTCGATTATCGCACGTTGACTATTACATTTTTCTAGAGCCTTTACTAGTAGGTGATCAATTTTGTAAAATGAGGCTACGCGTGCGTAATAATCATAAAGATTTCCCAACGCGGTGCAATTTATTACTTGAATCATGCAAGAAAGCAACGCCTTCCTGTCGTCAGTTAAATTCTCATTAAAGTGCACCTATCCATTGATACAATACTTTCAGTATCGATTCTACATTATGTGATAATTGAATGGTGGAATAAATACTTCTTCGTTTGAATGTTGCGTCTTTTAGTTGTGCAGTTTTATGATTCCTATATGTTACCGGACTGTAACGTCACCCCAGGCTTCATTAAGAAGTCGCCCCCAATAGGCGTTTACTGGGTTGCCTGTATCATGCTCAGAGGCCTAGTAGAGCTGAAGAAGTTTGAAATGTTAGTCAAACGTTAATGGAGCGTTTCACACAATAAGTATGATTCGTTTAACTCGTCTAAGGCGATATTTTCCCTGAAGGTGTTCTCTACATAATATCAAAACAATTGCAGGTTCTGCCCTATTTTGAGTCTCCCTTGCATCCGTTTTTAATGTCGGTCGTCACGCAACGCTCCCTCCCCACAAACGGCTGCTTGCATTCGAACTACATTCCTTTCTCTTTGTTTGGATCGTACCAATGAGGTCGAGTGTATTGTTTGCTATTGAGCCAATCACAGTCTCCGAAAGTATAAACATGGTGAGTTTCAATCGAGCTGCCGAAGAACATCCTCAAAAGAAATCGGTGCGGAATATTCGCCGTTTTCGGCTTCACACCGTTCTTCCTCTTCTAGTGAGCTTATCTTCACAGCACTAACTACTAAACTACGTAACTTTTAGACTTGGTCATCCATTAGACGTATTAGCGACCTTTAGATACGACGACGAGTAACGAGAAACGCTAAATCGTAGTCGAATATTTTACAATCTAGAGTTTCAATCTGTTTATACACGATCAAGACTACCAATCTTTAAAGGTTTTAAAACGGACTCCTTCTCGTATTCGTGTCGGATCTAAAGGTCTCAATTAAATGAGACAAACACGATGTGACCAGATTCTAGTGTGTATTTGTAGTCAAATACAAGAGGCAAAGCTTGGCAAATTAGAGATTTGCCAAACCCTTTTGGAAGATTGACAAAAATATCTTTTTTCTCTTCGACTAAGGTTTTGTAGCCAATTTCTGATGCTTTTTTAAATCAGGAATACCAAACTTTGAAGACACGAGGCCAAACATGTACACTTCTTCTATGAACGAGTTGAGAATGCGAAATAAAAGCTGCACGGTGATTGGTCAGATCAAAAGTCCGCGAACGGTCCTCTAAATATGTAACCCGTCTTGTGGTTGGCCAAACAATGAGAAAGGAATGTAGTTCAAATGCAAGCAGCCGTTTGTGGGGAGGGAGCGTTGCATAACGACCGACACTTAAAACGGATGCGATGCAGACTACCATTATTTTAGGCTTTAAAATAAACAGTTTTGCGTTATGCACGTAAAAATACTTGTGAATTTGATTTTGCATAATGACGCAACAAGTTCAAATATACCAATGTTCTCAGTCAGAATCACCAATTAATTTTCTTATCTTTTTACCATCCTTTGTTATTATGTTTTATTTATTGGGGTAGCTGTTTATTTTCCTTGTCGGAAAATGTAGAAATTGCGCAATAGTACCCAGGGATCTTTACGGCACCACCCACTAGTCCTTTGCGGGCATATTATACAGAAATCCAAGTACAGTAAATATTCTTGTCAGCAAACTTTGCCAGGTAAGATAAGAAAGTATAAAGAAGAAATATTTTTCACCATTCAACTATTCACTTCATATGTAGAACCGTCATTGTATCAAGGGTTATGTGTACTTTAAATTATTGAATAAGAATAAGAAAGTGAATAGAATAAAGTTATGCCATCTCAATACAAGCGCCTTTCTTGTGATAATAAAAAGGGTGGTAATTCTATATTGGTGCTTTTGAATACTAGAAAATATTTATTAAATATTCAACCAGTAAACTGTGAGTAAAGTTCAACTACAGGTTGTTTGTTTGGTGTATTAAAATTTCAGTTCAAGGAGGAAACGATGTCTCATTTGGCTTAACTTCATGAAACAGGTAACGTTAAATCTATCGTCAGGCGGTTTTTCTTTAACCTAACGTACAAATATCTTCCAAGTGTCCCCAGCTTGTCCACCAGACACTTATCATCGCATTTGTATTCTACGCTAATAAATGAATACACATGTGTACCTGACCAGAATGCAACTTTTCTGTACAACCTCAACGAACCTAGGGTTTTTGACTCTCCCCACGTATCGGTATTGGTCATTCCGTTTTGGAAGCCCCACTTGGCACAGTTGGTGGCCAGTATCGATTGATCATCAGGAAGACGAATGAATGAGTTACAAGCAGTTGCAGGCGAAGAAGAATTCACTATCATGTACCTACAGAAAGAAGTAACAAAACGAGTATTTTTTCATAAATGTCTAATTTTTTGCGTGAACTATCAATTAGGACACAAGATGGCTAATATTAGAATATTATAATATTGGTAGTACTGTCTTCCCATTTTCCTTCAAGGTAGTTCCTTAACTATTATATTAGTAGTTTCATGTTTATGTAACAGAATGCAGAATCTGGTTCAAAAGTTATCAAACAATCATCAGATAAACACCTCACAACGTCGTATCCCGAATCGTTCTTGGCCGTCATGATGTGAAATACTCTGCCAACAGATGCTTTACGACAGTAGTACCGTAACTGTGTGAACCCCATCTCTTGTTTCAGTTGCAGAAGTGCAGGTTGTGAGACGAATTCATATATACTCAGATTAGACATTTGCCGATAGTTGGTGTATCTGACATAGCCAGGAAGTGGGTGGGCCCGTCAGAGTCATGTTTTTGATCTGCGTCCAGCCGCCTAAAAACAACGATTACGAATTAATTACTGGATTGAACCAATGACTCTGATCGTATGCATGAACCCAACATATCTTACCTCCGTCAGTGGACATGTCACAGTATACAGGGAATGGGGTTCTTGTGTTGCCTGGGTTAATTTAGTATCACAGGGAGCCCATACATGTATTAACCCAACATATCTTACCTCTGTCAGAGGTCATGTCAAAGTACACAGTGAATGGGATTCCTGTGTTGCCTGGGTTCATATGGTATCACAGGGAGCCCACACATGCTTCACATCAACACACCTCCCTCAGTGGTCTTAGTCACAGTATACAGTGAATGGGGTTCATATGTTGCCTGGGTTATTCCAATATCACAGGGAGCCTACACATGCTTCACATCACGACATCTTACCTCTGTCAGTGGTCATGTCACAGTACACAGTGAATGGGGTTCCTGTGTTGCCTGGGTTTATCCAGTATCTACCATCTCCAGTGTCTTGGCCAGTCCATTTTATGTTCTGACACGAATGACCTGGGTACCTTGACGAGGACCCATTTAAACCTGTTGAGGAATAAAATTATGCAGTTGATATATCTCTCGTGGATTTTTGCGGAACTAATACTTAGGGCATGTGCATGCGCGGACGTGTACGTTTTCGGACAAAATTTCATTAAATCTTAGTATCATGCAGTTTGAGTTTAAGGTCTTGATTAATGAGAAGGGGTCCGTCTCATGCAGTCTACGTACCGAACCAGGTCTCACAGTATTGACCAATGTATCCAGGTTTACACAGACACTCGTAAGAATCTGTACATCCATCGATGCCACACGTGCCGCCATTTTGACAGGGAGAAGAAGCGCACACGGGTAAAACCTGAAAATGAAACATCACAACTTACTACAAAAGTACTCCTAATGATAAATGATAATAAATAATAAATAGTACTTACAAACTGCTCAGCGTCATAGTACGAAAAGCCTGGTTTGATGACGTAATCAGATGACGCGGAGGTCTTTGTGTGGTTACTAAGCTCACATGCGTGGAGTGGAGAACCTGTTTCTTGGTAATTGTACGACTTACAACCACTATTTCGAGACATTTGAATGCACAGTCCGAAACGGGAAGTGACGTCATGGCTTGATATCACGTGACCCCTCAGTGCTCGACCTGTTAATTTCATATAATGAAAACTGAGTTTCAAAAAGAAATACTTTTGTTATAAGCCAATTAAATGAATTCAAATTTTCCTCTCACCTTTAGTTGATTTGTCAAAAATCGCCATCTTTTTGCAAATGGCTCCGCAGGACACTATTGCGCATGTCAGAAACATCAACGAATAAAGATTGGATGACATATCTAGACTTAAACCGAACAAATGATGGTTATGTACTGAACCGCCGTGATTAGTGAGAAAATGAAAAAACAAAACACACAAAAAAATAACAGATGAAGATGAAGATGAAGATGAAGATGAAGATGAAGATGAAGATGAAGATGAAGATGAAGATGAAGATGAAGATGAAGATGAAGATGAAGATGAAGATGAAGATGAAGATGAAGATGAAGATGAAGAGAAGAAGAAGAAGAGAAGAAGAAGAAGAGAAGAAGAAGAAGAGAAGAAAAGAAGAAAAGAAGAAGAAAAGAAGAAAAGAAGAAAAAGAAGAACAAGAAGAACACGAAGAACACGAAGAACAAGAAGAACACGAAGAACAAGAAGAACAAGAAGAACAAGAAGAACAAGAAGAACAAGAAGAACAAGAAGAACACGAAGAACAAGAAGAACAAGAAGAACAAGAAGAACACGAAGAACAAGAAGAACAAGAAGAACAAGAAGAACAAGAAGAAGGAAAAACAGAACCTAAATATTCTATATATTTTACAACCTTTTCTCCCTTTAAGGGGCTCTCTCAGTCGTGAGGTTTAACCCCCACGCATTACCACTACATTCAAACAACAACAAGGGGGGGAAAATATGAAGAAGAAGAAAAACAACCTTAATATTTTATATATTTTCCAAAAATCGCTCCCTTACTAAGTACTGAATTCGCCCTGGCTGACAGGTGCGTGCCATGTGTAGTCGGTATCGGACACATAAGACACGCAATTGTTCGACTGCATGAAAACCCCCTAGTTAAAAAAAACACAACTAGGAATATACTTTACCTGGTGTTGACTAGAGTTGATATTCAGTATCACGTAGAGATGTTTTGAAATCCGAATTGAAGTAGGATTTAGTCTCTGTCTTTTCGTTTCCCCCACCGATTCAATTTAAACAAACTTTTAGAAACAACTTCTATACAGCCGGGAAAGTGGTCGAAAGTTGAACCGAAACCTCATGTAGCATCAGATATTTCCCTCACTCGCACAATATGACAGTTGCAAAATAAAATCTGAAGGTTTTCCTGTTATTAATTCCGAGTTCTCTCAGGCCGAGCGACAAAGCAAAGAATGATTTTCAGTTTACTCGTGGTTCAATTAAAAACAATTTCTTTGGAGAGATTTCCATTATTATTTATTGATAACAAGAATTAAATTTACTGTTGAATATCATTGTTATTTCTTTTCTTTAATATACACCAAACGATTTGATAAATAAGAATATATCACTTGGAAAGTTGAATAACCTAGAGCCAGTAGGAGATGTTTTTTTAAAAGACTAACAATGGAAAGTGCAATTTCATTTTCATTATTTACTGTCAGCGTCTTATAACAACCCTACAGGATGCAATCGTGATTTAAAAGCCCTTACACAATGAATATAACAATGGTATTTACTATTCTTGACATCTGTTTTCGTTGCCAGGGCAAGATATTCAACATGTACAAAAATTACAAATTACGAACTGATGATGTAATCACAGGAACTAGTGAAAAGATAAGAGTATGTGGACCGCGTGGCACTAAGGAAATAGTTGAAGATATAGAAATATAGGTAAATTGTAGTGCTTGGGAACGAGGTTATTCCGGGTGAAAGCCCTTGGAATTAAATTTGGAAATATTAATTTTCGACCTCGCTGGGATTCGAACCCACGACCTTCGGAATTGTACTACCGATGCTCTTCCAGCTGAGCTAGAGGTCAGTGAAAAGTTAAATCGTCAAGGGATCGACAGGGTAAACTGGGACACCTGTGTTGGACAAAGCCTGAGGCTCCGTCCACACGTATCCGGAATTTTTTGTACCCAAAAATATTCTTGCGGATAGGAAAATGTTCGTGTCCACACGCAGCGTACTCGAATCGTTTTCACCGTCCACACGTGTCCGTTTTCGTAACATTCGCGGACACGGACACAAAAATTTGCGGACACGTGTGGACGCAACCCGTATCCGCAAAAAAATAAAATAATAATAATAAATGCGGATACACAATTTTCGGGATACGAATGAACGGACTTGATCTCTAAGAACCTAAAGACTGTGATAGAACTATACCAACTGAGCCATTTTGGCTAAAAAGTTTATGTCGTAAAATCAAAATCATTGAAAACCTCCGTCTAGCCTGAAACCTAGTCCAACTCCCTCGCATTCTATTTCGAGTTTTAGCAAAGTTGTCCTTTATATAGTCAGTGAAATACGCTTTGGAATATTATAGTAGCGAGTCGTTTCGATTCAAACTCATCCTAATAATTTCCTACATGAAGTTATCAAACTCATCAATAATTCATGAAGGAAACACAACAGAATTCATGACCATGAAGGAGGTTTTACATCTGATATAGATTCGTCTTTATTTGCATAAAATTTAACTTGGATTTTGTCTATCAAACTTGGTTCATTTTGTAAAGAAATATGTACAGTATGAGAACATACAGTTTTTTAAGCCGTTTAATTTAATGAACTCGCAAATCGTGTTTTATCGGTAAAACACGTTTATTAAACAGTACATATAGAAATATAGATAAGTTAAAGTGCCTGGGAACGAGGTTATTCCAGGCAAAAGCCCTTAGAATTAAATTCTGAAAAATTAATTTCCGACCTCGCTGGGAATTGAACCCACTACCTTCGGAATTGTACTCAACTTCATGTATTTCATAAGTGCCACGCGGACCGCATATTCTCGTCTTTTAATACTTTCCTGTGTGAGTTCACCGATGTTTTTAAATCAATGGACATTCTCTAAACGAAAATTATACCTAACGAGTTACCATACCACATCATACTTCACCATGATTAACCATGGCTTCCTATACACATTCAATTAAAGAATCGTTGTTGGGTTCCATAGAACTTAGAAGCTGAGACCGAAATGGGAAATACGTTATTTAGACGCATGCTGTGACCAGTGAACCTTGGAATCAACTACTGTTTTTAATACGCGTTTGGCATTCTGAACGGACTGCCTGGATGGCGCAATTGCATAAATTATAATATAATTATGTCATTTCCCATGTGCCATTTCGGTCTCAGCTTTTATGCTTTATGTTTCTGAACCCGACAACGATTCTTCAATTGAGTGTATGCTTCGCTACGCTTAATCGTACTTCACCATGCTTAACCATGGTCTACCATATCTCTGTGCTTAAACATTTTATTGCAGATTCATTTGCATAGGGTTAGCCTCGAATCAGTTTCTAAATATTCACAAATGGCAACAGAGTTCTAAGAAAATATGCAATTCAAAAGTACAAACACTTTGAAAATTCTCACAACCTTGAAAAAATTTCATAAATACTGATTCAAAACAATTCTATAAGCATTCGAGTGTAACCCTCTATGATCTCCAAGACACGCGTCTCAATACATATTCCACGATATTCATTTGGTGAGAGGCCCCTAAAGCTAGGTTGGGAAAAATTGAGAGTTTGGGCTACCTGTGGAAGGACGTGTTCTTCTGAGCCCGTGATAAGAATGTGCAGCTGTTATCCCATCGAGACCCTTTTCCCGCCAAAAATAAAAGCTTCAGGAAGAAAAGTGGAAGCAGCAAATATCCCGCGATTCCTTTGGTTATTCTTCTTTTAAAATGGGAAACGAAGCATCAGTCCAGGTTACTTATGGTACAAAGCTCCTAAACAATGCAAAATTCGAATGGACTAAAGTAAAAGATAGTTTCTTTGCCCCTCGGGATGGACATTGTTCGGCTAGTGTGGGGAATAAAGTGTATGTGTTTGGTGGTGTGTGTTGGAATCAAGACATTAGTGAAGTCTCTGAAGTCAATGAAACTCTGGTTTTTTGTACTGGTAAGTGAGAATGGTATTTTACACTTTTCATGTTTAATTCTGTAGCAGACTTCGTCGGGGATCTTTAGATTAGTTTATTTTATACGAATCTAAAATGCTGGCGCTGAAAATTTTATTAATGATACAAGGCAAGAATTAGAGAACTCTTTTTTGTCGTCAAAATCTGATGCGTGTTGCCTTCAAAGCTCCATTTTTCTGTTCTGAAAATCTCACATACGTAACAATAAGATGTGGGTTTTTTCTCTCTCACACTTTTTTTTGTCGTGCTTCTTTCATATTCTTTTTTGTAAACAAATAAATACACCAAATTTTTGAATAATAATGACTAATTTAAATACATATTAAATAAATAATTTAGATGCAAACGAATAACTTACTTGTTGTCATGTTGCAATGCTACATCAAACAGTTTATAATCACGATGTGCATGCATGCTGTAAGCCAAACCTATTCGCAAACTGTATCGATTTATATGTAAAAAAACTTCTTAATTAATGGATGGTTGAACTCAATGGAGAAATATTTGGGATTGTCATCTGCGTACATTCCTGTAGGCAAATGAATTTTGTTAAAAAATTTGTTTTTTTTTTGTAAACAAGCAAATGTCATCAAGTTGTTCAAAGAAAAGCTTGCATAAGAGTGGTATTGTATTATGATTGTAGGGTTTTATGAACGTTTTAATTACAGAATAATGTCCAACTCAAACAACAGTAAACGATTACAAAACGTCGGCCAACCTTCTCGCTGCTTAGCCCATGCCCTGACCTAGATCAGCCCAGAGTTTGTTTCAGGGTATCGATCTGTAAGTTAGCCATTCCCTAACTGTGGTGAGCCCAGAGATTGTTTCAGGATTTAATCTGTGTATTAGACATGCCATTACTTACAGGTTTGATCTGTGAGTAAGACATGCCATGACTTAGATCAGCCTAGAGGTTGTTTCTAGGGATCAATTGAAGTTAAATGTTTTTTAAAGAAAAGGACAGCTGGCAAACATTACACCCAAGCCTAAAAAGGTTTGCTGATTGTCTAAGTATTTTTGTTACAGAAACTCAAACATGGAGTAGAGCTTCAGTAGGAGGAAAAGTACCCACACCAAGATCTTCAGCGTCAATGACTTCAATAGGGAACAAACTATATTTGTTTGGTGGACTCAGCAGAGATAGTGGATGGTTGAATGATCTGTATGTTTTGGATACAGGTATCAAAATAGTGCTCTCAGGTCTCCACTTTATCTGGGTTCTCCATCTTTTTATACCTTATTTAAGCCTTACTCAGGAGCCATTCATAATTCATGGGTTAAAGGGGAAAATGTGTGTGGATTTTAAGGACAACACACATTTTTTAAATTGAATTTTTAGGTGGGGAGGGGGAGGGGCTTTCAAATACAAGGTTCTTCGTTTGATATTGATGTCCATGAATATCCTAATTCTGAAGGGGGGATTTAATATCATTATTGAATAATATGTTATTAAAATGCTCCCATTTTGAGTTCGTCTTTACTCAGTCTCAATTGTGTACCAATATCTTCTATTCTTTTATTCAAGATTAAGGTTACATACTACAGAACAACACGTGTTGATTAAAATGCTACTGGTTTTGTTAAAGTGGTTGAATATTTAATGTAGGACTGAGGCTTTCACTGAGCAAAGAGAACTCGAAACTGGAGTACTAATTGCAGATTTAGTATAATCTTTGGTTAAATTGGTTAACAATAAAAATGCAAATCAATTGATTGATTGCTGGTATAGTGTAATTTATACAAGTTATTCATGGCATTTTTAAATCTTTAAATTCTAGATACTATGAATTGGGATTTAGTGCAAGCAGAGGGGAACTACCCCTCCCCTAGAGATAAACTATCAGCTGGGACTATGGGAAAGAAAATGGTGTTGTTTGGAGGATTTGGACCAAAGTTTGGCTCCTGTAATGAAGGAGAAGCAGAATTTGAATGGTTCAATGATTTCTATTTATTTGACCCTGGTGAGTAGAAGTAAAAAAGATATGCTACAGTACTGTAGGTCTCATCAGACTAAATTGAATGTTACTTTATATACTGACAAAACAAGTATTCTGTTAAAAGTAGAGTAGTCCTATTTGAATATGAGATTGACAAATTCATATTATGTTAGAAATATCAGGTATTTAGGTAAAACAATTTTATTTTATGATATGTAAAAAAATATTAAATATAATTGCTTTGAAATTATTGTAATTTTATTTCTCAGTAGTGGAAATTCCCCTTAAAATACTGTGATTTATACCACAAATGAGATTTCTTCCATTGTACATCAATATTATATGAATCAACACACCCCTTCCTAGAGAGTGTTTTTTTAGTACATGATGGGACCTGGCCAAACATGTGCAAAGCAAGAGCGGTTAAGACAGTTATGTGTTTCAAGGAATTATTGTGATGGACATGTTACAATATTATTGTACCATTGATGTTTTTGGCCATTTATTAGAAACAAACATATGGAAGAAACTGATGCCTAGTTTGGAGGGCAGTCCAACTCCACGGGCTGCTCACAGTATGTGCATAGCAGGTACCAAGATTGTCATATTTGGTGGAAGGGATAGTGTTTCCCGTAGACATGATATCTATATATTGGATACAGGTAATTGTTAGTAAATATTAAAAAATGCGGCATGATCATTGGTCAAAATTTACAATGAGCCATTTCGGTGACAAAAAAACTTTTTCTCCGTTATTTAATAAATTCACTTGTTTTAAGAATACTAAAACAGTTATTCACCAAAATATGTTAAGTGAATATTGGGGAATACTTACCTCACGTCTTGGTATATATTCCAATCATTTTGCCTTAAATGCTTGGTTCAAAGTGCAGGATCATTTTAACTTTTTCTTGCTAATGGCTCATTGATGCTGAACTGGAGAGCAACATTGATATTCCATTCACCATTATTTTTTTATTTTTTGTTTTTTAATTTTTTAAGAGTCAATGGCATGGGAATCAGTTGAAACAAAGGGTAGACAGCCAGAACCAAGGTCATTCCATGCCTGTACCCTTGTTGGTAATCGGATGGTTGTTTTTGGAGGAAGAGGAATGGCTGACCAACACTTCAATGATTTGCATATATTTGATATAGGTATGTACATGTATACTCTCAATTACTGTAGACCTATTCCGGATTTGAAAAATGCCTCTGTGTTCCTTGATTACAGACTCATATATGTCAAGGTTAGCTTAATGAGAGAGTGCCAGTGGAGGTACCCAATTTATTGTTAGTTAACTACAGTACTAATATTTTGGTCGAATGCCTCGGTTAGCTGTAATAATTTTACAAGAACTTGCCATAATATTAACCAAAATAATGAAATATCAGGCATAAACCAGTTAACTACTAATTTTAGGTTATTTTAGGTTATTTATCAGTTAACTGCTATTTTTTTGGCCATTTTTCAGTTGAATACTAACCTCATTAGCACCCTCTACAGCAGTAAAAATTAGCATCAAAAGTATAGAATGTGAAACTTTAATAATATAGTACAAACCCTTTGAAATGCTTCAGAACTGTAGAAGGGATTCTGGTAGTTGTCATTAAGCAATCGGCCATTATTTAAGTTGAGAGGGGGGCATTAAGGGATTGGTCATTATTTAAGTCAGGAAGGTTGGAGGAGAAAATTCAATTTTTTTTAGTGAAACATGGGAGGCCTTGAAAGGTCAAAAGGAGGATAAGGAGGATTAGAAGGATATTTTACACGATTGAAGGGGGTACCCAAAAAATTTGAATGCTATTAGGTAGGGGTCTGGAAATTTTTTTCTAAAGGCTTTAAAGAGTTGCATTGAATTTTCATTTGAACTGACAAATAAAAAATGTGAAGTCCTCCTCCCTCCATTTTGTATATGACAGTCTTTCAGAACCCTACGTACTCTTGCCCATTTAGGGTAGGGATGTGCCGCTGAGCCCACTGAACCCTGACCCTGTTCCAGAGTAAAATCGCTGAAATTCATACCCTGTTCCAGAGCAAGATCGCTGAAAATCATAACCTTTTCCGGTATTGCGAAAATGGATACTCTGTTCCAGGGAGGAGAGAGCATGATTTCATATACCCTGTCCCAGAGAGAGCTCGATTTTATTTACCGTGTTCCAGAGTAGAATCGCTGAAAACCATACCCTGTTTGGTGGCACCTACTCGTAAAGCAAATATGGGGAGTATCCCCCCTCTGGGACACTACCAGTGGATTACAGTATTGGTCGAAGCACCCACCCTCAATAACTTCATCCCCCAGCCACCAACACCCCCCCCCCCCCTCCCACCCACACAATCAACTTTCTAATTCTTTTGTTATATTTGAAAGATAAGAGAGAATGGTTGCAGCCTGCTGTATCAGGAGACGTTCCTACACCAAGAGGATCACATTCTTTAGATATGGTTGATAGTTTTGTTGTTTTGTATGGTGGCTCATCAGATTTTGACCCAGAAACCATGCAGTTACAGCAGTATCATGGTGATACATTTGTTATACCATCAGGTAGGTTTTATTTCATTTCAGATTACCTACTTCATTATAATTTAATTTAATTTAAACTACCAGTATAACATTGTAAACTGATTGTATTCATAATAATGATAATAATAATTAACACGATGGAAATACAGTTACAAACTGATGTAGTCGTGTGCCTAAATAAGTTAACCCTTTATAAAATAACCGTGAGTGACATGGCGGTGACGTAGTGGTTTACCACTCGCCTCTAACCACTGTGGTCCAGGTTTGAGCCCCGGCTCAGACTGGATCATATGTTGAGTTGAGTTGTTTGATGTGTTGTTCTCACGCCATGAAGGTTTTCTCCGAGATCTCCAGTTTCCTCCCTCTGTAAAACGCCTTAAAAACGTTCGTTAACCAAAACGATTTGTGGGAAATATTTTTTAACTTGAGTTTGAGCAATATTCTGATGAGTTTCAAAGCAATAGCTTTTCTTCCCCCTAGAGGTTTGTCACTTTCAATTGGGAAAACATTGTCACATCACGAATCAAGTCTATTTTGAAAATCCCCTCAGGAGTGAGTTAATAAACTTATCAATTAATTAAATTAATTAAACAACTCTTAACCTGTACAAAAGTACAGATGAGTCTATAGTCAAGGAACGCAGCGGTATTCACCAAAAAGGACTATAGAGTTTTTGCACCATCACGTACCCATCCATGATGCTGCTTGTGCTTCCTGTTGTTAAATGGCAGAACAACAAAATTCCTTTGCTCTTGGGAATTGAATTCTTTCTCCTGTAAAACGACTATTGTTCATGCCATCTAACATGACTGCCGTCACGTGATTTGCAAAACCTCTATTCAGCTTGGGCGTAGTGGTTTCCCATCTCAGATCACGTGCCATTCCCTTTTGTATGATTACAGTATTTCAATTTCTTTCTAAATATGATTTTTGTTTGTCTTTCTAGGACAACTTCTCGAAGGAGAATCTCTCGGTCCGGACCCTAATGATGTTCCAAACAGCCAGGTGAATATAGCTCCTAAAGCGGTTAATGGGTTGGCTGCATGCACGACCATAGCAGAGACAGATGAACTTGAAGGTGACGATGAAGAAAGTAGTGAAGACAATTAGTTTTTATTATTATTATTATTTACTGCAAAGTACCTTGCATAGCAACCCTCGGTGTTTTAAGTCAGACTTTCGTTTGCATTCACCCAATCTGATACATTAAATTTTAGTCAGTTTCGCTACGGCATCAACTTTTATGGAACACTGAAATGACCTTTGGGCTGATCTTTGTAGGTCGGCGCATGGCTAACTCACAGATCGTTACCCTGAAACAACTTCTGGGATGATCTTACTCATAGTAAATCGGGGCATCGCTAACTCACACATCGATACCCCAAAATACCTATGGGTGATCTAAGTCAGGACAACGCTAACTCACAGATGGATACCCTGACACAATCTCTGACCTGATCAATTCAGGGAACGGCTAACTCACAGATCACACCATGAAACAACCTCTGGGCTGATCTAAGTCAGGGCACGGCTAACACACATCACATTTCTCGTTTTGATTTTCCTGTGGAAGGATAACCAGAAAAACCCGAAGAAAGAAGTTTACATTTATAAAGAGACCAAACGAAGCTCTAATCGCAATCGAAGGAATTTAAAAGGCGAGTACACTGCTGCTGCGTCATATACGTGACCTATGCGTAATAAAAAAACAAATCCAACTGAAGTGTGAAAAGCAGGTCGCTATGTAAAATAAAATAAAAAATCGGTAAAGTATCATTCTTATGTATGTGATATTTACAGCGTAAAGATTTTAACCACATGAAAACCATTTTCCAGCCAATCACAGGCGGAGTCTAAGAAATATAGCACTTCCAGGTTATTACACATTTAGGTTCGATGTAAGTGTGATTGAAAGACGTGAATAAAACCCATATCAGTGAAGTTTACTTCGCGGTAAACTGGAAACTGCGAATGTTGAATTTTTATGGACCTTAAATTTGTTATAAACAAAATATTACATGTTTTAGAGACTATCTTTTTTATTTACTTGTTTCCCATATCATAAAGGTGCCAGTGCCGACACACGGTGCAACATTGCACGCAACATTGCAAGCAACAAATTTGAATCGGGCTGACATTGCAACAAAATCACGCAACATCGCTTGTGTCAACCTGCTATGTTAAGATATTTGATCAGCAGTTATAAATATGGTGCAAGCTGATTGGCTGGAAATTTCGAAATGTTGCAGATAATGTTGCAGCTATGCTTACAAGTAAGAGTAAAGCTTGATTCAACTCGATTCCCTATTAAATGATTATGATGATTACATATGAGTATCGAGTTCTACAATTAACATCGAAAGAGTAGGTTAAGCCTCATGTAATGCAATAATTTATAATTGGGCGAGGGGGCAATGGCGTTCTCTCAACCCGAACAGTAGTTATGGATTTTTCAGCCAACTTAAGGTTAGAGCTAGACTTTTGCAAAGTCCTTTCGTCTCGGTATTAGTTCACTTGCAGAAATAAAGCACAGGCAGCCCAAAAAAGACTTGCTTTAAAACTCGTAATAATGCACATTAACTGGACTAATATTTTACATTGATATTCAATAATACCGTATAATTATACAACTTCTCATTAATCCCATATAGGTAACTGTCCAATTATTTTCTTAATTGTACAGGTCTTGTTGATATGGGATTAATTAGGCAGCTATATAATTAATAGGTAATGGGATTACATGCTCCCTAATCAAGAAATAATTAGACTAGGAAAATTCCTCTGACTGCCAAATTGGACTCAGCCTACGGTCTCATCCAATTTTGCCAGTCCTCGGAATTTTCCTCGTTTGGATAGCATGGAGTCCTATTACATACACTAATACCGAGGGGAGAATAAACTATTAGGTTTGTGAATGGGTGCTAACAAAAACTATTGCTTTAAAACTCAGAATGTACATCAACTATACCTCCCTCCACCTCCCCTCAATGCAGAATTATTTTCGGAGTTTGTTGTTCGCTACATGACGAAACAAAAACAGAGAACTATTCTTCCTCAAGTTCGAAAGAAAGTCCTGCTTGCGACAAATCTATCTGTGGTTGTCCAAAGTTATGTTGGAGGTTTTGCTGTCCTTTTAGTCCTTTGCCTGACGTGTCTACCCCGGCCATCTCTTTTCCTACTTCGTTCAAAGTTAAAACCAGGAACAAACAGCATGACAATGAGCAGCGTGGGTTACGTCTGATAGCCAAAAAGGTTTGTCCCAGAGTTGTTAGGTAACGTGCTAAGAAATAAGAAATAAAAGGCAGATTAGAAATGAGGTTTTCAAGGATATTTTCTACACACCAGACAACAATGAAAAGAAACTTGAGAACTTGTCTCAAGGGTATTTTATATACTACTATTATATATGAGGTAGAAGTGAAAGCTTTATCCTACTTCGGTAGTTCCTTCAGCTAGTACTTTTAATAGCTAAAATTATTCTTCCAGGATCAACTTTGCATGCTGCCCAGTTTCCCTCGTCTTTCCACCATTGCTCAATTTTTAGGAACTTTAAAGCATGTTAGATCACTTGAGATAATCTTACTACCAATTCAGTATACTTTGCTGGAAGCATATATATATCAACTTACCCCCGCGTGCTCCTTTAATTAAACTATACTTGAAGGGTGTCTTTGATCAATTAGCCTTATCTCCTATCAAATCTACTTCCCTTTCTGCTCGAGACTTCTCTCTTCCACTTTGCAAACAAGCGCATATTTTCACATACCAGCCATTATAGCCACGACCGCTGCATTGGCTCCAATCAACAGAACCTTGATTACTGCGCCGTCCAAAGCTTCTCCAGTCGCAGTTGAGCCTTCATTTTGTGTGACGAGTAATATTCCAACGACCATATTGACCAGCGTTGCCAAAAGAGAAGTCAACTGTAACCAGTGTTCAAACACATCTGTCATGGGCTTGAAATACGCAAAAGAGATGGAATATGAACCAGATATTATAGCAGTGATACCAATGGTAAAACGACTGCCTGCATCAAGCAGAAGAATGACTGACGTAAGGATGACTTTACGTACCAACTCAATAATCTCCCAAAACCACACTTGTTCTGCATAGTTCTCATACATAAACCTTAATGCAAGGGCTATACCTAGTGCTTCCTTTCTTCTTTTCGTTGAGTCGGTCTTCTTATAGTAGTGCCTCCAAAGAAGATACAAAACCAACAATGGAAAACCTACTGGATAAACCAAGAGAACTCGTGCAAAGATACTGAACCAGAAGAACCTTTGGCTTTCACAGCGCACAGTGTAATCGGATTTCAGGTAATAGCTGCAACTGTTATCTTCTGTCGATGAACAGATTTTCTGACACGCTTCCGGAAGAACCATAAAAATGTGGCTGCTGGTCAGCGGGTATGAGATGAAGAGGATCAAGAAAATGGCGCGAAAACATTGCTGTTGAGCCGAAGATTTGACATTTTCGTTCCCATCGCCATTCCTTGACTTGCTTCTGGTTTTAACATAGTAATATAGTAATCCCAAGAATACGACTGTGCTGTTAAATGCCAGGATAAGCATCAACTTGACGTGGATGTCTGTTTTCAGGGATCGGGTCAGACATTGTGGAGGAGCAATTTGTAGCAGATTCATCTGTAAAAGTTCAGCATATTTAATCGCTGAGATCATAGCATCCGGCCATTTGATGAACGAAAAACTGATATTGTTCCTGAAGTGACTTGGAAGAATCCAATGACAATCTTCAGCCGTGCTGTCATTGCGTCGGATAAGGATCTCTTGTTGGACTTGCTTTGCTTTTCTTTAATCATGAATATGAGAAGACCAGTTATTATGGCAGTGATGAGAACAACCTGTGCTATAATCCATGGTAAGGACGGGCATTTACGACATGTCGATGCCAGCATGTAGAACCCCTTGCTACAGACAGCACAGAGAGGCCCTTCGTAGCCAAGAGAGCATTCAGAGTTTAGAGCACCCTTGCATGCTTCGGCAACTGGGCATGCATATGCTTTCGGGATACCCATTGAATAAGAAGTCATATTTTTATTGTAGGTTTTATTCCTAACTTGTAACTCTGCAGAAAAGTTAGTATAGCGGTATTTTGCATCTGTCGAGTTCCACTTCCAGTAGAAACCAGACAATAGACTGACTGACTCGTTAACGCAGTTGTATCCTTCGTCACATGGCATACATTTCTGAAAGCGATGAACGCGATAGTGATTGTCCAGGCATGAACAAGCTCTGAACAAGGCGGGGAGATTACGATGTGTTCCTGAAAAGAAGTTTATATCATAATCACCATTATCCTGATTGATTATGAATCATTTGGAATCATCGAAATAAGTATATGTAGAATAGGTCGATTTTTAGGCATGGTTTTATGAAGTAAAAAGTATCTAAAAATACGCAGCAGGCGCAGAGTAGGATGAATCAGACCTGACTTACACCTGATGCAATAGATGAAAGGACAATTGAATAATTCAATTAAATATTAATAGATCGTCCTTTACGGATTTGCAAGATGTGATCCTATTGAAGGGCACACATGTGTAGGACAATAGAAAACAATGAGTCTTCCCCAACTCCGCCCCTAATATAAACCTTACCAATCACAGGGGACGTTGCAAATTCGTGGAGCTTAAACCATATTAATATAATCAATCTTGATTTTTCGTTTACCTTCTGGACAAGCTTGACATTCAGCTAGATCCTTTCCTGGAGCTTGTTCTTCTGTAACGAATGATCCTGGTGGACACTGCTTACACCCTAATCCGTGAGACAGAATCTTGTACTGAGCTTCTTCATCTTGGTAGAAACCGCCTGAAAATGAGCCAGATTGACCTTTGAATAACTATTAAATCGATTTTATTGTATAGATATCGATGAAATATCAGTATCAGTATGTCTAAAATCCCGTACATTCTACTCATTCTAGATATCATATCCATCACATGTGAAGAATGTATGACCGTTGTCATTAACCAATCACATTTAGGCCTTCACGGTTTCTTTCAATTCTCAAATCAAAAATGTCATCTCCATCGCTGGCATTATCAGTTTCTACAAATAATATAAATTAGCATATACCAACTTGTGTACTTCCTAAGAACGCGCGCGCTCATTGGTTGATTTGAGGTGAATATTGTACGATGTTCACCTCTGAATCTCGGAATATTGAGTCGGCAACAAAATGGCATCTGCCGGCTATCGTTTTGCTACAATTGAAAAATTAGGAAATTGAAAAATGAAAGTAAATGCCATTCCTATCAGTACTAAAAAGGCAACCGGAAGTATGGCCAAAAAATTAAAGTTTTGCTAAAAGTTTTGGTTGAATTTGTCACGCACACAAAAAAAAATTCTGTTTTTATTGAAATATTATTCGGCGAATAATTACTAATCGTTATGAGAAAACAAAACCCTTTGGCTCATATCGAGAGTTCTAAGCAAGGAAAAAGCCGTCAACAGTAAACAGTAAGGAATAAAATTTGAAAATATTTTGTCAGAAATCTCCAATATTGCTTACTATCAATCACGTGACGTTTTGGAGTTGACTGAGGCAAACAAGCGGTTGACTGGGGGCAAACAAGCGGTTGACTGGGGGGCAACTTCCGGATGCTAAGTCAAAACATATCAAAATAAGTCTTCAAACTATAGTATATTTGACTATTTTTCACGACATCAAACCAGAAAACAAGAGATCAAAACAACCTCCAGGATTCTACAGGCCATCAAAAAAGATAGCAACCTATAGTGAGTTTCAAGTCACAGCCGTTGAAGTTTCAAGTCAAACGTAACACACGGACACCCCCTCCCCGTTTTTTCTTGTATAGGGGAGAGGGGGGAAAGCGGCTGTGAATAGCTGGCCGATAAATAAGGCTAAAGCTGTATGAGTATGTGGTCTTAAAAAGCAGTGATATGCAGCAAATGCGAAACAAGTGTATTTCTGTAGAAACGTACAAATTATGTTAATTACCAGCTGGACATTGTACGCATGCTCCATCTCTTGTTCCAACCTTATAGGATCCTGGTGGACAAGCCTCGCACCTGTCCAGGGAATAGTAGTACTTGTATCCTTTTTTGTAGAGCAATTTTTCAATGCCGTATTTACAGGATATGAGCAATGGATGACTTTGGGACTTGTAGCTGTTAGTGTAAATAAAAGGTGAATGGTAAGAAGCACAAGTCACAGTCACAGTCACAGTCACGGTCACGGTCAGGATGACGATGACGATGGCGATAATTTATATTATACATTTTACTAAGTATCTCAATTCAGCCAATCACTGATATTATGTGAACTCTACATGATAAATGTATTGTCTGTAGGTTTTCCTACAAATAATACATTTGTCATGTCAAGTTCATTCAAGATCACGCTGTGGTAGCTTTGCCAAGGGCATTGAGATGTTTTTGGGCTGATAACATAGCCTCGGTCTTGATAATGTACGATATCATGCTCAACCTCATCCAATAATTGCTCATAATCTCAATGATTTACAGGGATCAAATAAGCCTATTGAAAATTAGAAACCCTATATACTGAAATTTCACAACTCCTTTTCATACTACTCAACAATGCACGGGATTTTACTCACACGAGTATCGAAGTTTGCGGTGGTATTTCCAGGATTCCTGGTTCTATCTGCTGCAGTCTGGTGTCTATCAAATTCCTGGTGATAAAATAAAAATTGTTAACAGAGGGTCTCGACATTGTCTAGGACAGACAAATAGCGCGGGAAAAAAAACTTTCAAGTGCCTTTTTTTAACGCTTATTTTCTTTTTTTCGTATTACGGAGGACATTATCTTGACCTCGAATTAAAGAATAAATGGTTATTTAATTTTGCAGTTCATCTTCTTTGATTTTGACTTGCTCTGATGTGTCGAAAGTTTGGTCCTTTAGGTCGGTGTAACTGCCTTCCCATAAAAAGGTATCGTCGTGGTCGTCATATTTGAGAAAGTCTATGAGATCCGTACTACTAATAGACCTAGATTAACCAAATTCAGGAAGAGCTTCGGTTGACACGTCTGCCATCACAAAGAGTCATGCGCAGAAACGACATATAGACAGATAGACAAACAAACAAACCTATGGCGGGAAGATGCAAACAGACAGGCCAGTGCAAGCCAAGAGACAGACAAAGAGAAGAATAAAGAAGCAGAAGACAACAAGTAAAAAATAAGGAAAAAAGCCTTTGCTATTATATGGAGCCATAATTCTTACAACGTTAGCAACTCTACATTTCTACTGAAGGCTCCTTCTTCGATCACTTCCAAAGGGTTTGAATTCAGGAATCTGGAAGAAAAAAAATAGAATATGTGAAATAAATGTTCTAGTATTCTTTCTCGCGTTAGTGTGTCTGTTTAATGTTCAGGTTTAAAACTGAACTAGGAAGGTATTACTGTATGGCGTATAAACGTATAGAGCTTTTAAGCTGTGACATGTTTAAAATTTCCGGGTCCAACTACTCACAAGAACCACTAAAACAGAGTGAAAAAATATTATCGATGAATCCACAATGAATCCACACTTTGAACAACAAATCCTATCATGAAGATCTTTATAGAACTGCTTTTCGTTTTAGACCTGAACAAGGGCGCCCCTCCGGCAGCACAACGGAAAACAATTTTAATAATTAAAATAGTTGTTTTTCTGCCGCTGAAGGGGTCTTCAAATTTGATTTTACCAAAATTACTGCAATATCTTTTTCGCAATGTTTACATCATTGTCGTACGTTTTTAAAACATGTTTCAAAAGGGTTCAACTTTTTTGTGTTGCACGAAACAGTGGTAAGCAAACTGTACGGTT
The DNA here is from genome assembly GCA_011057435.1 of Actinia equina. NCBI lineage: Eukaryota > Metazoa > Cnidaria > Anthozoa > Actiniaria > Actiniidae > Actinia > Actinia equina. Next base: position 427,213 of record WHPX01001169.1, on the reverse strand, counting down.
AATTTACACGGAGCAATTCGTGTCGTAAAGGTAGCTTCATCGTGTTGGGTGCGACATTTGTAGGGAAACGTTGTTCCAATTAAATGAGACTTTCAGAAATTAGGATTGTAATTAGTGATGGTATCTTAATTCGTACTCACAAGTTTCGACATGGAAGACTACCTAACATCATCTTGTTAAGTTGTGTTATCAAATTATCTGACAAAATGCTTCGAAACCATAAGAATAATAATAATGATCATCATTAACAACAACAACAATGATAATAATAATGATGATAATATAATAGTAATAATATTATCATCATCATCATCATCACCATCATCATCACACCACCATCATCATGTTTATCATCATCGTCATGATTATCATCATTGTCATTGTCATTGTCATTGTCATTGTCATTGTCATCATCATTGTCATTGTCATCATCATTGTCATTGTCATTGTCATTGTCATTGTCATTGTCATTGTCATTGTCATTGTCATTGTCATTGTCATTGTCATTGTCATTGTCATTGTCATTGTCATCATCATTGTCATCGTCATTGTCATCGTCATTGTCATTGTCATTGTCATTGTCATTGTCATTGTCATTGTCATTGTCATTGTCATTGTCATTGTCATTGTCATTGTCATTGTCATTGTCATTGTCATTGTCATTGTCATTGTCATTGTCATTGTCATTGTCATTGTCATTGTCATTGTCATTGTCATTGTCATTATTATCATCATCATTATTATTATAGACTTGGATGTTGAGACTGCAAATGCAGCAATTAGCTAAGCATTTAAATCTCCCACATATATAAATGTTTGCCATAATGTTTTTAACATTTGTTATTATGTATGATTAGTTTTTATTAAAGATAACAAAAGCACTTAATTTGTTTATATTTAAAACATGTGATCCCCCTAAATCCTTCGACCACCTATCTCCCCCTCCCTCTCCCTCCCTCCCCCGGGCGATAAATAAACGACCGCTTGATTTCTAAATAAGTACTAACAGAGTGTGTAAACGAGTTGTTAATCCTCTAATTGATGCTCTTCCCAAACCAAATGAAAAGATTCTTAAAGTTGATATTCTGTTACGTTGCAAACTCCTGTGAGAAAAATAATTGGTTGGTCGGTTGGTTGTTGGGTGGGTGGGTGGATAAGTTAGTCGGTTGGTCGGTTGGTTGGTTGGTGGGTTGGTTGGTTGGTTGGTTGGTTGGTTGGTGAGTGGGTGGGTGGGTGAGTGAGTGAGTGAGTGAGTGATTGAGTGAGTGGGTGGTTGGGTGGTTGGGTGGTTGGGTGGGTGGGTGGGTAGGTGGGTGGGTGGTTGGGTGGGTGGGTGGTTGGGTGGGTGGGTGGTTGGTTGGGTGGGTGGTTGGTTGGGTGGGTGGGTGGTTGGGTGGGTGGGTGGTTGGGTGGGTGGGTGGTTGGGTGGGTGGGTGGTTGGGTGGGTGGGTGGTTGGGTGGGTGGGTGGTTGGGTGGGTGGGTGGTGGGTGGTTGGGTGGGTGGGTGGGTGGGTGGGTGGGTGGGTGGGTGGGTGGGTGGGTGGTTGGGTGGGTGGGTGGTTGGGGGGTGGGTGGGTGGGTTGGGTTGGGTGGGTGGTGGTTGGGTGGGTGGGTGGTTGGGTGGGTGGGTGGTTGGGTGGGTGGGTGGTTGGGTGGGTGGGTGGTTGGGTGGGTGGGTGGTTGGGTGGGTGGGTGGTTGGGTGGGTGGGTGGTTGGGTGGGTGGGTGGTGGGTGGGTGGGTGTTGGGTGGGTAGGTGGGTAGGTAGGTAGGTAGGTAGGTAGGTAGGGTAGGTAGGGTAGGTAGGTAGGTAGGTAGGTAGGTAGGTAGGTAGGTAGGTTAGGTAGGTAGGTAGGTAGGTAGGTAGGTAGGTAGGTAGGTAGGTAGGTAGGTAGGTAGGTAGGTAGGTAGGTAGGTAGGTAGGTAGGTAGGGTAGGTAGGTAGGTAGGTAGGTAGGTAGGTAGGTAGGTAGGTAGGTAGGGTAGGTAGGTAGGTAGTAGGTAGGTAGGTAGGTAGGTAGGTAGGTAGGTAGGTAGGTAGGTAGGTAGGTAGGTAGGTAGGTAGGTAGGTAGGTAGGTAGGTAGGTAGGTAGGTAGGTAGGTAGGTAGGTAGGTAGGTAGGTAGGTAGGTAGGTAGGTAGGTAGGTAGGTAGGTAGGTAGGTAGGTAGGTAGGTAGGTAGGTAGGTAGGTAGGTAGGTAGGTAGGTAGGTAGGTAGGTAGGTAGGTAGGTAGGTAGGTAGGTAGGTAGGTAGGTAGGTAGGTAGGTAGGTAGGTAGGTAGGTAGGTAGGTAGGTAGGTAGGTAGGTAGGTAGGTAGGTAGGTAGGTAGGTAGGTAGGTAGGTAGGTAGGTAGGTAGGTAGGTAGGTAGGTAGGTAGGTAGGTAGGTAGGTAGGTAGGTAGGTAGGTAGGTAGGTAGGTAGGTAGGTAGGTAGGTTGGTTGAATTTTACTCCGCAAACGCGATGGCCGCTCGGTCGAACTCCATACATGTCCTTCATAGCGACCTCACAACTTCAAGGTCAAAATGATGAGACTTTTTCTTAAAATTCAACAAATATTTCAGCATTTTTAGATAGCACAATAACCAAATGATTCAAACCCGAGTGCACATTGTGAGAAAGTAAGTCATAAAAACATGAAAATCTGTACTTTGCAAAAAAAAATTAAAATAAGAAGCAAATGTCTCGAATATTTTGCAATGTCCGGAAGTTCCGGTAGATTACTTCGGGTTGGGTAGTCATAATTTGGTTTTATTAGTTGGTTTGGTTTAGGGTTCAGTGTGGTTCGGGAGATTGGTTTGGATTGGTTATAGTTAGATTGGGTTTATTACTTGGTTTGGTTTAGGGTTCAGTGTGTGGTTTGGGAGATTGGTTTGGATTGGTTATAGTTAGTTTGGGCTTATTAGTAGGTTTGGTTTAGGGTTCAGTGTGTGGTTCGTGAGATTGGTTTGGATTGGTTATAGTTAGTTTGGGTTTATTACTTGGTTTGGTTTAGGGTTCAGTGTGTGGTTTGGGAGATTGGTTTGGATTGATTATAGTTAGTTTGGGTTTATTAGTTGATTGGCGTATGGGTTCATTGTGATTTTGTCTCTTTTTGGCAGATTGGTTTGGGTTCATGGGCTGTAGAGGGGGTGGGTTAATGGCGCCCCCACTTTTAGTCATTTTTCCCTTGCTGGTCTCTAAGACTTTCCAATCTTAGCCCCATACTTGTCTCAATCCTAGCTTGGTTTTGAGTTCGGTGTGTTATGGAAGCATGCTTTAGGAAGCTGAACTTACAAATAAACTATACCCTGTGATTGAGGTCCATAAGATATATAATGTTGTTCCCATTTTGAGAATTTGTTTTTCATTTTATCCACAGTCGATCTATGGAAATAAAGTAGAAAATCATATTCTGAAGGTACCAAATTGTCATGCAGAGGGGGGAGAATATAAAAACATAATGGGCACATGCAATCCTACAATCTGATTGATTAAAAGTAGTGCTATCTAAATCAATATTTTAGGCATTTTGCTCGTCATCTGATTTGGACCAATCAAAGGAAAGACCTGACATTCTCTTGCATATCAACCAATCATTCGAGTGTTGAGCTCCCTGCTTTTTGACGAAAGGAAAGCCGGCATTGACAGAAAAATATTTTTGAGGATTTTCTGTATCTTTTTTAGCGTAAAAAAGCAGTGAAAAGTTTAAAAAAAACTAGCTCAACGAAATAAAATATGAAATTATCCATCGGAATCTATCTTTTCAAGTAAGTTAAAAATATCTCAGCGAAAAACAGGTGTTTTGTCTTTTTCTAAAAAGATTGCAAAATGAATATCAATTTGGTAATCATTCGTATGTTTTTAGGCAACACTCCACTCAGTTCAATTGCCATTACTTTGCACTAAATAATGTTAGTTATAAAGTACTGTTTGATGGATAAAGTTCTTGCATCACGCCAGCCCAACATAGTATGCAATTAACAAATTAGATCTTATACATGCGTCAGTGTGAGGTGACCACTTACATCGAATTCGAAAAGAAAGTCCATGATTCAATCGTTGAAATGTTGTTTCCTTCGATAGTCCTAAAAGTAAAAATATCAATGAGCAGGCAAAACAAACAATTAAAATAAATTATGAATAAATGTACGAATTAAGAAATTAATAAAAGGGTAATTAAGTAATGAATAAAAAAAAATTTTTTAATTAAAAAGGAGAGTAGGAAGGATAGAACAAACTAAATCAACGAGCGAAACGAAACAACGAAACGCCAAAGAACTAAACCATATATATGACTACCACCTTGTAATTACATTGTAACACTACCTTAGATGTGGCATGTCACACCATATGACTATCATTTTGTACTTACATTGTAACACTACCTTAGATGTGACATGTCACGCCATATGACTATCCTCTTGTACTTATATTGTAACACTACCTTAGATGTGGCATGTCACGCCATATGACTATTATCTCGACTTACATTAAGAATACTAATCCAAAAATGTCTTGTTCCAAAACTTCTATTGAGTTATTAAAGAGAATCCTGAAACAAAAAGAAAGCCATGTTTGTATTTCAAACCAAATGTCCAACAAAAAACAAACAAAAGCCCGTGCATAGATGAATACGTTAAATGTGTTCACACTTTGGCGCGTTGCGCTGTAAGTGTTTCATTTGTTTTCGGAAAAGACTCGACGTACTTACACTTCCTCGCATCTACGAACACCGACAAAAGCATGTTTCCTCAGGCGTGTAATGTTGTTGTTTTGAATATCTCTGAGTGAGATGAAAAATATAAATGTATATATATATATCGAGGAAAAGTTCGTCCGTTCGTCCGTTTCGTCCGTTCGTCCGTTCGTCCGTTCGTCCGTTCGTCCGTTCGTCCGTTCGTCCGTTCGTCCGTTCGTCCGTTCGTCCGTTCGTCCGTTCGTCCGTTCGTTCCGTTCGTCCGTTCGTCCGTTCGTCCGTTCGTCCGTTCGTCCGTTCGTCCGTTCGTCCGTTCGTCCGTTCGTCCGTTCGTCCGTTCGTCCGTTCGTCCGTTCGTCCGTTCGTCCGTTCGTCCGTTCGTCCGTTCGTCCGTTCGTCCGTTCGTCCGTTCGTCCGTTCGTCCGTTCGTCCGTTCCGTTCGTCCGTTCGTCCGTTCGTCCATGTTTTTAGCTATACTCACATTTTGTTCATTTTTAGTTTTGTAATCAACCACGGTTCTATGTCCTTTAGGTTATTTTGATGTAAAATCCTAAAAAATTTCAAATGATCTTTTTTACTATTATTACATAGACACACACACACCTACCCAAATTTCACAGATAAAATAATATAAGTTTTAATAGAAAAAGGCGTATCCATACTATGAATTTTCGTTCATTCCTTTAATACACACAATCAAAAGGCAGAAAAATTAAAGCTATTGCATATGTTACCTTTTCTTTCCATAAGGCGGTGCGCCTTATTTGTATACCTACGTGTTATTTTCAGATGAGGGAATATAGTTATACAATGTATCTGGTGACACACCATGGAATAGAGCAGTTTTCGTATGACTGTGAAATGCTCAGTGCCGTAAGCGTGCCGTGACCGTGTTGTGTTGTGTTCTAGAATTTCAATTGGCTAATTTTTTTCTCGCGCGATGTGATTGGTCTGGTAGTCCCGTGACCTTGGCGTGACCATAATGTGTTCTAGAATTTTAATTGGCTAATTTTTTTCTCGCGCGATGTGATTGGTCTGGCAGTGTCGTGACCTTGGCGTGACTGTGTCCGCGCCGTATTTATGTCGTGTTTCGGGCATTTGATTGGATGAAGAGTAAATTATCGAGCAATGTGATTGGTCTGGCGTATCCTTTGTCGTGTCATGACCGTCACAGTCATACGAAAACTGCACTATACGTTTTGTCACACTTGTCGCGTGGATACTAGAAAATACATGTGCCTCGAGATCGTAGAACATTCAATGTGTTTGTTTTAATTTTATTTCTTGTTGCGGATTTTGCCTTGGCTACTGAAATAAAAAGATGCCTTAGGAATTGTTTATTAATTATACCTCAGGGTGGGCTGGAGGGGAAAAAACCTTGGAAAAATTCATAACCCCCCAATTTTATGTTTAAAGAAATTTGGCCCCCCACCTTGTGACCTTTTAGACATACCTTAATTATTTACACTTACAGCTCAAGTAATTGATTAAGCTTCGTAAAATAACTGCTTTTAAGACGATGAATTTCATAGCCTTTGATTTCTCTTTTAAAATAAGATGACATGGTTAATATTTACTCAGTAGCGGAGTACTTAACACGTGTGCTCCGATACCTATCTTGACGTCACAGATTACTCTCGTTTTCAGATCATTTTTTCACGGCCACGCTGACACAGGAAGCCCAAAACCACACGGTTAGACTTCAATATCTCCCACAGGAATAATCCAATTCACTTCATAGGCATATCATTTGAAAGCTGTTGATGTCTAGAGATCTTAGGGGTTATATGCACTTTAAGAATTAACTCACAATTTTGTCAAACAATAAGGAAGGCTAAGAAAATGCCTTTCCTCCATCTCTGTCGTTTCTCCATCGTTAACCAGAGATCTTTGAGAATTTAATAGAAAATAATATGTAAATTTAGGAACTGCCTAATAGCGGAGCTCAGATTGCTTTAGGCACAGCAGCGAGCTCCAATTGAAATAAAACTGAAAAATCAAAACAAAATAAGGAAAAACGTATTCAATTCTGATAAAACAATTTTATTGGTGTTAGAGAATACCCAAAATATAATAAGAGTTTTCATTACAAAGAATTTCGCTGGGTTTTGTACTCAAAGAAACATTTTAATATGCGACTGCCTATGGTGTTTACGCCAGTTTTTATACAGCAAATGCGGGCGAAGGACATTTTTGGCTTTATTACAATGTTTCCAAAACCTAGTTTGTATTTTTTTGAAATGTTTATATAGTGTTCTACTTATGTGAAAAAAATCAGATTGGTCAGCAAGAATGGTTTTTTGACATCTCAAATGGAGACTAGCGAAGTTGACATACAATTTACAGTATACTCACGCAAATAGAACAATGTAGTGCATTTCGATTCAATTTCACTGCATGGTTTTTTATTATGGGAGAAATTAACTTCATCTCAAATAAAAAATGATTGAAGATTTTTTTCCCGATTTTATTTTTTCTGCTAACCAAAGATTTAAATTTTCAATTCTTTGATACTCACAAAACTCTTGTTAGTCCAGGAAGGGGGTTTATTGTCTCTGTGAGGTTTGAGTTGACGCACCAAACTTTATACTCCATAACGTAAAGATAAACCAAATCGCATCTGCATCCTGTTGGGCACTGATAATCTGTGAATAAAAATAACAACCGTTGAGTTTGAGCGCTAGTGCACTCTTGTGGATCTATCCACTGTTATCCATTAACACATCACCATCATTTCCTCGTAGAGTACTGTTTGACCTGTTTCTATGGTAGATAAGAAACTTTTGAGGACATACATCAAAAGTGATGAAACTTAGTAAGTATAATTTTATTCTCAAACAGAAGACATGTGATCATGAAACAAGAGCCATAGTATCGTTAGCAAGCATTGATTTTAATCATCGAAAACTAAAACGGCCTCTAGCACTGGGGTGATTATAATCAGGGCACGGCTAATCCATTGATCGAAAACCATAGATGCTGAGTCAGCTCGAGTACAGGGATCAAACGGGAACCACGCCAGGGTGGCGTAGCGGTCTCGCCTCTCATCAATGCGGCCCGGGCTCGAGTCCCGCTGGGTTCGGTGTTGTATGTGAGTAGAGTTGTTGGTTCCCTCCTGTGCTTCGAGGGTTTTTCTGCAGGTTCTCTGGTTTTTCTCCCTCCGCAAAAATCAACTACCAAATTCCATTTTGATCACGGAACGAGAACCACAGGTTTGTTAGCCTCTAGCTATTAAGTGCTACCCTCGTGAAAAAAGGACGTTTTTAAAAAAAACTAGAGACCCCAAATGTGATTTATTTTCGTGCACTGATTAGGCCGGCACTGGCTATTAAATTCTATCGGGAGGGAGGGGGCGTCTCTAAGCAAATGGCTGTAACGACGCTGTTTCCATTCGTGACGTCACATTCCAGCTCTCTCATGTTTGAAATGGTGGCGATTTCGAAGTGCAATGCATCAGTCAAGTCAACAAAGCAGATGTCGGTTACAGAGAACACACGGTTGGTTAAAAGAAACAGGTTTGTAGTCAGAGACAGAAGGGCTTATTATAGCAGCACAAGACCAGACGCTACCCAACAAGATATTACGAGAATAAGATCATGGGAAAAGATGTAAATACTAAATACAGAATCTGAGGTGATTACGACGAGACTATCGACCAAATCATATCTGGATGTCCTGTTCTTGCAAAAAAGGAATACATAGAAAGACACAACAAAGTTGAGAAATATATTCACTGGAAACTGTGCAAGCAATATGGATTTACTGTCTGAATTTTTTTTGTTCATTTTCCAACTGCTATGGTGGTGTACTCATTATCAACCAGAACAAAAATCGCAAAGCAATCCATTGTCTTCTATGTGACGTCAGGAATGGAAACAGCACTGTTCTGAAATGCAAGGCTGGAAACAATAGAGATCCCCCTCCCTTCTGAATGCTATTTAATTTCGAAATACAAGGACAATCTAAATGTAATTCATACCTTTTCTACACGAAACACCATGAAGATTTGTAGTACTTGGAAATACGGCAGTAATACTAGTATTGCATTCTGAAATATGGCGCTCATTTCCGGTGCAAAGCAAAAAGATTGCAGTAAAGCCTTTAAAGCCACCATAGCCTTGAAGGTATAACACCTTGGTATTTCGAACGATCAGGATTGGTGGAGGGAGTCCAAGAGTACGGCAGATCACCTTGGCAACGTTCTGTTCATTGTCGTTGTTTAGGACCAGGAATACCATCACCCCATTCGTGTAAGCCTCTACATTTCCTTCTTGTTCATTACGCCCTCCTGTTATCTTTAGAGAAACTGGAATGTCAAAGAATATATACAGTCAATGTCATTAACGTTGTCCACCGAAAAAAAGACATTTACACATTTACGCATTTTACACATTTACACATTTACACATTTACACATTTACACATTTACACATTTACACATTCACACATTTACACATTTACACATTACACATTTACACATTTACACATTTATACATTTACACATTTACACATTTACACATTTACACATTTACACATTTACACATTTACACATTTACACATTTACACATTTACACATTTACACATTTACACATTTACACATTTACACATTTACACCTTTACACCTTTACACATTTACACATTTACACATTTACACATTTACACATTTACACATTTACATATTACACATTTACACACTTACACATTTACACATTTACACATTTACACATTTACACATTTACACATTTACACATTTACACATTTACACATTTACACATTTACACATTTACACATTTACACATTTACACATTTACACATTTACACATTTACACATTTACACATTTACACATTTTACACATTTACACATTTACACATTTACACATTTTACACATTTACACATTTACACATTAAGACTAAAGTGAGCCTGAACTTTAAAAGTAAAATTTAACTCGTGAATCGAAAATCCAGAATGCCCTGACAATTTAGTGAGGATTTAAGATGGAGAATGGTATTTCAGCGTTTGTTTTATGCCAGAACGTTCGAAGAAACACGTGATATTTCTTTTAGTCTAAATGCGTAAATGCGTAAATGCGTAAATGCGTAATGCGTAAATGCGTAAATGCGTAATGCGTAAATGCGTAAATGCGTAAATGCGTAAATGCGTAATGCGTAAATGCGTAAATGCGTAAATGCGTAAATGCGTAAATGCGTAAATGCGTAAATGCGTAAATGCGTAAATGCGTAAATGCGTAAATGCGTAAATGCGTAAATGCGTAAATGCGTAAATGCGTAAATGCGTAAATGCGTAAATGCGTAAATGCGTAAATGCGTAAATGCGTAAATGCGTAAATGCGTAAATGCGTAAATGCGTAAATGCGTAAATGCGTAAATGCGTAAATGCGTAAATGCGTAAATGCGTAAATGCGTAAATGCGTAAATGCGTAAATGCGTAAATGCGTAAATAATGCGTAAATGCGTAAATGCGTAAATGCGTAAATGCGTAAATGCGTAAATGCGTAAATGCGTAAATGCGTAAATGCGTAATGCGTAAATGCGTAAATGCGTAAATGCGTAAATGCTAAATGCGTAAATGCGTAATGCGTAAATGCGTAAATGCGTAAATGCGTAAAGCGTAAATGCGTAAATGCGTAAATGCGTAAATGCGTAAATGCCATATTTCGGTGGACAACGTTAATGACATTGACTGTATATCATTTTCTAATGCCCGGCCCTTAGCCACCTAGGTGCTCTTGAGTTGCACGCTGAAATTTGGGTTTTCGCTGCCGACAGTCAAAAATATGGAAGTTACCGACTGATTAGGTTTGATTGACGACAGCGGAAAACCAAATTTCAGCGTGCAACTCAAGAGCACCGAGGTCGCATCTTTATGAAAATAGCTGTAACTGTATCAGTGCGGAAATATTTGTTCGCATGGTTTTTGGTCATGGAATGAAAGTTTTTACTTTCAAATTAAAGTGTTCATACATGAAAATAATAAGGAAATGAGTATTTCAACCAATACTTGCTTTGGTTCATTGTGCACCGTCAGTAACACGTGATGGTACTGTTCAACATCAAAGGCAAAGCAATAGGTTTTTCTATGGCGTTTCCAAACCATTCAACTCATTAACTATGGTTTAATAGTAAGGCCGCAAGGTGGATCAGGCATCGCTATTAATACAACCGTAATAATAAGATAACAGGAAAAAAAGGAAGACAGCTTTACCTTGAGTGTTATTAAGTGACCTAGTAGACGTGTATCCTGTTAAGTACACTGAAACTTTAAATGAAGAGAAAGGAGAGTGAGATAGAAAAGAAAAACAATGATTCTACAAATAGCATCAATGATTCTACAAATAGCATCAATGATTCTACAAATAGCATCAATGATTCTACAAATAGCATCAATGATTCTACAAATAGCATCAATGATTCTAAAAATAGCATCAATGATTTTAAAAATAGCAATAAAACGACTCATGCAATAGTGAAGGGGCGCACTGAGCAGGGATTCTTTATCTTAGTAAATTTTCTCTGAATATATTACGGGTTTCATGCGCTCCTACCGGTCCTGTCTTCACCTCTGTGTTGTTTATGCCTGGCCTTCGTGTGTGGGTTAAGTTTTTTTTCGATTTTTTGTTCCCTCCCTTGCACAAGGAGATTTCTGGGGTTTTCAGGTTTCATTTCTTCCGTAAAAATGAATATGTCGAGTGTTGTGTGTTGAATATAATGGTAGTGATGGTTATAAAATGTAAATTTTTAAGTTTAATTAAAACTACCGTTTGGCTGACCACAAATAACTCCCGCTTGACCATTGTATAGACTATATACGGAGTATTCCAGAATATTTAGACTGCAATCGACCAATGAAGACTCGTTACCAAAGCAGTGTTTCACCTGCACTCTTTCTAGATTCAGGCCACCCATGATGGAAGACTCAAATATAGACGTTACGTTAGGAAGCCCCAACATTCTGCAGACGACATTCCCTGCTTCAATGGTCCAACCTTTGTATGATACTGTACTCCAGCCTCCATTAATACAAACTTCAACACGACCTGATGATGCTATCTCCGAGAAACTTCTTATTCTAAATGACACTAAAACAAGACGATGGTCAAAAAATTGTGAAAGACTTTTTCGGATTAAACTAGCCAGCATTCAGAAGCCCGAGTACCACAATATGTACTTATTGACTGAGTGGGAGGGCCATACGGGAAAATATTTGGCTTGAGGTGATGCCGTACGGATCAAGCGCAGCGAAGTTCATACAAATGACCGAGAGCCAAATATTTTCCCGTACGCCCGCCCCGACCTAACTCAGTTAATAAGCATTTTATCATATGACCCTCAGGGAAATGAAAAAAAATGAAAGGGCGCAGATGCCCTCTCAAAGCCGTACGGCCCTGCTCACGTTATTTTTCCGAAGGTTTTTTTAAGAGCGGGCGATCGGGCAGATACGGGTCATATGATAAGTATACTAGGTGCCGCTTTTGTAGCAAATACAAATATTTAAAATGCAAATATGAAATTTGAAATTCAAATATCTTTAGATGGTTAGAGCTTCAAGAAAGTGTCCACCTGTAATGAACATTTGATACTCAAATCTCACTCAGGGGCATTGAATAAGGTAGTGGAACATTCCCTGACCGAGAACCCTTAGAAGTACAGTGGAATCGTGATATCTTTAATAATATTTTGTTAGAGCAGGCTGATTATCCAAGTCCGTTTATGGACAAGATGTTCTTGATTGTCGTAGATGCCCGTTCCAAATGAATCAATGCAGAAATGATAAAATGTGCTATACAGCTTCAACCACACACCTTTACAGTCAAACATGACGTTCTTTTATTACTCTAGGTCCTAGTGGAATATCTTCTTAACTTGATTTAATTGTAAAATATTTTGTGTAAACTCATCTTTATTTCATTTTCGAGTTAATCAAGCCGCCTTTAGTACGTATTTTGATCCGTGGGTATAGTTCGATTTGGAACGAAATCCCTTTTGAAATCCAAGTTTGATTGTTCATTTTTGATCAAAAAATTTGTAGCTTACCTGTGTCAAGTTGGACTTGAAATCCCAAATTATTATTATTTTTAGTTTTAAGAGCGTTATCTTCGAATGTTTTATTTTTAACACGTCAAAGCAATTTCCATCTAGAAATATATTTTTGTTAACTAAGATTATACTAGGAAGTAGTGTACAGCGCCATTGTTATCTTCTGTTCGTTTTGTTCATTACTTTTGCCGGCTCTATTCACAATGGCCAATCAGCGCAGGGCATGTAATTTGGAGGAATATGATTGGTTGTTGTTCACTCCCCAAACACATCAGAAGCTGCCCTTATACCAGATGGACACTTCTAGTTATGAATTTCTGTGACCAAGTAAAGGTAGGCTGACCGTTTCTTTTGTAGGATCAATAAACAAACATGAATAAATAAATAGCAAAAATAAGTTCAGATTTCTATCTATTCTTACCACATTTAGATAACTTCCAGTTTACAAGAAGCCCGTCGATGCATTTTATAGTTTTTGGACCAAAAAGAAAATAGCCCTTGTGACAGGTCACGTGACATGGATTGCTGGAACAATTGAAGTAACCATGCAACGTTGCTATGGAAGGACAACCTGAAAAAAAGAACATTCATGATTTCGTTTTTTTAAGTACTTAAAGTAAAAGTAACTTTTTTAAGCGGGCTTTTGAGGTTTCGAATGATTTTGATTTTTAATGAAATATGAAATTAATTTTAAGGTATTGTATGAGGCAGTTACGATGAATACATAACATTTTCATAAAACACGTATAAAAACCCAGATTTTCCAAGTTAGACTAAAGAGGCATGGCTCCGGTTTGTCAAAATTGTTTACCAAAATTGGCTAACGAGGTTCTAAATCAGGTTCATATTTCCTTAAGAAAAGCGTTTTCGGTATATGTGGTTTATTATACTGATTATCATAAAGCTTTTCCTAATTACTGCGATCATTCATGTAAATCAGCACCCGTTTAGATTGCTTAATTTTTTAGCTTCTCTTTCTGTCGTTTTTATTTCTCAAACGGAAATTATTATCTTGTCTTTTTTCACAGCGGATATATTTTTCTTTTGAATCAACAGTACCTGTTGATTGTATTGCATCAAGGACAATCAAACGAGAAACAGAATTTGACATTAATAGTAGCGTGGAATTTTTAAATTAAATTGACAAAAGTGAGTAGACATCGAACTATGAATATGTAATAGTTTGATGCGCAGCGGAGAGTTTTATATCGTAAATACACGGACACGAATACTGTAAATATTACTTAACAAACGCCTAGGTTTAGGTTAGTTTCTTTGTGTTCACTAAAATTTTCAAGATAAAAGTGAGTCTGCCCAAGAATATCCAAGTTAAAGTTTATGCAAATGACAGGAAAGGAAGGAAGGAAGGAAGGAAGGAAGGAAGGAAGGAAGGAAGGAAGGAAGGAAGAAGGAAAGAAAGACAACCATCCATTTTGAAAGCTTTTAGGCTGACTCCAGAAAAATGCTTACTGAGTAATAATATTTTTTTGGCATTCATCTCTGGAGACCTAACCGTTTACCGATATCGGCTATTTCCATAAAACAATACCAGTACTACTAATAGCACTAGTTCCTAATCAAATGCACTAGTCTACTAGTCAAACAATAGAAAACAGAGGGACTTATTTCACTATTTCGTAATATTTAGTTCAAACAAATCTAAGTTTGTTTGAAGGAGTAAGTGCAAGCACTCAACTATCTTAGGTGCCACTATCTTTAACCGTGATATCCTATTTACTTTTTGTTTAGAAAATTAAGTCTCAAAAGCTAAAACTCAGATGAAAAAGAAGAGAATATTTAAAATTGACTTACGCATGGTAGAATAATTTTGACCACTAACTCGATGCAACTCCAAAAGGAGAAGAAGCTCGAATACAAGCAACACCATGAAAGATGTCATGATTCACAATGAAAGCTTGAATGTTTATGACTTTGTCAAAAAGATGAACAAACAACAGCTGCTTGAACATCATTGAAGGTCAACATAATTATTATCGAAACCTTATGAATAATGAAAAAAGAATAACTGTAGGTGAACTTCTAGAAAAAAAATTCAAAAATGTATGAGCAATATATATAATATTTTTTTAAATTATAGATACACAGGTGATTATTGAAATCTCGCGCGCTGATTAGTCGAGAAACTCACACTTTCACACGATAATCACCTCCAGCGATAATCCAAAATGGCGGCCAGCCGCTCAGTTGCTGTTACCTAATTTTAAATATATCTAATTATCTTCCTTTCTATTTTTATTTTTTCTTTTGAAAAAAGCTCCTGTGTATTTATACTAAAACAATTATTCACCTCAGGCTCAGTGAAGATTGGGAATAATAGAATGAATCATTAAACCCGTGAAATAGATATTGGAATAATACACTTCAGTAGACCCTAAGTCAATTGTTTTCTGTTGTGTCTTTTTGATTATTACACGTTGAATAGTATTTTTTATTTCACGGGTTAAATGCCTTTACTCTAACCTCAACCTCTTTCTTCCTTCCTTCCTTTCTTTCTTTCTTTCTTTCTTTCTTCCTTTCTTCCTTTCTTTCTTTCTTTCTTTCTTTCTTTCTTTCTTTCCTTTCTTTCTTTCTTTCTTTCTTTCTTTCTTTCTTTCTTTCCTTTCTTTCTTTCTTTCTTTCTTTCTTTCTTTCTTTCTTTCTTTCTTTCTTTCTTTCTTTCTTTCTTTCTTTCTTTCTTTCTTTCTTTCTTTCTTTCTTTCTTTCTTTCTTTCTTTCTTTCTTTCTTTCTTTCTTTCTCAACCCGTGATAGCTTTGATTGACTTTAGACATCTGGAGCCGTCCTAGTTAGGTTATTCAGTTCTTTTGTTTTTTGTTTGTTCGCGTTATTTTCAAAATGCGTGTAATGGGAAATAAAGGAGGCGCCTCTGGGCATGGAACAAAACGCACCTGCTGATATTGGGCTGAATTAAAGGTTTTAGAGGATTAGAATTTAAACAATTTCATTCAGTCTTAACTCATCCTCAAAATTAATATATGTTTTCTATTTCAGTTCTTTGATTGACGGTCGTTAAAATGCTATTGGCAAACAAGACGCCAAAATTCGCGGGTCGCACTTCAACCATAATCGTATTAAGGGACGGACCATTAGATTTTTGAGAGGGGAGGGGGGGGGGGTTGGGCAAAAAAAAGCATTCAAGCTTGAAGGAATGAAAAAAAATGTGCATAAGAAAAGTGCAAGAGAAAATTTGCACAGCAACGAGGTGTAAAAAATCCTGCAAAAAATAAATTGGCCATTTGATAGATCTATCTATTTCCTCGAGGTTTACGTGACATGTCCATTTAATTAGAGGACAAACCACGGAAAACTGGAAGAAATTGTTATTTTTTTACCAATAATTAACCAATTTTTACTACAAAAACAAGGGGCGAATTTCAAGAAAAAAGGTTTCAGTGCACGCACCCTTAATTGCCCTATTTAACTATGACGTCACTGCTTGTTTATGTGGGTGAATCGCCAAATCCAATAGAAAATTCAACAAAATTTGCTCCTAGTAAAGCAGTTTCATCTAAGATGGCCTGGTTTTCAGATATAATATGTGTTGATATAAAGCTAAAAAATATTCTGAGAGTTTGCTGGCTATCTTCTCTTCGTGGATTGATACGGGTTTTAGAACAATTTTCGGTGTTGCGTTGAGTTGACCCCTTCCGTCGACCATGATCCTTTGCGTTCAAACAATAGATTGTTTTGATGTGACGTCATAGTGAAATAGAGGAATAATGTTATTTATGATATTTTATTTTCTCCACCTCTAGACCAATCAGAAAGCGAGAAGATTCACAATTGTGGTAAGATTCATTTTCAGCGATGTTTCCACCGTTGGATGTGGACCCCCTGTGAACAAGCCAAGCCAACACTTCCTAGTAAAGAATAGGCCATTTGCATTATGGCGTCATTTTACTACCACTACCAAAATGCTTCGTGAATTTTATTTCTTATTCAAATTTGTAGTTCCTCATGGGAATAGTGAGACAATTGGTGCTAATTAACAGAACAAAAGACAGTCTGCAATGGAGTCTGGTAGTGGTAGTAAATGACGCCATAATGCAAATGGCCTATTAGATTTCTATTTGATGATTATCAATTAGTTCGCCTACTCTCTTAAAAATTTAAAATATTTGCAAAGTTATATTTTGAAAAACGAATCTTGAGGCAAAAGCAATAGCAATAACAATATTAACATATTAACATAGCCATCTGTTAAAGTGCGAATATATATCAAGACCACACAAACGAGTTTTAAACAGGGGTGTAGCCAACGGTACGGTTGGTCCGGTACCAACCGAACCAACTTTCGGGGAAAAAATATAAGAAAAATAAAATAAAAAATGTAAGAAAAACCAGAAGCCCTCGAAAACCGAACCAATCAGAAATTTGTGACTACGGCCAAATTCTCAAACCACATTTCAAACCTTAATGAGGATGGTGATGAATTCTAGGGTTTTTAAACTCTAGATTTCATTACTATCCTCTAATTAAGGTTTAAACTCTAGGATTCATCACCATCCTCTAATTAAAGTTTATAAAGTATCTTATATTTCATATGTGTCAAAAACAGCCAATTTGATTGCTGATGAATAACAACAGATAAACTCGTTAAAAATAGGCTTAATATTTTCAAGAAATTTTTTTTCTTTATTTAAGAAGTTAGTATTATAACGACAACATATTGAAAAATTATTAAAGTGTTTTTATTTATGTATAAATCAAATTTATGAAATATATTATACTATATTTACAAGTTTCAATACGCAATACTGATTGTTTATTTGAATGGTTTGATCAACAGTACATTTTGCCAATACGAATCCAATTGATCAAGGCAAGTAAGGCACTACTTGTGGATGATAGTGAACAACATTAGGTACCCAATCACGTGTGTATCTGTTCTGATTCCAAGCTGTACGGTGTTACTCGTTGTGGTCTTGAGTACCGGCTTGACAGCTGATCATCGTAGTTCCTGTATGGTACATGTCGAGAGGAGAGACTGGAGCACTTACGGACCGATGGCTTGACAATTGTCTGCGGCAAGCTTAGTTGGTGTGTAGTTTTAAGAAGACTTTGTGCGAGGCTGTTCAGGTAAGCTAGCTTGGCTTGTCTGTGTTGTGCTTTGTCTATCTGGAGTTTGAGCGTCACTCGTTTGTTCTGGAACCACATCTTGACTTGTTGGTCGGTTGTTCGTATTGTAGCAGCGAGGCGTTGACGTTCTTTGGTTCCAAGGTACTGTTGAAATCTGAAGACTTTCTCAAGGTGGTGCTGTTGATCGTGTGAAAGGGCTGCTGCTGTATTGGACGTAGAAGACACTGAAGAGGAATCGTCATGGCGGCAGTGCGTGGCCTCATCTGTAAAAAGAAATAAAGAGTTCGATGAGCTATGAATATTCAAGTCAAGCGATCGTAAAACCATCTTCCTAGCGATGGAATTTTTCCTTGGTGATGATAAATAACTCACCTCTTGATGATGTGCAGTAGTTTGGTGATGTTTCCTTTGACCTGGAATCTTCTTTTGTCCAGCTAAGACCTATTGATGCAGTCTTGCAGTGTCTTGCAGTGTTGAGTTGCTGCGATGATGAGCAGTCGTTGGTATCAGTACCGGAAGCGTGCGTACTTCGTAGAAGATCTTCGACCATGAAGGAAGCCTTCTTGTTGAGTGGTTTGGTTTTGGACGAGACATCAACTTCAACAGGTTGATACATTTGTACGGTTTGGCTTGACTTTGCTCTGTACTGGCACAGTGTAATGTTGACAGGACCGCAGAGGAACTGAATGAGTTGGGTTCAGATCCCGCAGCCATTTATACCAACAGCCTACAGATCAAAGAGAAAGCCGCTACCGCGCATGTCGGGAAGATAGAAGGTTGGTGGTCTGTTGCGCTGAGGGCGCAGGTATTTGAAGAGCGGTGATTTGAGTTAGTTATTTGATACAACAGAAAGCGATTAATACCGAGCTCAGAGTGATTGAGTTTGAAAAGCATTTAGCGCGGGACACAAAGTTAAACAATACTGTTCGGTAATTGGTTTAACGGTAACTATAATGCGCGTGCGGCCTTTGAAGGCTCCGCTGGTCAAAGAGAAGCGACTGACGGCTGCTTGATGTTTCTTAGTCAATTTGCCTGCGACTTTGGCCTCCTTTTGGTAAAGGTATCCGACAGGATTCGGTCTTAAGTTTATTATCAATGTGCGTGCGCCCTTTCAAGCAGGCCAACCGGCGCGTTCTTTGAAAAGATGTCCCGAATTTTTTAAGTTTATCTTCACGACAGAGCTTGTTGCTGCAATTGCCAACTATGCTTTCGGAGGATAATCTTAATTCGATATATTTCATTTATATCATACTTGCAATTGGAAGCTTTGGGTTTGTTCGTGCGACACACGCGTATGGGAGTATATCTAACCGCCACCCGGTTAGCTCAATTGGTAATGAGAGCGTCGGTCTGTCGTACGGGAGATTGTAGTTCGAGTCCAGGCCAGACCAAGACTCATGGTTTTAAAATAACTGAGAACATAGTGTTAGCTTTAATTACATTTAAGAAATGGTTAGACTTTCAAGTGGCTCGGATGATGACCTCTTAAGATAGGAAACCCGTTTCTCCACACTTCACCATCACTAACCAATATCGAAGGAACGTAAAGGAAACAATGAGGACGTAAAGAAACCCTAGCAGTGCCAACCCTCTCTACCTACGTCTTATACTAACCATCTGTCAGCACCTTTGAACATATACTATATTTAGAAAAAGGCGCTGTATAAATCATTAAATCATTAAATTCCGACCCGCGGTAATATTGTTCGGAAAGAGGGAAAGGGCGGTAAACGAAAAATGAAGAACTCGGAGCAGGGAAACATAATGACGCCTCAAGGCGGTGCTTGACGTTTAAAGAAACGGAAGGACAGACACGGGTAGAATAAGATGAAACCGCAGTTGGGATACCGGTTGATGGTCAACGAACTTTTCAATGAGCAAGTCTTGGAAATTGACGAAGGCTTAAGCCGTATTCCTGAATTAGATCTTCCCCCGAAATTGATTCCGGATTCGATTAAGAAAAAAAATCGATTATATGAAAATTGTCGGGCATGCGCAGTAAGAAATAATGACTCTGTGAACGAGAATGATTTACAGTCCAAATCGTAATTCTTATGCGCATGAGTAGTATAAAGACACGTGCTACTCCGCTACAATATCATGTTTGATTCAGTATACCGATCCCGCGCATTTGTTCTATACCTACCTATAGTTACTGCTACTACGTCGGACAAGCTAAGACGTGTTTTTGATATACAACATTGAACAGGCACCGATTACTGAACGTTGTAAATGTCTGCCTTAGAATCAATGCATTCAAAAGATACATTAAGCCCAATACTAAAAATAATATGAATTGAAGTTTGTTGGTGGGGCATTGTGTATTCCATTGGGAAAACTACTCAATGTTTGGATGGACACACAAGCATAGACGGCCGGGATCGATGTACATGTATGAGCTGAATGAATCTCATGAATCACATCACCAGCCTTCAGTGACGAGCAAATGCTGCCCTTGTTGTTTAACCATCAGGGTCCGGTTGTACGAAAGGTGGATAGCGCTATCCAACGAATATTTCTTATAATGGATAAATGTATTGGATAAAGCACCGACTTATCCACTGGATAAGGATTTATCCGTTGGATAGCGCTATTTTCCAATAGATTTATCCTCTGGACGCACAATTGGGCCGTTGAATAGCGCCATCCAAGTCGCATATCCAGGGAGAAAAATTCTACACAACCGGAAATGACGTCTATTGATAGAACCTATGCAGGTTTCCAATCATTCTCAAGGGAGTGATATAACAAGAGAATTCATTGACAATTCTTTTGTTAAATTCAACCGAGATGGCGTGCTTACGACGTCATGTGCAAACGAAAAACACTCCTTCCAGAATAAAAGCCACACCAACTGTTAATATTTTATTTATTTTACAAAAGTGACTCATTCAAATCGATATCATATATATATATATATATATATGAATATTATAAATACCACTAACACTAATAATGTAACCAAGCACTATGCTATATTCTCGTACTATTCACACTTATTCTAGATTCAAGTATTGTGCAATACTGGTGAAAACCACGCAAACCCATATTGATCGAGTGACGTCATAGTTAAAAGTGTTTGGGAAATCGTCACTGTAGAATATATCCTACGTGACATTTAAGAAAAATTCTAATATATTATACTAATAAAGCGCATACCATTTATTCGTGAAAAATGTTCACAAATTAGTAAGTTCAGTAGACCTCAGTAGACTGTAGACCTACAAAACTTTGCACTAATTTGTACAAATTAGGTAATTAACTTTTTCACGGATATGTGGTATGCACTCTAGTAGATATTAAAGTTACACTTGCCTTCAAACAATTGTTGCATTTGAGTCAGTTTTTATGCATTATATTATATTGACCCAATTGCCTCGAGTTGAAACATTAATTGTTTGAAGACAATAGAGGTATAACTCGAATAACTGCTGTTTCGTACCAGGGCTAATTTTTACTACTACGCGTTAGAATCAATAAGGCTTGGATACGAGATATTGCCGACATAACCCTTACCCTCTCCCTCCCCCTGGGGGAATATAACCAGGTTAATTAGCAAACCATTTGGTTTTCACACTCTAATCAAATGAACTGGTTGCCTGCTAAAATTTGTAGAAAGGCTTTACGACTGATTTGAAAAAGATAACAACGGACGAGTATTTCGGCATTCCTTTTTGTTTATAAATAACGATGTACTTATTACCAATGATTATTCCATTTATTTCTTCCCTAAAACTAACACTAACTTTATTTCTTCCCGAAAAACTGCGCGTCCACTTTGCGAATTAACTGGACCACCTGTGGCTGAAGAATAAATTTCTTATTTCAAACCATTTAAAATCCAATAATTCTGGAAATATAAAGTAGAGAAAATCTGGCAAAAAATAAAAACTCAATTTTCATGGTCGACTGGTTAAACAGAATAAAGATAAAAACGTATCAATCATTTTCCTTGTTTTTGATTTGTTTCAATAATTAAATTGTTACTGAATTGTTACTGCCAAAATATATGTTTTGTTTTAAAATTTATTGAACCATAAAAGATAATTTTTGACAAAATCCAGAAGTGGCTGTTTTTATTTATGGTACTGTACTGCACAACGTGGGCTATGAATATGAGAATGATCACGTGATGTCCCTCGATTCTAATGCGCATGAACAGTCTAAAGTCACGTGTTCTTTCGCTAAATCTCACACCACATGAACACATTGTTATAAGACGTTTGCATGATGGCGTCGTGACCTCTAGTACCAGAATCCCTTGCACACATTCCTTTGTTCTGGTAATTAGCACCAATTATCTTACTATTCTCATCAAAAGAAAGAACATTCGCGAAGCATTATGGTAGTAGGAATCAAATGACGCGATCATGGAAAAGTCTCATTAATAAGCCGTATGTCACACTATATTTATCAAAATTGTCATGTATTCTAATGAGCTTGGCTCTGATTGGAACTCGATTACATATTTACCTACAACGGGTGCACTGTATTCGCTGCAAAGCGGGCAAAAGATCATTTAATTTAAAAGCAATCGTTTGTTTCGTGGAAAGACCTTTCTTATGCGGCAACCAAGTTGGTTGAAATTAAAGCCTAGATGAGTTGCAGCGGGCAGAAATATCTCCAGGGAAAGCATCGCTGCTGCGTGAAAAAAGGTCTATTGTGCTGCATATGTGTATGAGGTGATATGAATTGAACATGATTATGTTAAAGCAATGTAATGATGATGATAATGATGATGATGCCTGTAATGAGCAAGCACCATTCTAAGGGTGCTGGTAATAATGAAGATGATAAAGATGATTATGAGACTGCATTGTAATGATGATGACGATAATGATGATGATAATGATGATGATGATAATGAAGATGATGATAATGATGATGATGATGATGATGATGGCTGTAATGAGCAAGTACCATTCTAAGGGTGCTGGAGATAATGAAGATGATAAAGGATGATTATGATACTGCAATGTATTGATGATGATGATAATGATCATGACTGTAATGTCAAGCACCATTCTAAGGGTGCTGGTGATAATGAAGATGATAAAGGATGATTATGAGACTGCAATGTAATGATGATGATGATAATGATCATGACTGTAATGTCAAGCACCATTCTAAGGGTGCTGGTGATAATGAAGATGATAAAGGATGATTATGAGACTGCAATGTAATGATGATGATGATAATGATCATGACTGTAATGTCAAGCACCATTCTAAGGGTGCTGGTGATAATGAAGATGATAAAGGATGATTATGAGACTGCAATGTAATGATGATGATGATAAAGATGATGATGACGACGATGATGATGGCTGCAATGGCAAAGCAGCATTCCTAAAGGTGCTGATGTATTCATGATTGCTTAATGCTACTTAAATAACACAACAAATAATAATAATGGCATCATTTAGAATGATGACAAATAAATACTACACGACTTTTGTAAATAAATCATTTTTACAAGAGCACTAGCTCGTGATTATTTGATAGCAAGTACTACATGTCACCCACAGATGATAACAATATGGTCGTAGGTTTACTGTTATGTTGTATGGTCAATTTGACCTTAGTGCGTCTAACCGAGGAATAGAGTGTGTGCAAACATGTGACTCAAAATCTCTTGAGATATGAATAACAATGAAACAGCCGCCATGCTGGTTGATATAACAAGAGAAGCTAATGAGGAATGCTTTGTTATCGTCAACCAAGATGGCGGCTATGACGTAACATGCACCTGCTCTATAATAGATCACACTATCACAAGACATTAAGATTGGGAGACCCATTTACCACGTGACCTAATCACGTCACATGACTGCATAAAGTCTCGTCATCTAATTACGCCACGTGACCTAATAATGTTACGTGATCTAATAATTTCAAATGACCAATTAGAGCATAAGACCCAACTACCACATGACCCAATCAAGATATATCTCACACGTGCTGTAATAAGGACACACGACCCAAGTATCACGTGACCTAACAAGAACAAAAGATCTAAACATGGGTGACATCTACAGACAGCGTGACTTGTTATAAACCTCGTGATACTCAAGTACATCTGACCCTACAAGCTAAATTTCAAAATAAAAGATTTTCATTCGCTTTCAAACATTAACCCTATTCCGATGGGTTTTAGCCCATTACTCAGCTTTCTAAACATACTTAATTGCATAATTACGAATTGAATTTTTATTTACAATTGTGAAGATTTGTGGAGTTTTTCGTCGAGGTATAAATGATGTCAGACGTATTCTCTGTAAAACAATAGATAGAACAAAAAAATCAATACAGAATGAATTTCATACATATATAAGCATGTCATACGCAATATGACGTCATCACTTGAGCATGCGTAACAAGAGCAACATATCAATATGATATTTTGACATCAGCATAGCATGATCATGATTTAGGTAGACTGAGAAAGAAATGTTAGCACAGATAAGGTTGATTACAGTTAAAGAGGTTGGAAAACAAATGTAAAAAATATTAATATCAATAATACAGCAATCAGTTGAAGTCCTTGTAGCAACAATGTCCCAGGCGTTCCTGGTGATTTCTGCTTGCCCCAGTCCTCCATACCCCTACAAGAACCAACCAGCAATGCCTGGCTGATGTCTAATGAATAATAGAAACTCGCATACTTTTTAACACAAGGGTTTTACCAAAAGCAAGGTACTGGGAAGAGTTGAGTTACAAAGGATTCTGGGATCATAACTCAAAAATGGTCTGGAATTTGTTCCACATTTTGTTCCCAGAGGTCTTTGGGCATTAAGATGTTTGCCTTAACACTAAATATTTTATGTAAGAATAGGTAATGTCGTACCAGCACCAAAAATGAATAGAGAATAAGGAGGTGAATACGGCCTTAATACTGCTGAAACCTGAAAAACTGTCAGGCTTAAAGTGTTCTAAGCCTGTAATTTTTCCAGGCTTACATCTTTAGGCCTCAGTAGTATTATACTGCAACTACTATAACCGGGGCCACTTATACAGCGAGAACCAATCAAATTGTAAAAAAAACACACATTACATTCCGACACTATTGCAGTTGAGCCAATCAGAAAGCAGCAGAAAACAATAGCCTTTCAACACATCTATTTATTCCCACGAGAAAATGACTATGGCTATCTAGTTATTTACACACATGAGGATAAAAAATAAAAACAATTTTCGTGTAGTTTTAGTTTCTGATTGGCTCCACTACACGAAATTGGAATGCATTGTTTTCATTCTACAGACAAAAAGAAAACTTCTAGTTATTCTTTTTGTCTATAAACTCTTAGCCCAAAGAAACATGTTCATTATACGTTTTAATTGGTTCTCTTGTTTAACTGGTCTAGGTGGCCCTGGTTACAGTAGTTGCACTGTAACTCTAACCCTTACTTATTCTTTAACTAATTATTTTAGCAGATAAAACCAAAAAACATCTCATAATTAAAAAAAAAGTTTTTGCTCAAGAAAACGCTTTGTTTTCCTAAATTTCTTCGCAAGACTTTGAAATCAAAATTACCCACTTCGCTTTATATCTATAATAAAATTTATTAACAATGGAGAACCCTGGATGAAAATATTCTTTTGTCGTTATCTTCTACTTTGACAGTTTTATTAGTATTGGTTAGTTCGGGTTAATAAAGGCGGTTGCCTTTCACACAACATAATACCTGGCAAAGGGTGGTTTGGACAGCCTCTCCTGATAACATTCAACTAAAAGAGATGATGAAGAGCTTGTAAGTTGATAAATATTACACGAACTGACCTTACGCACCTTTGCCGGTGTTCGGGCCGACAAGATTTAAATACACCAAGAATATCAAATGTACGGACGAAATACATATAACGCCGCAATATATCTCGAAGTGTCGAAAGGAACATCAGTTTCAAACGACGTATTGCATTGAAGGCCTGTGTTTCACGTTTTTGTTTTGTTTTGTTTTGTTTTTTTTACTCGTTAGCTTTTTCTTTTCTTTTCTTTTCTTTTCTTTTCTTTTCTTTTCCTTTCTTTTTCTCTTCTTTTCTTTTCTTTTCTTTTCCTTTCCTTTCCTTTCCTTTCCTTTCCTTTCCTTTCCTTTCCTTCGCTTCGCTTCGCTTCGCTTCGCTTCGCTTCGCTCTCGCTTCTCTTCTCTTCTCTCTTCTCTTCTCTTCTCTTCTCTTCTCTTCTCTTCTCTTCTCTTCTCTTCTCTTCTCTTCTCTTCTCTTCTCTTCTCTTCTCTTCTCTTCTCTTCTCTTCTCTTCTCTTCTCTTCTCTTCTCTTCTCTTCTCTTCTCTTCTCTTCTCTTCTCTTCTCTCTTCCTCTTCTCTTCTCTTCTCTTCTCTTCTCTTCTCTTCTCTTCTCTTCTCTTCTCTTCTCTTCTTCTCTTCTCTTCTCTTCTCTTCTCTCTCTTCTCTTCTCTTCTCTCTCTTCTCTTCTCTTCTCTTCTCTTCTCTTCTCTTCTCTTCTCTGACTGAATGGATGAGAAGGCGAACGATTTTCTCAGACGAATGACTAAATTCCGTTAGAAAATCCGAAGAAAATTAGTGTTTGAAGTTTGGGTTAACAGGTGTTTGTACGACGACGAAATTTGTTCTGGATGATCGTTATTTAAATAACCAACCAGAAATCTATTGGACAATTTAAAAAAGCAAAGTAACAAAACCTATAGTTAATTACGTCACCTTCTAAAAATATCGTGTACCTTTTCGCGTTCCGTTCATAAAATATCATAAAACAGATCTCTGCTAGCTTAATGTAGATGATCCCGTTGGATAGAACAAATGCCAGGTACTGGACTCATGCAGAAAGGCATAGTGCTTTTATTTGGCCCGTGAAAGAATAGTAAGCAAAATACATAGCAGTAGACAATAACTTCATTACCTCCACTCTCCGCGCGGCTATGTAATTTACTTCTTTTTTCCCCTACTTTGCCCGGTAGAGTGATTTACATAAACCCGGGAAACAACTTCTCAGTCATTATCTTTGAATGCTATAACAACCTCGGGATGTCTTGAATGGTTCGAGTAAAGTGATACGATCAGATACAAACGCATGATCTCAAAGGTATTTTAGTCGTCCCCTATCACGCAAACTGCTCTTTCACTTTTCGTGCTTACCGTGCCGTGCCGTGCCGTGCCGTGATTTTCTGATCCAACAAGGATACTCTGAGTAACGAGGTGTTAGGTTTGCAGCGTGACAACGTACGAGAATTGTGCGGGTGCGTTACGTTACACAACAAGATAAAGTAAATTACGAGTAGATTAAGTTTAATAAAATGTGATTTTTTATTACAAAGAGAAAAGATTGTTTTTAACAAGTTAATAAAATGGAAACATGGGAAAAGACGGCCAGTTTGAAAAGTACTTGATGTACGGTTAACGCGCCTGGTGCATTGTAACCACACCTGGTGCGTGGTATCCGCGCCTGGTGCCTTGTATCCACGCCTGGTACCTTGTAACCACACCTGGTGCGTGGTAACCGCGCCTGGTGCATTGTAACCACGCCTGGTGCATAGTAGCACTGAAGGATTCAATTACTTTTCAAAACTACCGCCTTAAAAATTAATTACTGATTATTTATTACTGTTATTTGTGAATAGCGTTAGCCACATGGGCAGTCGATTAGGATAAATTGGTTACAAATAAGTAAATAATGACAAACACAGAGCGAAATGCTTAAGAAAACACAACTAAAATAGCTACAGCAAAATTATTTTTTGGGAGATATAATAAGGAAATTTAAAAAATACTTTATCGTAATAAAGCGTTATCACGTGACGTCACAGCGGCCATTATGGGGTACCAAAACAATACATTTTCTATCCTCCGGGATTTGAACTCAATTTTTATTGCAGAAAGTGCAGAAAGTTTCTATTGTTAATGGCTGCCTTTTCACGCGAGTGCAAACGCTCTATAGGCCCTTTTTACAGTTCCCTGAACCATCTTGAAAGGTAGCCGCTCCTTTGCATCGAAGTGAAACGAATGTTGAGCTTTCAATGATAGAGACATAACTGTCCAAGGTGTTTCAAAACGTCTCTATCATTGCAAGCTCACCGTTCGTCTCGCTTCGATGCAAAGGCATGGTTACCTTTCAAAATGGCGCAGGGAACTGTGAAGGGGACTATTGTTTTAAAATACTACTGAGATAAAGTTGCACCCATGCTACTCTCTCTATTGACAAAAGGAGCGACGCCTGGTTTCGACTGTTGGTTCGAGATATGTTCATGCTATGAGACTGAATGTTAAAATCTTTATAAAATTCTTTTATAGATTTTTAGTCTTTAAATGAAGTAGATCACAAAGAAAACTCCTTAAATCAGTAAAATAAAATGTTAATTGTTAAATCAGATCATCGATGGTAAGCATTTGTTCATCTTCGTCATATTAAAAAATACAAGACCTATCCTTTTACTCCTTTTTGGACTATTTCCAAAAAAAATATGAACATAAAATAAAACTGTAGTTTCGAGTTCTCTGTAAGCAGGGTTAGTCTCATTCGTATGGAGAGTATTTGGTCTAAAATTCTTTACGTGTGAACATTTTGACAACAAAATGAGCCTAACTCTGAATTAGCTGAGTACAGTGCATCCACACAAAAAAATATCAACCATTTTTAA
The DNA here is from genome assembly GCA_011057435.1 of Actinia equina. Taxonomy (NCBI): domain Eukaryota; kingdom Metazoa; phylum Cnidaria; class Anthozoa; order Actiniaria; family Actiniidae; genus Actinia; species Actinia equina. Next base: position 398,778 of record WHPX01001169.1, on the reverse strand, counting down.
AAGCATTTTGAAAACACTTCGAGGATTTGACTCGAATATTTCTTAGGTTTAGAATCGGCTTATATTTCAAATCTTGAAAATTGATTCTGGTTACAAATGCGTGTAATATGGGTGCCTGTCACGTGATTTAGCTCCAATATGACGTCCCCGTTAGAATTACGAATGCGTGTAAATCTATTGCATCTAGTGCACCATTTACGTGCTTGATTCATATGTAATCTTGGTAGACCTGCATTTGAAAAACACACCGTGTCACAATCTATACTTTCATTCTCTTTTCATGCTCAACAACATCGATGTCTGTCCTGAATCTCTCTTGCTTGACCATTTTTACAAGACAACTTCCGTAGAATCACGGTTATTAGCCCTGGGCTTTGACAAATTCAGGTTTTTGGTTGAAGTTATGATTGGGGAGGTTTAAACAAGTAGGGGAGGCGGGGGGGGGGGGGGGGGGAGGGGGGCTTAAAAAAGAAAGGAACTTCCGAAATTCGTTGTATTAAATCGTTGAATTGTGTCCCTTTCAATTGAAGAACACGTGTGAATAACATACATGCAACAATAGCTGTAAAAGCTTCGAAACTCGAATGTACTCAGAAAAAAATTGGGCCGACTGTCAATGTGCTATAGGACTGCATGGCAGTATTCCATCAATGGAAGGGGCTTTTAACTGGGTGAATGAGTAAATCTAGAATTTTGAGTAGATGGGGGTGGGGGGGGGGGGGGGGGGGGCACAAAATCAATAAGATGCATTTTTTTCAGTAATTCAAAATATTTAATGTTTAAACTAACCAACCAATTCCAAGCTAGATCGGGGGTTATAACCGAGATTCTACGGTAACGTGCGTGACGACTGTCTAGCGTGACAACGTTCTGACATACAAAATTAACAATTGCTTTCTTTCGTTACAACTATTTTAAATGATTGCGAATAAAAAACAAAACTTCTTGGCCGCATGCAATAATTGTGATATTATTATATTATATTATTTTATTATTAGTTATGCCTAATATGACTTTACTAGGATTATCACATTACTTAATTTTAATCCCAAAAAATATTTTATTTTATTTCATTTATAACTTTTCCTCACAGTTACTGGATTTTTTTTTAGACAATAATTATTTTCCACTATTTATGATAATAATAATGAGGATAATTAATTTAATTTAAAAAAAGATACGATTAGTTTATCCTCTTAAGTTTTAAATTAGTGAATGAGACAGGAAAAAGATAGAAATGAAAGTGAAAGAGGAGAGTGCAAAAGAAAGCGTATGAGCTGTGCATCAAACAAATAATAAAACTCTCTAAGGATGTGATATTTCCCCATTTCAAACGTCCAGGGATACGAAGCTTCGTTTGAATTAAGTTCAAATGAAAAAAATAATACTCAAGGGAATTTTAATTCGAATAGCAGATATTAGAGTTACACTCTGTTGTTTTCAAACAATTGTTTCAAGTCGAGGCATTTGGGTCAATACAATGAAATGTATAGAAACTGACCCAAATGTAACAATTGTCTGAAGGCAATATCTCCGATATCTGCTATTCGATCGGTGAGTTAGCTATACCCTGAATTTCCTTGAGGTTAATTTTGGGTATTGATCTGTGAGTTAGCCGTGCCCTGACTTAGATCAGCCTAGAGGTTGTTTCAGGGTTTGATCTGTGAGTTAACCATGCTCTGACTTAGATCAGCCTAGAGGTTGTTTCAGGTTTCAATCTGTGAGTATGCCATGCCCTCACTTAGATCAGCCCAGAGGTTGTTTCAGGGTTCTATCTGTGAGTATGCCATGCCCTCACTTAGATCAGCCCAGAGGTTGTTTCAGGGTTCAATTTGTGAGTATGTAATGCCCTGACTTAGATCAGCCCAGAGGTTGTTTCAGGTTTCAATCTGTGAGTTAGCCATGCCCTGACTTAGATCAGCCCAGAGGTTGTTTCAGGGTTCTATCTGTGAGTTAGCCGTGCCCTGACTTAGATCAGCCCAGAGGTTGTTTCAGGGTTCAATCTGTGAGTTAGCCATGCCCTGAGTTAGATCAGCCCAGAGGTTGTTTCAGGGTTCAATCTGTGAGTTAGCCATGCCCTCACTTAGATCAGCCCAGAGGTTGTTTCAGGGTTCAATCTGTGAGTTAGCCATGCCCTGACTTAGATCAGCCCAGAGGTTGTTTCAGGGTTCAATCTGTGAGTTAGCCATGCCCTGAGTTAGATCAGCCCAGAGGTTGTTTCAGGGTTCTATATGTGAGTATGTAATGCCCTCACTTAGATCAGCCCATAGGTTGTTTCAGGGCATCGATAAAACTTTAATTTTAAATTTTAAAAAGGCTTGAAATGAAGATAAAGATATACTTACGATGATTCGAGCATCAAGGAATCTCTCAAAAACAGTTTAGTTGCTTTCCGTTTATCGATATCGGGTCCAGACGCGATACCATCCTTTAATTCACGCTCACCACTTTTACTCTTGCTTCGTCCAAGCCGAAATCTTTGGTGCTTTTTCGTAGTCTTGTCACATCGATCATCTGTAGTATCAGAGGATAATCTTTCTTCTCTTCTTTTCGAAGCATGTGAATTATTTTTGTCATTATTTTTATCCCTTCCACTTGTAAGGTCCCTTCCTATGCTCAGTAAGTCTGTCAAAGACATGCTTTTTTTACGTGTCTGTCGTGTTTCTGGGGCCGCGTTGATTTGTGGGATAGGCGAAGTTTGTTCTATCGAATCAGGTGACCCTAGATCCAATCCCGAATAATGAAGTCTATCAGCTTTGACTGGTAACCGAGAACCTTCCGACTCTGTTCGCTTAAGACTCGATGAGTGAATAACATCCTTCGGGTCATCGAAGTCATTACTCTCGTTTCCCGGGTGGTCACAGGAATCTGAACTTAGGGTTAGAAAATCCTTCACTCTGCCTGGTGAGGTGGAGAAGGAATCGAGTGTGGTGTAAGACTGTGAACGCATCAATGTTTCGGGTCTTCTAGACACGAGGGGTGAAGACCGTCTTGGAAGAGAGGTGTTCTTAAGGGGTTGTTCATTGGATATGGGACCGCTGATGGCTGACTGCAGTTTCTGCTGTGCAATAAGCGGTGACTTGATGTGGGGAGGTTGTTTACTCGGAGATTCTTTAAGGTGGAATTCCAAAGACTCTGACAGGGACTGCAAAGCTTTAAGACCTGGGCTTGACTTCTTACGATTTCCGTTACGACGCGGGAACGTTGCTGATTTTGCTTCCTCATCTCTAGTCTCTCTTGTCGCACCTTGGTCACCACTCTCAGAGTGGGGCCTGGTTTCCCTTGGACCGAGAGGCATTGGAGCTGAGGCCGAGCGAACAACTGGACGACCTGAATGGCCGGAATCGTCTTCAGATGGTTTGGTCTCAAACGTCAAAGAAACGTCAGAGGCTGGAGAACAAGGCTCATTATCATCACGCACAGCGCATGCGCTGGATGATTCACATTGTCCAGGCGATTCAAAGACATTTGGACTCGAGTCTTCTTTGGAGTCTTCTTGTTGATTGTCCAACGTGAATGAAGATGTTAGATCTAGAGATGTTTGTAACGAACTGGACTCGGATTCGGACTTCGGCGCTTCGTCCGCAGAAAGCGACGACGAGCTAATAGATGTTCGGGAGGTATCTAGTGGAAGCCCTTCTGTAATAATCTCACCCTTTGATGTTTTTCGTAAAAATTTCTTGGATTCTTTTGGTTCGGAACATGAACGAGACAACGACACAAACGAATCCCCTTTCCGCCTTTCTTTCTGAGGCGCCGAAGATGATCGGGATACTTTCGTGACACCTTCGGAGCGTAGTCGGCTAATATCGGGATTGATTGGCGATATTTTCTGGATAAGTTCATCTGCGCCCTTGTGAACCACTATTTCGGGATTCACATTAGTTAAATCGGTTAGAGAAGAAGTCTTTTTCGATGTGACTTCTCTCTTCTTTTGAACAGACTCTTTCCTTTTGCTGAATTTTTCGTCTTTTTTCTCCACTTCTTCATTCTCCGGGATTATCACTGTATTAATGGTTGCATCTGATGGATATCTAGTTAAAATGTTCGCTCGGAATGCTTCATTTAGTCCCATTTCATCATCTGAGTCCAGAGATTCAAAAGAGATGGCCGAAGGTCTTCGTCTTTGCAAAGGCTCTGGCATATTTACAAAAGCAGATGGACTTATCAATTCGCCCGCGTCAGTTGGAGGCGACATGTGAGATGGACCGTGTTCCAGTCGGGCAATCATGAACAATTTCTGTGGTAAAAGTATTAATAATTATTAATAGAAAGCAATATTATAATTTATCTAGTCACCTTGGAAGATTTGCCATGGTATTTTCCTATTTCCCTGAGTCATGCACGTGATCGGACGGTGCCGGGGAAATGTCACGTGATGTATTCATACAAATAGCTTTTCGTTTGTCATTATACAGTCCTTTGGCTAAACGTTGTCGTTGGTTGGATCATCCCTACGCGCCAAGACCGAAAAGGATCATGGGGATAATTAATTCACAGTTACTAGCTGTTGCATACATGTTATCTAACACGTCTTGAGCTCGCTGTTTTCGATCCCATTTAATTTGCTAAAACCATGCCTCGAGCACACAGCGAAGAATTAAACTGGCGAGCCGTTTGGATGACGCAAGTTCTGGGTAATTTACCCATTATCCTTTTCGGTCTAGGCACGTAGGGATGATCAGATCAACGACAACGTTTAGTCAAAGCACTGTAGATAATGATTTATTACACAGCATTGTAAATAGCATCATATTTTTGCATACCTGTGCTTTCTTGATGGATTCCACCCAAGACACTTGGTCAATGTTAGATCCCTGTAACGCAAACGCTTGTACCACTGTGTTGTACTCGTTAATATACACCAGAAGAAACATGCCTAAATACAGGGTATAAGATCAATGTTATGATTATATATTAAGATCGTACACGCCTTTATAACATCAAGGCTAGATATTGTAATGCTATCCTGTATGGGTTACCAGACTCGCAACTGGACAAACTACAACGCATACAGAACACGGCAGCTAGATTAGTCATTAGGTCTAGAAAACACGAACATATTACACGTGTCTTCATAGTTTACATAGTTTCTATAGCCCCATTTACACTGGCGATTTTTGCGGCGATTTTTGCTGCGACTTTTGTGGCAGTTTTCGGAAATATGAAACCTCATGTCTCATCCTTCAAAAGAGACATTCGTCTAGAAATATATCTTGGTATCGTGAAAAAATCTTTACAAGTCAACTGTTTACCATCATTCATTATGGAAAAAATCTCAAAACAATCGCAGCAAAAATCGCTAGTGTAAACGGGGCTTAAGAGGATTAATTTTAATATCTTATTGATCACATTTAAGGCTTTAAATGGACAGACTCCTAGTTACATTTCTGATTTAGTAGTTAAATATCAACCAGCAAGAAATCTAAGATCATCTAACTTTAATTTATTAGTTGTTCCTAAATCTAGTTCTAAGACTTATGGAGACCGATCTTTTTCCGTAGCCATGCTGCTAGGTTATGGAACCCGCTACCATACAACGTTAGGGCTGCTAGTACGATATACTCGTTTAAATCAGCGCTTAAAACCTATTATTTCCCCTTCTTGTTTTTTTAATCTATTGGTATCTAATAGTATCCTTGGCCTTGTTAGACGGACAGTTGGACCAAAGAACCCGGATTTGTTTTCAAAACTGTATAAGAGTCTGATTCGACCAATTTTTTTGAATATCGTTCTCCAGTATGGTCACCACACCTTAAGAAAGATATCGACCCCTTGGAAAAAGTCCAAAGACGAGCTTCAAGATTTGCACTTAGTTTCAATGTCGGAGACGTACCTTATAAAAATCGTTTTAAAACAACTGAATTGGCCGACCTCGGAAAAAAGCGAGCTTTCTTATCTTTAACAGAATGTAATATAACAATGTTGGAATTTTGAAAACAGGATGAAGAGATTGTTTGGAATAATGGCGATGCGACACTAGAGAAAAACGATTTTCTTATGCGTGCATTTCAGCACCTTGTCTAAGAATTTTGATGAGTTTGAGTGACAAGATAAATGTTTGTTTTCCCAAGTATACAAAACAGTTCGAGAGTACACTTTTGTCAGACCAAGATACTGCATTTAATTAACAAACACAATATGAAAGAATTGGCCTTAATTTTCAAGCATGGACACTAAGTTTTGGCATTTTGTGAAGTCCAATTTATCAGGCATGTTTGAAAGTCAAATTTACTTATGTTTCGCCTAATTTGCATACGGATTCAGAGCATGCGCAGACGTTTTTCACTCGGTAATGACGATGGAGTTTACCTGGGTCTTTTGACGGGTATGCAATTAGCTTATCAACCATCATAGGCTAAAATAGACAAACATAAAATAAATAAACAAAACATGAGTACTACCACGGGATATCATTGGCAATAATAACGGTAAAGGATGATGTTGGCGATCATAACGACGATAATAATGATGATGGTGGTGGTGAGTGATGATGGTGATGAGGGATTATAATGATAATAATAACGGTAAAGGATGATGTTGGCGATTATAACGACGATAATAATGATGATGGTGGTGGTGAGTGATGATGGTGATGAGGGATGATAATGATAATAATAACGGTAAAGGATGATGTTGGCGATCATAACGACGATAATAATGATGATGGTGGTGATGAGGGATGATGGTGATGAGGGATTATAATGATAATAATAACGGTAAAGGATGATGTTGGCGATCATAACGACGATAATAATGATGATGGTGGTGGTGGTGAGTAATGATGGTGATGAGGGATTATAATGATAATAACGGTAAAGGATGATGGTGGCGATCATAACAACGATAATAATGACGATGGTGGTGGTGAGTGATGATGGTGATGAGGGCAGATAATGATAATAATAACGGTAAAGGATGATGGTGGCGATCATAACGACGATAATAATGATGATGGTGGTGGTGAGTGATGATGGTGATGAGGGATTATAATGATAATAATAACGGTAAAGGATGATGTTGGCGATCATAACGACGATAATAATGATGATGGTGGTGGTGAGTGATGATGGTGATGAGGGATTATAATGATAATAATAACGGTAAAGGATGATGTTGGCGATCATAACGACGATAATAATGATGATGGTGGTGGTGAGTGATGATGGTGATGAGGGCAGATAATGATAATAATAACGGTAAAGGATGATGTTGGCGATCATAACAACGATAATAATGACGATGGTGGTGGTGAGTGATGATGGTGATGAGGGCAGATAATGATAATAATAACGGTAAAGGATGATGGTGGCGATCATAACAACGATAATAATGATGATGATGGTGGTGAGTGTTAATGGTGATGAGGGATGATAATGATAATGATGATAATGACAATGAGTGAATATGATAATCATGTTGGTGATTATGACGATGATATTGATGGTGATGATGTTGAGGATAATGATGATCACGATGCTGATGACGATGATGATGATGATGGTACATGATGATGTTGATGATGATGATACTTGATGATGATCACGATGCTGATGACGATGATGATGATGATGGTACATGATGATGTTGATGATGAAGATGATACATGATTATGTTGATGATGATGATACATGATGATGATCACGATGATGATGACGATGATGATGATGACGACGATGATGATGATGGTACATGATGATGTTGATGATGATGATACATGATGATGTTGATGATGTTGATGATGATGATACATGATGATACTGATGATGATACATGATGATGTTGATGATACTGATGATGATACATGATGATGATGATACATGATGATACTGATGATGATACATGATGATGTTGATGATACTGATGATGATACATGATGATGATGTGTTGATGGTGATGATACATGATGATGCTGATGATGGTACATGATGATGATGATGTTGATGATACACGATGATGTTGTTGATGATGATAATGATACATGATGATGTCGATGATGATGATAACACATGATGATGTTGATGATAAAGGTGATGATGATGGGACCCACCGGTTTTAGCACCCTGTACTTGTCTCCCTTCTTAGGCTTCGTAATCAGCAACAGATCAGTGAACAGAAACACGTGAACGTCCATCTACAAAGAAAAAGGAAGAAACCTTAGAACTGAAGGGATAAATTACAAAAATGGAGAGAAAGAAGTCAGGCAAACTAAAAACCAAATAAAAACATGAGGGAACGAAAGAGCAAAGTTGAATGATGAAACACTCAAAAACATAAATTAAGAAAACGTAATAAGTTTAATAAAAGTTGTAATATTCGTACCTTTCCCTGTTTCTCTACCAATCTCAAAGGTCCCTCAGTAATAACACATCGAAGTTGATCCAGTCCAGGCATCAGATCCATCAGATTGAACGACGAGTACCCTGTCAATATCTGGGGGGAAAACACAGCAAATACTTATTACAGGATTCTTGATATATCTCCTGTACAGGATAGGCTCAAAAACGAAGCCACTGACATAAAATAACCTACACCTGCATGTCCATCAAGTTTGACTTATGCAGCCTCATAGCATTCGAGTGGTCTTTATATAAAGATCACATGTGTATCGGCTACGCCTCGTGCTTTTATACCTGATAAAACACTCCTACTCGTTTTTTAAACACTACATAAAAATTATCATTCATTAACTATGTTTTCCAGGAATTCCAGAAGCAGTGTAAACCCTCACTGAAGTAATTACCTTTTCCATTTCGTCGTTAATAGCTTCTACCACGTTATAGTTGTTCTTTATTCGTTTAGAAATGGCGAGGAGTTTATTCTTCTCGTACATTTCTCTCATGGCTGTGTTGACTTTCGCCAACAACGTTTCCACTGTTGCAATCTGGGGGAAAATCGTAAAAATTCACGATGAAATAATAAAATAAAATGGAAGCATTTTATCAATAAAACGTAACCATATCTTAACAATGAATTTTATTATTGAACCTGTGTTCAAATTCAAGCAATATCTTTATTTTTTGGTTTTATAACTTTATTGGAGTGGAATAAAGAGAACAGAACTGAAACACGAGGAAAGCGGAAATGACTGGACATCACACTTGGTTACCAACTATTTCTTACGCTCGTAAAGTACGTTGAAGGTGAATGTGAGAAAAAAAGGAATGGGAGAGACAGATGAGAGAGGGAAGAAAGATTGTGGAGAAAGGGAGGGAGCCAGAGATGGACAGGGAGGCAGAGAGAGAACGAGGGATGGGAGAGGAAAATAGAAAGGAAGAGAGGGGGAGGGGAGGGAGAGAGGGAGGGAGAGAAGGAGGGAGAGAGGGAGACAGAGAAGGAGGGAGAAAGGGAGACAGAGGGGGATGGAGAAAGGGAGCAGAGGGGGAGGGAGAAAGGGAGACAGAGAAGGAGGAAGAAAGGGAGACAGAGAAGGGGGGAGAAAGGGAGAACTGAACTGAACTGTTCTTTATTTATACACGGGATTCCTTCAAATTATCACATTTGTTTTACAAGGGAGCCGTGATTTAAAAATGATAGTTCAGTGTAGAATTAAAATGATCTAGAATATAGTATAAATAGAAATGTATATATATATATATATAGCTATTGTATAAATAATAAATAATAGATAGATAGATAGATAGATAGATAGATAGATAGATAGATAGATAGATAGATAGATAGCTGAATATATTTTTTTGCAAATATGTTAGACAGAGAGGGAGGGAGAGAGAGAAAGAGAGGAGTAGAGAAGGGGTAGGAGAGAAAGAGAGAACATACCATGGACATAATGTCTTTCTTCATTTCTTCATCTTTTGTTTTCTTGTGAATAGCTTTGAGCAGCAGCGGGTACTTGGTCAGTCTCTGCATCGGTTTGACGAGGTAGTCTGACAGTTTGAGTCTGTTTGTACATAACCGATGTTCTTCACACCACTAAAAAAACACAATAATTACTAAAAAGCAAAATTACTAACCATTTCACCCCAATAGATCTCTTCTAACACATGAGAAAAATTGAAGAGAGGATAAACTAGATTACCGTGATATAAGTTCTGAAGTCTTCATTTTCTAGCATCTTCTTCTTGAAATATCTCGAACAGTGTGCTTCCTCCTTGCAGTATGTAATGTATGGTTCAAATCTCTTCTCGAACTGATAAAATAACACCAATGGTTCAGTATCAAAACCAAAGTATATGTCTTGCAGTATAGAGGTTTGCACCACCACGTGACGACAGCCATGTTAGATGGTAGGAACAATACAGTCGTTTTACATGAGAAAGAATTCAATTCCAGAGAGCAAAGGGATTTTATTGTTCTGCCATCTAACAACAGGAAGCCCAAGCAGTATTATGGGATGGGCACGTGATGGCGCAAAACTTCTATTGAACATAAATAACATGAAGCAGTGTTATGTCTCACACTAGCGCAGGCGCTGTCTTTAGTGCGTCTTTTCTGTATGTCCGCCTTATATAAGGTAAGTTATAGTGAAGACAGACATTGCCATGGCAACTGAAGCCTTGGAAACCAACACCAAAAGGCTTCCCATGCCATCCAATGTTACCATGGCAATCAATAGCATTATGGATATTACTATGGCAACTAATATTCTTAAATATCTTAAGAAATTGGTCTACTCACCATTGGAAAGCTCTCACTCATGTCTAATGGGTTTAGTGGTTTACCAGTTTTTCTAGACTGTAAATCAAAAATGCATATACGTTTATACGCGTTGTCGGGTTCAAAAAAGGTTATATAAAGGTTATAAGACAAACAATTATGCTAATTTCATGCGTATTTTAGTTTTCCCTTCCTCTGCACATTTTATGCATCATGGCTTTGGCATGTTGTTAATCTAGGTCCACCGACTTTGCTCTACTGTGCATTCTTACATGGCTATATGCAAATATAATGCACACTTCTGAGTACTCAAAATCCTTTTCGGTCTTAGCTTTGATGATATGACTTTCTCGAACCTGACTACGTTTTTTCAATTAGGTGTAAATACATAGTTCAATAAACAACGAGATTTTAAGATTAAATCATTGATGACTGAGCTTGGCAGACTATATGCCTTTTTGAATTTGATCTTTTGTGTCAACTCAGTGCACTGTTTCATTGCAGGAAGACCTACATAGCACTTAGTTAATGCAATGCATCCATATTGTATTTTATTGTCGTTCTATCTTTCGTATTAGGTGTGATTCATTGTATTTTTATGAACAGAGCAGGTGCATGTTACGTCATTGCCACCATCTTGGCTAACGATAACAAAGCATTCCTAAATAGCTTCTCTTGTTATATCAACCAAGATGGTGGCTGTCACATTGTTATTCATATCTCAAGGGATTTTGAGACACATGATTGCACACACTTGGTGTGCTGCACTACGGTCTAGTTGACCTTACAACATAACAGTAAGGACCTTATCACACGGCGGCCATGTTTATTCTCATGAGAACTTTTGTTTCCCCAGAATAAATATTTCTCAAGCGCTTGAATTTGAGGTTACGCGTGGTGGAATCTATTGTTCAATCCAACATGGCTGCTGCATGAATAAGACCCATACACTACATCAACTACTTGATACGCAGGCTCTCCCAATCACAATGCATTCAGCACCCAACGTTACCATTAGACACAGGAAGCCCAATTCACAACAACCTAGTCAATTTCTGACTGGATTGAAAAAATTCTGATGCTGTGAGGAATATTCGCTTACCTCTTTGACAACATCACTGAGACAGTCTAACCAGAAGGATAGGTTTAACTCATAAATAGTTTCTATGTTACTGAATAACTTGGGTATTTCAATCTGAAAGAAAGGTAAGTAAGAACGAGTAAGAACCATTTAGTTTGTGCATAACGTTTTCATCAGGGCAGATAACACAATATCTTGAGTATAATTTCTTTGTCTAGCTATAACACTCCCGTTTCGAGTTTCTCTTTGTTCAGCCTTAGTCTCGTTTGTGCGTCATAATATTCAGCTACGTACATTCCTTATTACTATACAATGGACTTTAACAAAAGAGAACAACACATTTGTTCACATGAAATCGAGGTAAAGACTGAGTATTAAGGGTGAACTCGAAATTGGAGTGTTCTTAGTTCAGCTTAATGCAAGAGAACTGGATTTTTTTTTTTTTACAAAAAAACAAAAAACAAAAAAAAACATTTGAACTCAGATATAAAATTCAACCTTACACCTTTGTTGTAAGACCATTATATTTGGAACATTCTCATGTTTGTACGATCCATTTATTTGACCGATTAGTAGTTTTAGAAATTTGATTGAAAGGAGATAAAAACTAAATCTATATCTCTGTGTTGGCTGTATACATATTAAAACAGAAGCAAGATAAATGCAATAATAGTTCATCTTAAAATATAGAATTAGCCATCTTTATACTCAAATATGAATCAATCTTGTTATTACTTACGTCTTTCAAAAATCCTTCATTCTGTAAATTTCTAAGACAAAGTATAAATAACTGGAAAAAACAAAAACAAGATACAATCAAACAGTTATTCTTGCAATACATCAATCACATTTTTTCCCTGCCAAATTAATTTCTGATTAATTTCTACTATGCTGGGTGGTGTAGCTCTCACATCTGACACATCTGGGGTCTCCAGTTCAACTTCTCACGTGATCGATCTTGATTCAAGAGTATTTTCTTTCACTTCAAAACCTAACAGGCAGAATTTCAATATCAATCTGTGAGGTATGCTTTTTATCAGCCCAGACGGTGTTTCAGGGTATCAATACAATTTGAAAAAATATTTTTCTGGGTTCTGCTCTCATTCTACCATAAGTAGCTATAGACTGACTTTTACTGGCTATACATGGCTACTATAGTATGTTACTAACCTTCTGTACAATGCTAATCTTATGTATGTATGTAACTATACATGGCTACTATAGTATGTTACTAACCTTCTGTACAATGCTAATCTTATGTATGTATGTAACTATACATGGCTACTATAGTATGTTACTAACCTTCTTTACAATGCTAATCTTATGAATGTATGTAACTATACATGGCTACTATAGTATGTTACTAACCTTCTGTACAATGCTAATCTTATGAATGTATGTAACTATACATAGCTACTATAGTATGTTACTAACCTTCTTTACAATGCTAATCTTATGTATGTATGTAACTATACATGGCTACTATAGTATGTTACTAACCTTCTTTACAATGCTAACCTTATGTATGTATGTAACTATACATGGCTACTATAGTATGTTACTAACCTTCTTTACAATGCTAATCTTATGAATGTATGTAACTATACATGGCTACTATAGTATGTTACTAACCTTCTGTACAATGCTAATCTTATGAATGTATGTAACTATACATGGCTACTATAGTATGTTACTAACCTTCTTTACAATGCTAATCTTATGTATGTATGTAACTATACATGGCTACTATAGTATGTTACTAACCTTCTTTATAATGCTAATCTTATGTATGTATGTAACTTCTGTGCTTAATAACTCCCATGTTGCTTCTTGTTGGTCTTTATCCTTCTTGGTCATATTCTTTAAAATAAATATAATCCGAATCAATTAGATAATAATAAAAATCATGTAAATATATAATCAGATTTTCCTCACATCACATCAATAGGGAGTACCAGGGTGGATCAAAATAGGTTAAGAAAATTTTAAATTGAAATCTGATGGAAGTGGGTTTGGAATCTTTCAAAATAAAAAAAATTGGCCAACTTTGTCAAGCCCCCCCCCCCCCCCCCCCTTTCAACAAAGGATTAAAGACTCCCCTACCCTTGGAAATTCCAATTTTCATCCATATGAGCTATGTCTTTTTTTTCTTACTTTGACCATGTACCCCAGCCCTTGAATTCCAAATTCCTTCCTGGTGGGAAGGGGGACGTTTCATAGAATGGCATGAAAGCTCAACAACATATAATATTAGGCCAATACAATATTAAATTAAAAAAATCAAGAATATGACCTACAAAGACACACTAGATCTATAGTAAGTTATTCTGCTTCAACTTTTCTGTTTTCTTACAATATATACAACATATTGCAACATCAAATTACCTCTATCCATTTTGGATCAACAACCGCAGTCCAAGATTCCTCCTAGGAAAAACAAATATGTTCCTATTAAGATCTGGCAGGATTATTTGAACAGAAATCATATACCATACTTCAGTTCCGTCTCATTCTATATTCACTTGAATATTCTTTTAACGATAGTTATCACTGCCATCATCAACACCATCACCATTACTGTCACCACCACCATCATCACTGTTGCAATTATCATCAATATCACCATCATCTTTATCATCACCAACATTATTATCATCACTATCACCATCATCATTACTATCACCAACATTATTATCATCACTATCACCATCATCATTACTATCACCAACATTATCATCATCACCATCACCATCATCATTACTATCACCAACATTATCATCATCACTATCACCATCATCATTACTATCACCAACATTATTATCATCACTATCACCATCATCATTACTATCACCAACATTATCATCATCACTATCACCATCATCATTACTATCACCAACATTACTATCATTACTATCACAATCATTGTCAACACCACTGTCATCACTCTCACCATCATCATTACTATCACCATCATCATCATTAACATCACCAACATTAAATTAGATGCCACATTCGCATTTGGTCTATAAATGTTATACAATTGTGTGTCTTTACCAGTACTAAGTCATCATGTACATCCTTGACACTGGAATCATTTATACTCTCCAGTCCATACACATTGTAAAAATCTAGTATATCTTTTAAGGTTGCAGCTCTCATTGGTGTATCTTGTTGCTGGGTAACAGAAAACACAAATAATAATTAGCAAGGGTGTCATATATACCAGTACTGCACCTCTAGCCTGAGATTCCTGGTGTACAGCCCCTCCACCCCTGCAGTCCCTCCTCCTGATCTTTTCCAGTTTCCCCTGAGGCTTTTAAATATGTGACTTCATTCCTCTTAGGGTGTGATAATGGACAGACATAAGGCAGTAGTATACAGTATACAGCAGTATGCTACCCCCCTCCACAAAGTATACCCAAATTACCATATACAGCAGTAGCCCCCCCTCCCCCCCACCCAGGTTTGCAAATCCTACAATGTACATAATTATCCCCTATCTGCGCAACCCAATTTTCTTACCTTATTTTGTTTTGGTTGATTAAATAAACCAGTTAGCTTGCCAGTTGATTTTGGTCTGTGTAAAGTTCCTTGCATACTCTGATTTACTGCAGATTGTAAAGCTGGATTTGACAAGGCTTGACTGCAGTTTGCACTTTCATCACCAAAGAAATACATTATGTTCTTTTTTCCTCGTTGACTCTGAAAATATAATATGGAATTAAATCAATATCGTTACTTCTCATAGTATGGAAATGCTACCTACTTTTCAACACATTGCTTGCTAGGTAGAGGGGGTGGTATCCGGTCTTTTCGAGACACAGTCGTTTCGAGACAGGTCGTTTCGAGACACTTAGATACAAGTTCGAGACAGGCATATATCCGTTTCGAGACACATCATACATCGTTCAAAATATATCATATATAGAGGATATTACAGGTTCAAAACGATCTTATAAAGAAAAGTATTTATTGCTATGTTGAGATATAAGGATACCAGACCAAACGTTACCAAGTTTTCCGTAAATTAATGACTCGAAAACTCGTCAAACTACCTTAATCTACTATCTTAATCAGAACTCTGTGATTTTTTCCAAAACCGTTATCATAAACTTACATCTTCTAAACTTTATGAAGAATTTTTAGATAAATATGAAAGGAAGTTTAGAGAGAAACACGCAAACGACTAGCTCAAAACTTTAGACGCGGACGAGATGTTTTGACTCTACAACAAGAATGTTCGACTCGATCGTCAAACTTCTACATCTTAATCATAACTCTATGATTTTTTCCAAAGCCTCTATCAGAAACTCGCATCTTCTAAACTTTATGAAGAATTTTTAGATAATATGAAATTCAATACTATAAATTTGATAATATGGGGATTCAAGTTTAGAGAGAAACACGCAAACGACTCTAATATTTTCGCCAACACTGCCGGTCGCAATTTTCGCAAAAAATACGATAAGACAAACAATCCTTATAGTTGAAGCAGTGCAGAGTACAGAAAGCGCTTAATATTCCTCGATAAATTTAGACTAGTTTGGCTTCATTAACGGTAGGTAAATTATAGTATTTTTTTGCGAAAGTTTGGACTGCCGGGCATAGTGTATTTGAGACCGCAACCGGCAGTGTTGGTGAAGCTATTAGAACTGATATGAACCAAGTGCTCCATATTCTATGCCGAGCGGAATACAGACTATCTTTTTTCAAATCAGACCAGACTACAGGAAACACTTAATATACCATAATAAAGTTAGACTAGTTCGATTCCATTAGCTGTAGCCAGTTCTCGTTTTTTGGTGAAAGTTTGGACTGCCGGGCATTTAGTCAATCTTAAAAGAAGCCAACAAAGTGCTGTGATAGGTAGATTTTGATCTGCATAGAGCTCAAAGCTCGATGAATCTACTCTGGTGGAGTTTTTTTTGACCTAACGTGGATCAAATTCCTATGCTTTCACCTTGATAAAAATAAAGGTTATACTAGTATATTCTCTAACTTTAATATGTGTTTCTGATAAAGATTTTGGGAAAAATCATAGAGTTCTGATTACGATGTAGAAGTTTGACGAGTCGAACATTCGGATCCGAACATTCTTGTTGTCGAGTCAAAACAACATCTCGTCCGGGTCTAAAGTTTTTGAGCTAGTCGTTTGCGTGTTTCTCTCTAAACTTGAATCCCCTTTCATATTCATCTAAAAATTCTTCATAAAGTTTAGAAGATGCGAGTTTCTGATAAAGGTTTTGGCAAAAATCAAAGAGTTCTGATTAAGATGTAGAAATTTGACGATCGAGTCGAACATTCTTGTTGTAGAGTCAAAACATCTCGTCCGCGTCTAAAGTTTTTGAGCTAGTCGTTTGCGTGTTTCTCTCTAAACTTGAATCCCCTTTCATATTTATCAAAAAATTATTCATAAAGTTTAGAAGATGTGAGTTTCTGATTAACGATTTCGGAAAAAATCATAGAATTCTGACTAAGATCTGGTAGTTTGTAATATCCTCTATATGATATATTTTGAACGATGTATGATGTGTCTCGAAACGGATATATGCCTGTCTCGAACTTGTATCTTAGTGTCTCGAAACGACCTGTCTCGAAACGACTGTGTCTCGAAAAGACTGGCATTCGAGGGGGTTGAAGGGGTATCGCTGCTTCCTATTGTTATTGGGCTTTCTCCAGAATATGAATGTACTATTCATTCAATGATTGTTGTTTGAATTTAAAATTTTTTAGGTCAATCAAAAAAATAATTAAATATGACTATTGGAAATTTGATTGACAGAAGCTGTTGATGTAATTATGAAGAGGAAGAGAAAATAAAGTATGGTCTTCTGAAAGAGGTACCCTGTTTATGACAACAAAAATCAAATTTGTGGACCCTGTTTATGACAAAAGATATATTTATTCAACCGATGTCCTGTTTCAGTTATCATGCCATGGCATATCGTTTTTTTACGGTCATGATAACCAGTTTCAGTCAATACGCAAGTAGAAACCCTGAATATGACACTAAGAAACTCAGGAACTATTTGGACCTTGAGTGAAATTGCACACCCTGTTTATGACAAAAAGCTGGAAAACCATACCCTGTTCAGCGGATCATCCCTGTATAGTCGATATATGAGAGTACCCCCCCTGGGAGTAAACTGTACATGTAGTTCCAAAAAATATCCATACCCCACAACAGAGGGAATTTGTGGGACCCCCCTATCCACAGAAACTTCCTAATCTCTTTGATACAAACACTGTTATTTATGTTCTTTCTCTGACCGCCTGGCTCTCCAGAATTTCCAATTTTCTCTGTGGTTGGGGTATGGGTATTTTCTGAAATGACACCAGGGTCGTAACCAGGGTGGAGCACAGGGTGCACGTGTATCGCCCCCCCATAAAAGCTTAAAAGGTATGCTCATCTATCTCCTTTTGCTAGAAAATTGCATGTAAATTTTTTTAAATTAAATGAAGACCACTTCCCATCGGAAATTTGGTAGCATTTTTTTTTCTTATATTTTGTTTGCCTTTTTTTTTGGTTCTGCAAATCATCTCCTGTACACCTCACCAGCAAGATCCCTAGTTATGACACTGGACACATCATAAATATATAAATTACTTACAGTTTTCAGCTGCTCCTTGGCTTCTTTTTCTCTTTCTTCTTGCTCCAGTTTTTTAATGTTTCCTTTTGCTTTGCTTAGTGATCCATTTTCCATAAAAGATTTGCTTCGAGGTCTCTGTTCATAATCAGGTGCCTTGCAGTCTTCAATTTTCTGGACTATGTCTATTACCCTTTGGTCAACCTTCACCACTCCATTAGCTGGAAAAATACAATAATATCATATATTCATAGGCAAATGAACAAACAAGCAAACATAGCAAGTACATGGTGCAACCATGAACCAACTAACGAACCAAAAAAAGAACCAACCAACCAACGAATGAGCAAATAAATGGTCAGTGTATGGATGGGCAAATTTGCAAGTAAGGATTGTAGTGTACTCAAGATTTTCTTACGCCTTTCCTTTTATTTAAGGATTTTTCTTCAGGTTCTCTAATTTTCTTTTAGATCAGCCTAGAGGTTGTTTCACGGGTTGATCTGTGAACTAGAAGTGCCCTGACTTAGATCAGTCTAGAGTTTGGTTCACGGTTTTATATGTGAACTAGAATTGCCCTGACTTAGATCAGCCCAGAGGTTGTTTCACGGTTTTATTTGTGAACTAGAAGTGCCCTGACTTAGATCAGCCTAGAGTTTGTTTCACTGTTTTATATGTGAACTAGAAGTGCCCTGACTTAAATCAGTCTAAGGATGTTTCAGGGTTTGATGATCATATGAGTTTGCCATACCCTGACTTAGATCAATCCAGTAGTAGTCTTAGGGTGAGAGATGGAGGGAAAAGAAAAAAAGGCTAACAAATTTTAAAAGGCTTTTGTACAATTTTACTCTTACCTCGAACATGGAGTACATTCCCACCCATGGGGAAAGTGTCAAAAGCAAGAGGTAGAGGAGTGTTGGATGAATCCAAGAACACAGAATGGGTAAGGAAACTCAAGTCACGGCTGGAGAACAGTGGTTCAAGAGAATCCCTGAAAAATACACAATACAAGAATTATTGAAAATACTGACAGCAAATATTGTACTGTCATTTTTTCAATCCTATTTTTATTTAAACCATTTGCCAAAGGCAGATGATCACACAATAAGACATTACATGTATTGTAAGTCCCCTACAAGGTGTATCATCCAAATTTAACCCATGTACTATAAACAATAAACCCTCAAACAAGCCCCCTAAGACACTATATATATTAAAGTCTATAAAATATTGATTAACGCTCGTTCCGAAATTTTTTTCCATAAAATACCTTCCATTTCACCTGGTATTAGCAATAACTTAGTAGCCTGGGCCGGGTTGTTCAAAGCTAGATTAGCGCTAATCCAGGATTAACTCTATAGGTCTTATTAAGAGTTAACCCAGGATTAGCACTAATCGGGCTTTGAACAACTGGGCCCTGCATTTCAGTTATTGATAGACTAATGTCTCTAGTATATGAATTTTTAATCAAATAATCTAGTATTAAGTAGCTAGGACATACTTGAGGCATTTTCCTTTCAAGGCAGGAACAACTTCCCTTTGAATATCATCTTTGTTTTCTCCGTGAAACATTACTGTGAAGTAGTCTCTTCCAGGGTCCTAAAAGAAATAAATGACAATGAATAGTTTAAAATTCTAATTCTAAAATGTTGATAAAGATCTTTGGTGGGGCATCAGGAAGGAAGGAAAATGCTCCAATTTTTAGGCAAGGCACAGGAGTACACAATTACAGCACGATTGATATTCAAAAGTATTACGATTATGGTAAGGTAAACCAAGGGAAAGAAAAAAGGAGAGAAAGAATGAGGAAGCCAAGAGGAAAAGGAAATCGAGTACAGTAAAAGAAATAAAGGACCAAATAAGAATGGGAATAAGAATGGGAATAAGAATGGGAATAAGAATGGGAATAAGAATGGGAATAAGAATGGGAATAACAAAAGTAATGAAAGGGTTCAAAAGTTCCATTTGATAAGTCCTTCAATTAAAGAAATTCTAGTAACAATACTTACATCAGTGTTGTGTCTTCGTGGTTTTCGTTTTGAATTTGCAGTGAGTTTGAAAATTCTTTTACCAGTTGAATAACCTCTCGTTTTCTTTTCCCTAAAAACATAGACACAATTTTCTTTTTTCTTGTCTGCAACAACTAGTCTAAACTAAAAGTCTGAAACATCCCTGACTAATGGATCGAAACAGGACTCATTAATAATGATGCAAACTCATAAATGCCCTCAGGGTATATGTGCACTCAACACATATAAAATACATTAAATAGATTTGTACTTGTATATCTCACTTATATACATTACCCTGGCCAGTACATTTAAAACTCTGAAGGATTGTCACCTTAATTAAAGCTCTGTATGCAAAAACATATTTTTTGGCTTCCATCAATCAACAAAAATCAGCCAGAACTTCTTTCATTTTTTACCATTAATTAATAGTGAAAAGCCAATTTCTAACAGCAACATACTCTCAACTATACAGAGCTCAAGTTACAGTATATTGAAAATTGAAGCAATTAGAAATTATTAGTTGCAATTGAAAAGGGTTAATTAGTAGCACACCCATAAAGGTCAGACTGCAATATTTTGAATAGACTATTATATATATTCATATCACACCTCTTAGTGTGTTATTGTTTCATATCTTACTTAAAGTTTTATGGAGGAAAACCAAGTTGAAATTCATGTAAACAAGAAGAGTTCTATTCTTCTTACTTCTAAATGATTACCATTTCTATTGCATTTACATTAATAAATCTTTCTAAGCTCAAGAAAAATAAGGATAATGGAATAGAATGTGCAGCAATCATCCTTCTTATCAAGAACATGTATGAAAGGAATGTGCAGTCTGCTATCAAAGAAAAGTCACTTAAAAGCTTACATATTTATCTAAATAAACATGTGATTATTATCTAGAAGAGAATGTGAAAATCTGTAATAACCATGAAGAGATACTTTAATACATATATCAGTGTGCCAATAGCTAAGAGACCATTAGTATTATCTAGAATGTCCTGTTTCTCATTTGGTATAGAATAGTGTATGTATCGAAGGGGGGAGGGGGGGTGATATAAAAAGTTGGTAATAGTAGATTTAGATAAATCTTACCATGCACTTTCAAGAAAAATGATATTGCACCTCATGATCTGATCAAGATGAGGGCACATTCCCAAAAAAAATTCTTATAATTATAATCATTAAGTTTGATAAAAATGATCTTTGAAACATTATTAAAAATAGATCTTTTGGGCAAAAGAATTAGAGGGGGGGGTGCGTCCTAAGCTAACACATGGGGGCCAAGGAGAGAGGCAAGGTAAGAACTTTAACACCCCCCTTAACTTTATTCCCAAATTATTTAAAGAAGACTGTCTTGAGCCAACTGGAAAAAGATTTCAACTTACACTTTAACATTCCCACTAATGTCTTCAGCTCCGGAGTCATGGTCTGATGCGTTCGAATGGCTTGAAGGTGATCTTGTTAATTTCATTCGAGCTGAGATAAGCCAACAAAGATAATTGATGAGAAATAGTTATCATATATATATAACATACTGAATAAAAAATTTTTTTCAAATCCATCATTCCCAGAAGCAGAGAAATTTAGTGCACAGTATTTAATTTGAATTCTTAAACAAAATCCTTGTTAATCGATAATTAAATTACATAATATGAAAGGGTCAACAACATGGTGATTCAATCTTTGATTAGTAAATAGACTGAGGTTTAATTTTGTGCTATCACATGATGGCAGCCATGTTGGATCAATGGCAGGAACAATCAGCTTAATTAATAGCCTTCAGTGAAGGGAAAACACTGTCCTCCATGCTCAATTATCCATGTATATGCTGTACGTAAATTGAATGGGCAGAACTGTGGTGGAATAATGATAGATGTGTTGATCATCACAGTGAATGAGCGATCTAAGCGAACGCTGTAAAGAAAGACTTGAAAAAGTGATTTCAAGCTTCAACGGGAATCGAACCCATGACCTCCGCGATGCCGGTGCGATGCTCTGCCAACTGAGCTATGAAGCCAATCATGTTGGCGAGCGGTCATTTTTGTTGGGTTCTTCAGGCCCTCATAGATGATAAGTGTGTAAATTGAATGGGCAGAACTGTGGTGGAATAATGATAGATGTGTTGATCATCACAGTGAATGAGGGATCTAAGCGAACGCTGTAAAGAAAGACTTGAAAAAGTGATTTCAAGCTTCAACGGGAATCGAACCCATGACCTCCGCGATGCCGGTGCGATGCTCTGCCAACTGAGCTATGAAGCCAATCATGTTGGCGAGCGGTCATTTTTGTTGGGTTCTTCTGCTGTACATTGAAATCTTGCCATTCAATTAAAATTCCAATCAATGATCTCTAGAGTAAAGGGATTTTATTGATCTGCCATCTAATCGCATGGCCACTGGAATCTGATTATGCCAATTTAATCTATTACACAACAAAATTGCATACAGTGGTGAAAGTTTACTTTCAAAGTTCCTGGGAATCACATCTCCACAGGTACAGGCTGTATTATTAGTAAGGAGAGTAATAATAAACAAGGAATATATTATTGATGTGAATTGCTAATGACTAGATTTGCCAATCCAGGGTGGACAGTGTTCAAATAACAGATTTTACAACACACTTGGTAGGGCTGCCGATACATAGGTCGAATCGGAATTTAGAAAATAATTTTGAGGAGGAAGTAAAATTGAATACCACAGAACCTGAAGAAATCCCTTGAGGAACTGGAAAAGAAGCAACAAGCAATTTCTTCATTCCATATATTATCCTATGCTTTCAGTATTTTCTGCATGTTTTTCCCCTTCACTGAATGCCAATTCAATCAATAAATGCAGGTTTGTTACTTAATCAGCTAGATGTGAAAAAAGAAATACAAAAGACCGGCTCAATGGAAAACTTATATACAACTGTAAAATAGTTTTTAATATGAAGAAGCTAATAGAAAAACTTTAAAATAATAACTTGCTTACGACTGTTTTATGCAGCTAAAACTTGGCATAAACATGTCGTGGTGGCAGTCGTGAGGAAAATGCTTTTGAGCATGATTGTAGTCTATGGCAATGTACTCTAGTGTCTGTATAAACAACACTGCTTATTAACATCTGTGACTTGTTACTTTCAAATTTCTAAACTTACTGTAGTTTTTAAGTTATTAAACAAGATATTATTAAGTTTTGAAGGTCATACTTACGCTTGGTAAGCTCAAATCTTGCATGATTTGCATTTATCCCGAGGTGGTGTGCTTCATCACACTTTAAACACAAGGCCAACGGTAACCCATTGTTATTTGCTTGACATACTTCATGATGACAAACCTATCGATCAGACAGGAAAAAATCAGACTTCATAGCTGTAAACAGCAATCCTAAAATCCAACAGAATTTTTTAAATAAAAAAGATCTAGATCCTTCTTTAGATCCTTAGCATGAAAATAAATGTGGAGAAAAAAATTAACACACCATGAATTGTGCAGCCAATATGTTTTTGTAAGCTGTAAAATGATACCATAAAACGCACTCTCAAAGTGGTTTTTATTAACATAATCTCTCTTTAAGCCTAATATTCCCAATGTCAAGCAAGCAAATCTTACAGACTTTTTATTACCAATATGTTTTGTTTCTCTAATATAGTGATAATAAATGTGGTGATCTTACTATCTAATAATTCTGTATGAATTTAAATTGAAGAGCTTCAGAAAGGCACTCAAAAAACAAAATATTCAACAAAAACTTTCTGGACAACATAAAACTTTGAATTTCTACATTTATTTAGTAATATTATGGACAAGCTCTATATAACACCTGTTACATAGTGTTTAAATTACAAGAAATGCATAAAATAAATTTTAACTTTTTTTTAGAATTTTTCACATGTAAAAATGTGAAGTTAAACTTGACTTAAAATAAATCTGTTTACATTACGTCCATTATATTATCTCCATAAATCCCAACCTCAGACGGTACTCTCATAGACAGTCACGTATTTAAAGCACATCAAAATACCAATTAATTACTATGATAGTGTGAGTTTTTGCCGATTTTATAGCAATTTTTTTCTTTATCTCTGATGATACTCCAGAACAGCAAAACCCTTATACCTCAGCAAGTTATCATTTATTTAGTAACATGCCTCACTTGAAACATTACAGTAATCTAACGTTACTGGAAGACCACATCAAACATATCCATTAATCGTTATCACACATCAATGACAAGACATTCTTTTCATTCTTTAAAGTGAATATCAAATTATATACTGATAGATTATCAAGATAAGGAGTATTCATTTTTCCTTCAGCTTCAATTATAAGACTGAAATATTGAATTATTTCCTTCTAATGTTGCAGTTAGGTTGTTTATTCTTGCTTTTATTTATTTGTTTATTCATTAATTCAGTCACTTATTTTTTCATTCTAATCTTCTCTATTCATTTTATTCTTTCATTCATTTTTAATATTTTTTTTCTGAATTTCCTTCAATTCTTCATTTTTCATTAACTATCCAACCATCCATGCTTAAGCAGGCACCATTCAATCATTTATTCATTCTTTCATTCATATTTATATTCATTCATTTCACTCATTTAAATAATAACATTTAAATTTCAAAAAGACCCAAACAAGTTCTTTTCTCATGTAGTCATAAACAATTATGGTTAAATGTTTACAGAATTTATGCACGTATGCAGATATCTTGTCAGGAATGGCATGAAATAATGCATGCTTGAATAACATGATTCTCCCTATTATATATTGCTGGATTTCAATCATTTGAGATAAAAATCTCTGAATCATATGTGCTCTGAATGGTAGTCAAACACTGATGACCACTATGTGCTGTCAGCCAGAAAGAATTTGATTGATAACTCATAATTCAGTTGATTCTACATGATTGTTCTGTAAGAGACAGGAAATGAAGTCAAGTGAATCCCAGCAATTATATTATATAATTAAGCATACATAAAGTATGTCTGGGATGTTAAACATGGTGCTCTGACCAATCGCAAGCAAGAATGAAATCATCTCTTATTAACCATTGCATGTGATTGTTCAGAAAACAATGTTTAACATATATTCCAGACATGATTGAGGTGTTCACGGTTTTGTTATTTTGTTGGTTGAAATGTTATAGTTCTGAAAAAATGTGTTTTAACCTTCCCAATCAAATTCATTTTTGTCATTGTATTACTGCATAAATATTAATTATTTATAAATTTAGTTTGCAAAATGGTATGTGTAGCTACCAAATAAATACACAATAAGGCATTTTCATTAAGATTCAAAATAATTGGAGAAGATCATAAACTAGTCAGAGTAGTCCTGACAGGGGTTTTATGAAGTTTTAAAAAATCAGGAGAAGGTTGATCATTGTGGCAATTTAAGCGAGAGAATTTTGCTTAGTCAGGAAAGGTAAATTTTTTATTGGGTGAGGGAGAGTGGGCTGGGGGATTCACAGTTAACTTTTTTAATGGTTGTAACATTTATTTCACACAGTAATTCATGACCTTTATAAATTAATTGAGTCAACAAGGAAACAGCTTTTTCAAAATAAAAAGGCTTGACCCTTGACACAAATTCCAGTTTTTACTGATGGCTCTAACTACCCTCTTTCTCACTTTCTCTACACATTTCTCTACATACCTACAAATAAACATTGAACTTCCCTAGTAGGGTTTTTAATTCATATGTACACTGTACAATATGTAAAAAAAATAAGATTCAGGGGAAAATGACGAATGAATAAAAAAATGAGAATATGTGAACCACGTAGCACTTATGAAAGTTATAGTGCTTGGGAATGAGGTTATTCCAGGCAAAAGTCCCTTGGAAATAAATTCGAAAATAATAACCGACCTCGCTGGGAATTTTTCCGAATTTAATTCCAAGGGTCTTTCACCCGGAATAACCTCGTTCCCAAGCACTATAACTTATCTATATTTCTATATCTTAATAAAAAATGTTTTGTTAGGCAAAATATTTACAGTTTTTTTTTTCATTTTTCAACAAAATTTTGGTTTAATTTTCTTCCCTTTCAAACTTTTTTTGGTACTTCTATTATCAAACAGACAATAAACAATATCATTTCTTACACAATTAGTAAAACCCTAATCAATATTGACATTTGAAAGGAACACTGCAGTGATTGAAAGAGGGTCCTAGCTGTCATGAATTCAACCAAATTGATATAATAGATGCCCTGCTGTTAATCTATAGTAAATAATAAACTATAGAATAACATTGTTAAATTGAGTCACGTACCTATACCTTCGTAAAAAATATTTATCTTAAAATATTCTGAGTGTATTTGGCAGCTCATAACTTATATTTGCTCATCTAATTTCTATAAGTCCTATAGCCATTCCTTTTTCTTATTTCAGGACACATATTGATGAAATACAGTCTGTAGAATAGACCTCCAATTTAAATCATACTAAAACCATGAAATCCTGGTTCGATTTAAATTTTGAATTGACCCCCAAATTCATTAAATACAGCTGTACATAATATATATTTCTATAGGGTTCTTTCTATAGTAGGTATATTTCAATGTAAACAGAATATTTGTGAAACTTGAATTTGTAAAGACAGACATCTCACCACTAACCCTTGTTTAACAATAACAATGGCAAACTATGTCACACAATGCGAACAAACGCTTACCAGCTAGAAAAACAAAATAACTTGATTACATAGTTCATGAATTGTTTTAAGTTTAAGTGATTTTTTTTTAAAACAATTGCCGATATATATACTACAACAGATAGGAGTCTGACTTTTTTTAAATGTTAAATAAGGAGGTATGAATAAACAGCAAATAATTTAGCAGTGGTATTAATATTTTCTGAGTGTATTTAATGTCCCGTACGAAAATCACAGACTTGTTACAGACTTGTTACAGGTCTGAGTGTTGTATTTACAGCCGAACTGCAGTCCAAGAGGGGCAAAACGATATGTCTGCAAGTCTGCCGTTGGTCTGCGTAAGACCAACTAAAAAATCGGTTTTCAATTGACTTGAGTTGGCTTTTTCTTTGACCTGTCACAGACCTGTAACAGACCTTTTATTGTAAAATGAATAGTTGAAATCACTCAGCGATAATGTCTGCTGTTGGCCTTCATTTTGATCTGATAAAGGTTTGTAACATGCCTGTATGTCGCCTTATCATTCACCGATCATCAAACGACACGCAAAACGAAATGTGCGTAACAAAAAACTACAAACTTATTATTTTCAGAGTGAGTTTGAACCTATGTTTTGGAATTACAACCATTATCACGTTCGTTCGCATGGTCAAAATGCAATTTTCGGACTTTCTTTGCCAAAATACTTAAACATCTGAATGAGCTGCACACAATTAACTGTTTGCCACCGTATTTACGTAGTTATAAACATTTTCTTTAAGGTCCGGTCGAACTTGTCACAATGATTTGTAGTTCAGTACTGCATTAATATACTTGCGTTTATAGTCATTCCTATCCCAAAACTTTACTTGCCTGCATACAGCGTATCTGAATCTTCTCGGGTAAGTTCTTCTTGATTCTCGATCAGATAAGTAGCGATAGGGACTTAACAACCGCAATCCCATGCTTTTATAGTGTGAACTGGCCGTAAATGTTAACAAATGAATATACTGTTTATTAATGTACTTCAATTTGTCTATTACTGATCTCAAACTTCTGTCATGACAGGAAAGCGAATTCATTTTGCGCCAAAACTATTATCTTCGGGTCGATTGTAACGTGACACGTACAAGACTGAAGGGACTGTTCCTGTAAGTCGATCAGCCGCAGTTTCCCTCCTCACGCTACCGAAGCAGAGAAACCACGCTTGTAATGAACATACGAGATCCTATTTGATAATATGTATTTGTTGACTTTTACTGAAATTAAGGAAAATTTGCCTCTTTTTACCGCCGAGGTGAGTTTTATTTCATCTCTGGCTTCAAGGATAATTTTATCGCACTGACTGAATGCATTCCGAAGTACTGTAATGTAACACCAACTGGTAGTATGAAGCACGCAATATTGTGATTGGCTATTTGTTTCGAATTTTGAATTTTTGGCGCTTAAAGCTGAGTTCCAAATAGTAGTAAGTTGGAATCTGCGACATCGTTAGAGTTACAGCACGGTTCTTCTTATTTTTGCCCTTAAAAGTTATGACCGAAGCGATGGTATTGTCGCTGTCGGAGACAGTAGCACTGGAAAAGCCAGCTAGTCAAGCCAAAATCTAAAAAGATGTTTATGATACTGTTTTGGGTTGAGACTATAAAATTGTAATGTGGTGCAGTTTTTGATAGTGCCCAAAGAAAGTAGATCAGAAGGGGCAATTACCACAGTGGAAGCAGAAAGGAAAGAATGGAAAGCGAAGTTAGTTAAAGTTGGAGGTACTGTTGCAAGCTTTGTAAATTTTGACTACTGATACTTTCTAATTATTATTGCTGAATTTTATGACTTCATTAATAACTAGTAACCGGTTAGCTCTGGGACGAATGTCTTTTTCAATGATAGATTTTGTTGGTACCGACTGTCAAACTCAGAATTTTTATCATACAAATATATTTTTAAATATTTATATATACTCGTACAAAATGATTTATTGAAAGTAAGATATACTGCGCGCCTCATATCAATATGAAAAAAATATTTTCGATGTGAATTCAAAGCCAAATGTATTTTCTTAAGGAGTGCAGACTTAATGGACGTGCATTCTCGATTTGTTGATGTGTCGTTGTCTTTAAGTAGGGAATAAGAAAATAATTTTCATTCAGACTAGCTGGCTAGGTAGGATGATATATACTTGAAATGTTCTTGCAGCTAGTACTTGTGTTTCTATTAAGCGTGGAATCATGCTTAAACCAGCAATGTGGTATATATAAAAAATTTGCGCAATCTTTATCAAGATTTAGTAAACATTTTATAATTTTAAATAAAGTAGCAAGATAGAGTGCAAACACTAAACTACTAACGATAGAAAACAATATAATTAGCATAATTTAGCAGTATTTTGTGGTATTTATGTTGCACACTTTTAGTGTTTGTACTCTACTACAGTAGAGCAGAGATCCGTAGCTGTCATTACCGGCAATGTCCGAGCTGGCAACAAAAGGAACGTACGTTCGTGAGAAACATGACCCTGGATGTGGCTATCAAAATTGTTAACGGACGAACCGTCAAGATAAGCATGCAGAGATATTTTATTGGTCAGTATATAAATCATTTAAGGTTAGGAACAGGTCTGTAAGGTCAATTAAAGACATACACTTATCAAATGTGATGATTGACGAACTAAATTCCAACATATGCTACGGCATTTTATTGGCCGATCTATATCATCTTTAAGGTCTGAAACAGGTCTGTCAGGTCTGTTACAGGCATGTGGCGATGTATTTTCTTAGACTTATGTTAATTGCATTTAAGCGCAAAACTGATCTTTCCGTGACCTTCTTTTCGCCTGTAAAATACAGACGAACTCCCTATGAAATACAGATTAACGGCAGACTTGTCCACTTTACATATTTGAGGTGAATTCAAGCTTATCTACAGGTCTGATAAAGGTTAAAAACAAGTCTGAAAAAGGTCTGTGATTTTTGTGCGGGGTATTAATAATTTGGTGTACATGTAAGGACTACTTTAAAGTAGTATGATTTTAGACTTGAATATAGAGTTTGGCAGACTTTGATTGGTCCAGCGACCAGTGATTCGGACTGAGATGAAAACCACTGCTCAAGGAGTGGTGATTATAATTAGGGAGTTGAATACCCCTCTTTTCAAACCAAAGTCTTTTCAATCCAGGTCCCAGGTACAGGTCTTTCGAACCACCTATATACACTTTTGATCCAACTATATACACTTTCGATCCACATATAAGGTTTATGTCACATATGTGATTATGAGTGTTTGCCAGAGCGGGGAAGTATAAAGACTCAAACTTCTTTATTCTGAATTTTGAATTTTCTTTGATATTCAGTCTAAAATTATACTAAAACAATTATTCCCCTCAGGCTCAGTGATTATGGTGATTTTTTACCTTGTTGCTTGAAGACCTTGCAGCTTGGTAAGTATTGCACCGATCGATAATCACTCAATTAACCCGAGGTGAATAAATTGTTAAACATAGACCAAGTGTGGCTTTTTAATAGGATCATACTGTAGGTTTCTAGTTTGATCTGATGATTATAGGTTTTAAACCAGGCTTTTTGGTAGGGTGATTATATATTAGATATGTAGATATAGGTGTTGTTATATCAGTTAAATTAACATGTACTGTAGTTCATGATCAGTTTTTAAGATTTCATATATCTAACCAGGGCCATAACCAGAACTTTTACAGGGAGGGTGCACATTGAATAAAATCAGAACATTGATCACCAACTCAGTGGCGTAAAAAGGGATCTTGCAGGGAGGTGCACAGGCAAAAAATTGCAGAACCAAAAGAAAAAAAAAAGGTAACCAAAAGAAAGCAGAACCAAAAGAAAGGAGATGGATGAGCGGACCTTAAAGTTTTACGGGGGGTTCACATGCACCCTTTCCTCCCCCAGGTTACGGACTTAATGTTAACAATGTGACTTCAACAACCACGGCCACCCAGATAAATTTTCATTAAAATTAGCCACTCACAATAGAGTATTTATACAAAACATGTAGAATCTGCACAAATTCTCATATTTTTCCCTTTAAAAGCATATATTTTAATTCATATGTACTAATGTGTTTGTATGATCAGGTTAGAACAAGAAACAATATAAACTCAGTACCAATAATCTAATAACAAATAATTATTATTTGTGAATTTGATTTAAATCTTTGTTTGGGTGGCTTTGGTTAATGTTGTCACACTGTAAGTATAAGCTGGTACAGATTCTAGCTACAATGTGCAGTTGCATTTGTGCAGCCAACCTGAAGTATTAGTACACTGGAATTAAGACAGTATAATATGCATTATAGCAGCGTTTTTTTTTTTCTTCAAATACACTCAGACACATGGTATCTTCACATACACTTAGGCTAGGTTAGATTTGGAGAATCACACTATTTATAGAAGGAATATTTCCATCTGGACAATATCCTAAACCTCAAAAGCATATGACAATGTAATATTCAAACAAAGCTCAGACTGGTGTCAAATATATCAAGATGCAATCTGTCCAGTTATCCTGCCAGCTGATAACCAACTTTAGATATATGCTCATCCTTCACATGTAATCTCATAAATGAGGATAATTAATGAAATATTTCAACATAGCTTAGATTAAAATAATGATACCTTATTGATTATTAAAAAGAGTTCTTATCATGGTGTTTGACCTCAGATTAACACAGAAAAATAATGAGTATTGATGTGTTATTTATCCTTCACATGTAATCTCATAAATGAGGATAATTAATGGAATATTTCAATGTAGCTTAGATTAAATAATGATACCTTATTGATTATTAAAAAGAATTCTTATCATGGTGTTTGACCTCAGATTAACACAGAAAAATAATGAGTATTGATGTGTTATTTATCCTTCACATGTAATCTCATAAATGAGGATAATTAATGGAATATTTCAATGTAGCTTAGATTAAATAATGATACCTTATTGATTATTAAAAAGAATTCTTATCATGGTGTTTGACCTTAGATTAACACAGAATAATAATGAGCATCACAAACAATTAAGAGAAACGTTTTGGTAAGATATATAAATAATTATTTGACATATGAATTCAATTAACTTTAAATGATAAAAAAGATAAAAAAATGTTTATTCTTCTCCTTCTCCTTCTTCTTCCTCTTAAGGTAAACATTAAATTAACCCAAGTAATAAAAAGTTTCGATTTTTTCTCTTTTTGTTGGTTATAAATTTTATACCTATAATCGTTATTGCAATTCATTCAGTAACTGTATAAGCTCAAAACTCTCTCTGAAGTTTTAAGATCTGAAGAATTTTTTTGTTTCCTATATAGAACAAAGTACCAAAATCATGCTTTATAGTGTGATTGAGTGTTGGTACTTAGAGTTTGAAGAATAGGATGTTTTGTTAGTTAAATATAATTTGATAAATAACGTTCAACAATGCAACAAAATGATTATAAAAATAATGAACCAATCATAAAGAACAAGAATTCCATTCTACAGGGTAAATATTTGTTTGATTTTGCTTTTGTTTTCAGATATAGGGTTGACTTGAGCATAAAGTATATGTTAACACCAATATATTTGATGAATGAATCCATGCTGAGGAATCATATTTAACTCTTATTTTTCTTACCTTAACAGCCACGCTTCTTTTTATTTCGACGCTCGAATTGCAAAGTTTTCCATCGCAAAGGCGAACAGCATCACCTAAAATTGGAATAGTAAATATTATTTTCTAAAATGGTAACAACGATAAAAGAGATTTTTAATCGTAAACCATATATACTTCTCACTTTTACGAACGTTCATATAGAACGTTCGATGCAAGAAAAGCGAAAGAAAGATGTGATTTACCATACCAAAAACAGACATAAAGCCGAAATTTTCTTTACATGATTTTTTAACCCATTTTCAAAGATCTTGGCAAAGGGCTACACTATTGAGCATTTAAGACCAAAACTCTTCATAGTAAACAGTTAGACAATAATTTAAAAAAGTAAATTTAATATTTTTTTATAGCGTTGTACTTTGCTCAGTTGCGGTGGACTACACGTTCGAATAGTTCTGATGTTTCGAAAGAATAGCTCGAATAAAAACATATTACACACATCATTGCCACCAAATCAATAACACCAAAATAATACTGTTCAATCAATATTTCTAGAACTCTAGTTTCGGTAGTTTAAGAGCCGGTATGAAAAAGACGTTAATTGTGTTGTCATACTTTTTTTTGTTATAGATTTTTGACGAGTTTCGCTTTTCTACGCATGTCGAACTTCTTTCAACACTTTCCCACGGTAATAAAATAAGATCACGCCACATAATATTCTCAAGAAGGGCTTTTTAATAGAAGGGATAAACGTAGAGAGTATTGAAAAATACAGACGAAATTTAAAAGCATCGGAATACATTTTTGATATTGATAAGGTTCAGTTGATTCCCTTGATTTGCATACAGACGACGAGAGGCTTATAGAATATTGCTTTACTAATATCAAAAATTGAAATTAATAAACTTTAATTCGCTTTACAAAACGA
The DNA here is from genome assembly GCA_011057435.1 of Actinia equina. NCBI lineage: Eukaryota > Metazoa > Cnidaria > Anthozoa > Actiniaria > Actiniidae > Actinia > Actinia equina. The sequence goes on along the minus strand of WHPX01001169.1, from coordinate 365,322 downwards.
GCTATGATTATGTCTGCTAGTTAATCTGTACCTCGTGAAGTGGACACCGTTTGGATGTCTAACAATTAAAGTAAGAGAATTGTGTAGTGCACGTACTGACGAGAGGTCGTTGTTGAGTTACACGAAAATCCCATAAGAAACTAGACTAAAAACAAATAAACCAAGAAATTCGTGAGAAAATAGAATATTTTACCTTCGTATTCCTGATCAACATCATCACGTCCTGAAATATGAGAAGAACCGGTGTGTTAGCAACTATCTGCCGCGGATAAACAAATTAAAATTAATGAAAGAAGAGTGTACAAGATATACGATTGGCGAACACCTTCACCACACAGGTACAGTCGTCAAAAATGGAAGTTTGATCAAAAATGCCTTATGTATTTCGCCCGGAAACCAAAACACTTCTAGTAGAATGCACTTAGAACTTGACTAACACATAAATCAGATTGAGAGATAGACTTGTATTACACTTTTAGTAATACGAGAATATAGACCGTGGGACCTGTGCAAGTACATATAGTTTGAACTACTTTCTTCGAAACCGTTCAAGTTCAGCAGAGATTCATGATTCTCTTCAAGTCCAAACTCACCAACTTCGGGCATATTTTACGAGTACGAATAATCTGGAAGCTTCGAACTTGATTTCATTCCACAATTGTTGTAAAACAAACGAGTTTTCCTTGTATCTCAAACAACGAGAAGAGCCTCAAAACAGGACTTGGATTTGGACACCACTTCAAAACAATCGCTACTCTTGAATATAGTTTAGATGCCTGTTGATAAAGAACTCGCTAATGCTTCCAAACCAAGGCCTAACAAATATAAAGCCATTGAAACAGAAATTCCAGGAGCTACATTTCCTGGTAACACGGTCCCCAGCTTAAATTCTGGAAGGCATTTAGATAAGGAGAGTATTATAGTAAACTTGCTATTAACGCCGAAGCGACTCGATTTACGAAGCGTGAGCGATCGAAACCGGGCCGTGACGTCACGCTCGAAGCCAAAATAATCAAAACAGACAGCCAATCACGAGACAACGATTAGTTTATTTTCGTTTGAGCTCGTTGTTGAACCTAATTAAGCTTTGTTGCCAAGATCGTGGATTTTATACAGCTTACTATCTTAAAATGGCATAGCCAGAATAGGAGCAGACATAAGATAAATATAGGCTGCAAACATTATTTGAGACAATGTTTTGCTAAGCTACACAAGGCATTTGTACTGTTGCGTACCAAATTTGCATATCAATTCATTCTCTTTTCTGGATGGCATCGCACTCCTGGAGCTCAGTCATATTCTCTTAATTCTATAAAATTGTTGAAATATTTTTTCATCCAACTGCACATAATTAAGATATGTAATATAAACTGCTATTTATAAGTACTATTATTCCCTAATTAGTGTCAGTTAGAATCAAACGTACAGTCAGGAATGTCAACACAGCCTGTGACGTCATAGCCACTTCAAGTCCTAGCATCACAAAAGAATGTAACGCCGTGACGTTAGTTTGCCTCCTTGGTATAGTACATTCCAATTCTATAGTTATGATACAAAAACATTGTTTGCTATTATTTTAGCGACACTGTTGGTTTATTTGTTATCGTAATCGTGTATGATGAGTGAAGTTTTGATTCACGTCCAGTCTTCAATCAAACTTCATTTAAAACACTTTCTTTCTTTATGTCCTTCAGTTGGTCGTTATTTTGAGCGTACAAAAACTTTTTATATTTATCAGTGCCTACTGTCACCTTCTTAAAGTTTAATATTTATTATTTATTGCTTGCTATAAATTAGAATAGACGAAAGGGCTGGAGACGAACTAGTTTGTATGATTCCAAGGGGCCTGGGGAAAAGGAAGTAGATGATCAGTGCTTTGTCAGTGATATCAATGCCCTCTTCTTTCAAGATTACGGAAAGTGCTTCCGGTCTTCCAAGACCTTAAGGTATGAAAGATGAAAGGTTACATATTTCCTTGACAAGTAAAATGCCAACCCCCTTCCCCTCACCTCATCGGGAAACCCTGACCCTCGGGAAAAGTGTACTGTTTCGTGCTTTTTGCCTTTTAGCCAACTCTAATGAACTGCTTTATCGATCAAAGAAAAGGCAACAAAAAAAAGCGGGAAAATCCTCAGTCGTAGTATCTAAAGATATTGAAAAGATACCTAAAAACTTACAAACAAGCACGCAGGAATGTAGTATTATTTTACGTTTCACAAAATTAAACAGCTTAAGAGCTAACAGGGGGCAGGCAAATCCATAGCAGCATAAGCTAGCGTAGCATCCGTACGTCTGTCTGTCTGTCAGTATCACTCCTTGATCACTGTCCGTGTGTCTGCATATTTCAAAAAACAATAGCTTACCATATACACATGACCAGTGCAAATTTAATGGTATTTTTCCAGTCTACCTACAGCCAAAGCTATACATAGTAAATAAAAAGTAGACTCAAATCTGATATCCGAAAAGTAACATAGCGTGAAGATTCAAATATTCATGCATTTAAGGTACCAGTAACTGCATGTTTTTTTAAAAGGCTATCGATTGTAGGATCAATACTGATTAATGCAATTCGAATATTGAACTTACTTTCTGCACGTTCATCCCCTGCTTTGGTAAGATGTGAAAAGTGGAGAGATTTCTTGAGGGAATGCAGTAAAGATCCTTTGAATCTTTCGGCGAGAGTCATCATATTAGCACTGATGGTGTTGTCGATATAGAATTTCTATGCAATCTCGATCATTAAAAATTTATAATGTGTACTTTTAGAAATATCTAGAACAGTAGAAAAATATTTGCTCTGAGTAATGGGTCATTGGTCGATTAGTCCTTTTCCGACAACGTCTCCGTGAATCTTACTCCTGACATAGTATTAAGCTGCATGTATGTAACGTAACGTAAGCAATTCTACACGACATTCTGTTTTAAATTTATGGTTAAAATTTATGATATTATATGGTTTAAATTTAGAGCTTAATAACTAAAGCCATGCCAAAAACAATACTCAATCGAGATTGCTTCCTTTTGCTCTTAAAACTATCATTCTATCAGGCTATCAAAGTCGCCCTGTCTCGACCAATCAGCGAAGAGGAAGTGTAGCCATTACCTCAAATGATGGTCAGTAAGTCTGTCTATAATAGCACGTGGCTAGGGTTTTTATGGTTTCATAAATCGATTACATGATAGGGATTTTTTCTAAAGCTTTTTTCAAAGGGAAAGCTAGGGTTGGACCGGATTCAGAATATTTTCTCGTATAATTCTTCCGAGAAACGTCCTCATTGCTTTTGGTCTAGCTACGCCTAGAAACGAAAGACTCTGGGTAAATTCAACCGTTTTCTTTTTTTAGTATTGATGCCTCTACTTACAGGGGGGACCTGGGACCGACACTATAAATCAAGCTACGAGGAAGGCTGTGTCCTAGAATTATTTCAGGATCGTTCTTTGCATAATCAGATTTGACTTTATAAAAACATGATAACGTAAAGCAAAAGACCATTTTATTTTTGTACCAACCCGATTGTGCACCTCAGGAAATCCAAGGCGGTAAGGTTTGAATAAATTGAAAAATCGTGGGAAGCTAGGTAAAAAAAATCGTAATTACTCAATCAGTACCGAAAGTCCTGTGTATTAGTAGTAGGATAGTGAGCTGGGTACAAAGGCAGTAGAAAGAACTTTGGGGGGGGGGGGGGGGGGGAGTTGGGAAAGGATATGTTAGATAAACAACAAAATTGTGGGAGTCCTGGGAATCTTTCTAATGTTAACCAGTGTCCAGGTGGTAAATCAAACAATTAAGTCAGGCAAAATTGCATGCAATAACCCGATGATTTTTCGTATTCAAAATGGTTCCTTAACAAATGGACTACAAAGGTGCAAAGTTAACACTTTGCGAAGGAATATGTGAATCTAAACTAAATGAGAAATAGCGAGTACTGATAATAAACAAATTGACCTATAGGGATGGATAGATAAATATGTTTAACCAACAAGCATCCAAATCAAATATTTCACTGGTGTTTAAAACAAACAAATTTAAGACAATCCCCATGGAGATTTTAGCCATTCCGAAGTTGAGGGGGAAACTGGAAAGTCTAACGCTGAAATGGGGTGTCCCGAACTGTTTTACTAGAAAATGAATTTAAATGCAGATTTATGACCATCTTGACAAGTTTTTTAAAAATGGTGGAATAATGACAATGATGATGATGGTGGTGGTGATGATGATGATGATGGTAGTGATGGTGATGGTGGTGATGATGATGATGATGGTGATGGTGATGGTGATTGTGATGATGATGATAATGATGATATTGATGATGATGATGATGATGATATAAATGATAATGAAGCTTCGGACAAAATAATTCTTAACTCGAAAACTAAAATAACTATGTAAGTAATTTTCACATCTATGACTAAAAAAATATTTTCAAGAAATAACTAAAGACTGTAAGAATTTTTAAAGAAATTATCATTCAAAAAAGGGTCAAGAACTGAAATGTTACAGTCTCTTCTTATCCTCGATGCTCAAAAAATATACAGTCAATGACATTAACGTTGTTCAACGAAAAAAGACATTTATACATTTAGACTAAAAGAAATATCACGTGTATTCTTTGCCTCGTGTGCGTCAGCCTGAACTTTAAATAGTGTAAAATTCAACTCGTGAATCGAAAATTCAGAATGCCCCGACCATTTAGTGAGGATTTAAGTTGGAGAATGGTATTTAAGCGTTTGTTTTATGCCAGAACGTTTGAGGAAACACGTGATATCTTTTTTAGTCTAAATGTATAAATGTGTGTAAATGTCTTTTTTCGGTGGAAAACGTTAATGACATTGACTGTATATACATATATGGTTTCCCAGAATGTTTATATATATAAACATTCTGGGAAATATTCTCAAGTTAAGGACGGTTTCCGAGCTAAGATGATTGTTTACAGAATAGTTTTTTAAATGGCCATACTTTTCATACATTATACTGGAACGCCTTATTTATTTGTAATATAAACTATAATTTCTAAGAATTGTCGGATGAAAATTATCGTGACATCATTCATGTTTATACGGAGCTCTTAATATTATGTACTTGAACAGATTCTCACTAAAACAAATTACGGTAAATCATTTGACTCTAACAAAGCTTTACAAATGACTTGTAATTAGCCACGAGTGACGGGCCACGACCAACACAAGTTCACCGATATTGCATTCCCACGAATTATTTCTACACACTCAATAAATAAATGAAATATCTAAAATAAAAATTGGTAAGATCTAACCTTTATCAATTCATGAATATCATATCATAAGTGAAGAATCGAGTGCGCGCGACTTATTTTAGGCTATTAGGCACCAATACCAAATAAACATTAAAGTTTAAGAAGATATTAAAATTGCTTGCTTAAATCGACGGCTTATCTGCTTGAAAGGATAATTTACCTGTCAAAGAAGGGAGACCTTTCTCGTCCTCAATTTTGTCGATGCTTATGATAATTTCTGTGAATTCGTCGTTATTTTGCTCGCTTCCAAATATCACCATCTTCATGTCAAATGTGTGATTCCTTAGATTCCTAGATCTACGTAATCATTGATCGCCAAATCCCTTAATTCCAAAATTTTTTCTTAAGATCAAAAGCATTGGAGACGGGACGCCGTCTTGAAATATTTGAAACAACTGAACTGCACAAAACTGTAGACTTTGTAGAGGGAGCTATAGTACCGTAATGAGATACGCCAAAGTATTTGACACGTCCATGGGTGCGTAATAACAGATTAGCCGTAGGTTTGCCGGGGTTAGGAAATGGGCTCGTCTCGCATGACTAACACTTTTCTGAACTGTGACTTCAGATGATTGATGAAGTATATCCGGTTCGTACGAACTCTGTACCATCATAACCTCAAAAATACCATCCTACGCTCTTCGTACTATATTGTTTGAGATATCGATCGATAAAAGGCCCAAGGAGGGGTGTACAATAACTGTACTGTGTTTTGATTGTGGTAAAGTTTGGCATGTTGACCTCTGTTTTAATGCATCACGACAGAGCAGAGTCACGAGACAAGAGACTGATACTACTGGACTAATCAATTAGATATTTTTCTTTTATCCATTAAACCCGTATAATGTCTGCTTGATATGTCTAACTTTAGTCGTTGTTGCATAACCTTGTACATGGTCAAACCTGATGTACGTACCACTAGATTGGCAAACACGAGTTTAAAAATGAAAACTCTAATGATCCACTGTGTTTTTTTATTACATAACGATTCATGGGTGAGTAATGCAACCTGAAACTTTTTATTCCAAAGACGACTAAACATGTGTATGTGCGCAAAACAAGTCCTCCTTACGGGTGCCCGTGTTGCCATAGTTTCGACCAAACAGAACGCGCATACCATTTTCATCCGTCAATGCGATTACAATAGTTTACTTTAGATATGAAATTAAACCGAGTGTGCCCTAATCAAGATAAAAAGGCTAGTTTTCAGTTTCGTTCTCACGAACAGCGACCTCTCGCTATGTAATATCAATAGGGGTTAATAGCCAAAAGGTAAGGTACCTTGAACTCGACTGAGAGCTAGCTTACAAACGTGACATCTTTAGCTGTTATCTTGGAGATGCTGTGATACCATGAAGACAAAAGCATAAGATGACTTTACAATTCTTTAATTAGATTCAAACGCTCCGAACATTTGAATGATTGAATGTTTGATAACTGACTCATGTCGGCTAAGGTTTGTGTTAAGTAAGGTTCTCCGTCCGCTTACGACGAGCACCGGTTTCGTCAGTACTTCAAATGTAATATCCAAACTGATGGTTCTTTGTTTGCGAAAGTAAAAAAAGGAGAAGGGATGTACAATCCAATCTTTAGGAAGTGGGCAAGTCGAAGAAAGGAAAAGGTGAAGGAAAGATGTGGTAAAGAATGTTGAAGGATATACAGTGACAGTCACTGAAAGCGAAAGTAAGGAAGGCGGCAGTCGGAGGGGAAACGAACGTGGGGGAAGACACAGGCTTAGAAACAAGGGATGAAGAGAAAAAAGTAGAAGAAAATGTTAGTGAAATGTGGCAGTAAAAACGAGGAGGTGGTGATGGAGGGAGGAGTGAAAGAGTCGGAAGAGAAGGAAGATTGAGGTGAGGGAAAGAAAATAAAGGACTAACTGGAAGAAGAGAGCGTGAAAAGAAAGATAGTGACAGTACGTGGGGAGAGGAGAGGAAAGAATAGGCGGGAAAAAGTTGAGGAAGAGGGAAGGAAAGAAGGAAATCATAATGTCAAGTGATGAGGAAAACATCTTTGCAAGCAACGTGCTGCACCAATTCCATGTACAAACAAGTACACGAGTACTGTACGTGCATATGATTGTTGCGATGAGAATAAACAAATAAAAGGGGTGTAAAAAAGCAAGACTTCTCACGCACACATTACTATATCTGTAATCGTACTGGTCCGCTTTCTAAAGTCATGCAAACAACATGTAGTCTTTCAAAGAACAATCAGATTAAACATCAATTAAAGATTTGCATAAAGCTGTTGTCTTGGGGTGGCAAATCTGATTGAAAAAGGGCTGCAAAATACGTCATTCTTACATACTTGCAAAACCGTACTAGCCACGCACGTTTGTGTTAAAAAGATTAATATCGAGGGGAAAAAAATTCAAAATTTCTAGTCACATTCATATTGCAAGTCCTAGCCTTCAAGAGTTAGCATAACAATAAAATAATCAAAACGTCACATTTTTTGGGCACAGCGTGCCGTGCGATCTTTCAAACAAATTTATTTTTAGTCCAGCTAATTTTGGATCTCGAGTCTTAGGGATTCTATTAATAGCCAATTCTTTTAATAGCTGTTTATAATTCTTCCTATTTTAAGTCACAGTCTTTTCTGTTTCTCCCGCCCACGCCCACGTAAAGAGTGAACATTCTAGAAGCTTCCGTAATCATTACTCCTTTGCCTTAGAACATCAGTTCTATTAGTTTAAAATCCGGGATGGAAATGGAGACCAACAATAAAATAACCAATCTTTTCGAAAACTTATAAAAGTGGAAAAACCATGCGCAACTATGAAGGGATATTTTATTTATTTATTCATTGGCTCATGCCTTTTTATCATATCGAAAAAATATTAAAGCACAGCAGTATTTAGAAATGAGCCGAGTCCGAGGCAAATTTATTGTCTCCAAGCCTCAGCTAAACTTCATCAGTTGTAGACAATTTGCCTCGGCTCGGCTCATTTCTATGGCAAGATCATCAATTGAACATCATCTCTATCTTAAATTAATAGGTGAAGCAATCCCATCAGCAAAGTCGCTTGAAAATGAAAAAAAAAAACTGTTAAATCTTCAGAAGTCAAATCAGTCGCCATCTTGCTTCATGCTCTAAATGATTTCGCAAACTCGTAGGGTGATTTCAATTCTCGCATAGTAATTTTATATTCTCATATGATGATTTCAGTTCTCGCATAGCAATTTTTTATTCTCGAACAGTGATGCATTATTCTCAACATGTGATTTTGATCTCACCATACATTTGTCCTGTTTGGCTTGCCATAGTATGCTTTTCTGAATACTGCCGTGCATTGTAATATTTTTTCCGATATCAAAGAGAGTCAGGCTGGATCTCCTATGCTCATGAGACCATGGACGTCAGTGGCGTAGGGAAGGAAGGCAACGATTGACTCCAGATCAAATTGGAGTTTATATTAGAAAAAGTTAAGTTTTCCTTTTTTCTTCCGCGGAGGAAGAAAAAATAGAGGACCGAAGAAAAATCCCTTCATGTGGATTCTATCCACGTGTGATGAAGGTTCTGAGAATCGAATTAAAAAATAAGGCAGCTGTGGTGAGAGGCGGCGCATTAGCGCTACCTAAGCTACTCATGCTTAGTGATAAAATTCCAAAGTTTAAATTTTCCGTTAAAATTTTCCGCGGAAAATAGTTTCTGAGTAAACAAGACTGCTTGCTTCTAACTCTAATTCCAATCAACCCAAACGTTTTTTCAGGGTTTATCAGCATGTGAAGGACTTTTTTACGTGAGCCATGACGTGCGAGAAGTTGTGTAATAAATAACGAAATCGATGTTTTTTCCTCTAAGAATCTTGTGTAGAAACCGGCTTCCGTCCCTCAGTCGAATCAAAAAAATTAGTCTTTAAATCGCTCTGCGAATAATGAAGCGATTTAAGTTTTTTTTGTCCCAGAGCAGAAAGTCCATCACAGGTAGAATGGATCGAGTTCAGGTCAAAATGATAGCCAGCTCGCTTAGTCTCTTTCAAGGTTTCGGTTCAGTTTTCCTGACCTATGACTTAGAAGTCATGATGACGTATTTTTGTCATCAAACATGACGTCACTTCTGGCTTAAAACACTTCATTTTAATTCACTTTCTGCCGTTGTGGTTTTCCGATTTGAAGTCTTGGGGCTGGTGCTTGATTAACGCCCTCACCCAGCCTAAAACCCGCAACAAACAGAGGCGGTTCTCGGCGAAATGCGGAGAAGAGTTAACTTGCGGAGACCAAATGGAGAGCGGGCTTTGAAATCGGGAACTCCGCTCTCATATTACTTGTAAAATCTATTTATTAATACCTATTTTTTGCTCTAAGACACTTCAGTCCCTGAAAACCTTGAGCAATTTTCGATTATTGAAATGCGAAATGTTTCAGTGGCCATGTTTGCTTTATTGAACATTTTGGCGCGACCTGCGTGTATGTTTTTCAGCCCTGTCCGTTCCGAGCCCAGGTTTCATTCGGTCCCCCGGAAATGACCGAATCCAGCAATGAAAAAAACATCAAAAATAGCTATATCCACTGAGTTCTTGTATGGGCCTTACAAGGCGGCGATATATATTCTCATTAGAATAAAAACCTTTGTTTAACCCGCATAAATTTACTCTCAAGCACTTGAATGCTAGGCTATGCGTGGGAAAAGCTATTGATCCAATCAAAATAGCTGCCAAGTGAGATCAGAAACGTCCGGCGACCAAAAGTAACGCAGGCTCTGGGAACGTAGAAAGAAACACCAGCCGGTAAAAAAGTGACGTCATCTTGGGAGGTATTTGTAGTATAGGATATATCCTCTCAAACCTCATTGACCATTCATTCCGCTCAAAGCTCATTATGTTTTGACATTTCTATAGCTCGCCTTGAGACAAAAATCAAATTTGGTTTTAAAATTTTTGTTTTTCGTGCATAATTTTTTCAAAAGATTTATCTAATTGAATTGCATTGGGATCTGCCTCAGAGGAAAATTTGATTCTTTAAAAATATAGAGATTATTATATTAATCCTAATGAAAAACCATTAGTAACTGACCCTAAGGTCGAAAATATTTTCGAAAGTAAATTGCATTTTACCAAGGTTGATGAGAAGTGTTTATTTTATCGCTTTAAAAAAAACTGTAAAAAAGGTAAAATTACTAAAATGATCAAAGTTTTTTTTAAGTTTATATATGTCGTGACGAAGTCTTTTAAAAAATGCTTCAAGCTTCAGCTACTCGAGAGATTTCTGCAAGCTAATTACAAAGAAAGTAAGAATCGCGGAGAATGAGAGGAAATCCGGACTTTAGATGTACTGAAGATAATATTACCATTGAGGCTCAACACTGAAAAGCTCCTTAACTGATAAACTAACTGAGTAAACCACTCTCTTCATCATAACGATGCGGTTTTCAGCGGAGCTTTGGAATCATGAATATAAGCTCAGATACTTTTTCTTACGCATAAAAATATCGACAACAATGACACAGCAAACAAACATTTACGAGCCAATACTCACCCCAACAACCAACTAAATAAATATCAATAAAGCACATCCAAGGAAGTCGTTAGCAGTAGGATTGAGCTTCACTTCGTCAGTCACCAAGCTCAAGGATTTTCTTGTAAAATATAGCAGCGATTCCGTGGTATGGTTTACTTCCGAGTTACGTATTCACGAGAAAAACGATCAAATATTCCTCTTATAAATTAGAAATGTATATTTGCATCTAAAAACTCAGTACAGTAAAATCCAAAAAACGTATTTTTTGAGCTCCTAAAATTGGTTGTCTGGAGGATTACTGGTGGCGAAGATCATTTTCTTGAAAATTTTAGCAAATCCCGGAAATGACGAAAATTTAGACGATCGATCGATCGATAAATCCTCAAACCGTGTATAGTTTTCTAAATAAACATATGTTAGTAAGTTGCACCTGCGTATTTTCTTTGCTTTCAACAAACCACAGCAGTCGAGCTGCGGTCGGCAAAAATTATTTCCGTATGTTAACTCTTTGGTCGGAAGATGGTCGGATCACCGTCGGCTTGGAAACCCATTTAGTTTTCAAAATCTGCCGTCGTGTATCACTGTCGTATCCATGGAAACAGGAAAGGAAGTTTTCTTAAACATTAATAGCTATAGTTTAGCATGGTGCAATATTCATTTTGACCATCATCAGTGTCACTGTATGAAATGTGAACGTTTTGCGCTTTCTGCAACCGTTTCAATCCTTTATTGACTGATTTTCTTATAATATTTTCTTAAAATGAACTATAGCATCCGCATAGTCGCACAGCACTTAACACTTTCATACTGAAGTAGGAATATTAATTTCCTCCTCCAGTATGGGTCTTATCTAGATATCCTACTTCATAAACACGTTATACCCAAACAGTCGGCGTCGTATGTCAGTAGAATTGCTAGTAGGCCTCTTCTGTGCTTCGAAGGGTTTTCTCATAGTTCCGGTTTTCCTCCCTCGGCAAAATTTGGCGAAAACACATCACGCATTTCCACGTCCACTGGTATAACCCCGCCCGATTTGATAACCACAATACTCCAGTTTTAAGTTCTGTGTTGCTCAGGCTTAGCATTGCCTTTATGTAGAATATTCACGTGTTCCAGTCAAGGCCATCAAGTTTCAAAGTGTTCGTATTGTTGAACTTGTGCATTCTTTACTTTACCGTTGGCTTTTGCGAGTAATTAGACACTGATTTGAGGCTTAGCCTGCATGAGTAAATGAGTCTGTCATCAAGAAACACAGCGGTAATAGGTTGCTATCAATAGACATCACTTCCGGTAAAAGCTCTTTTTTGATGGCTTGTAGAATCCTGGAGGTTGTTTTGATCTCTTATTTTCTGGTTTGATGTCGTGAAAATAGTCAAATACAATAGTTTGAGGACTTATTTTGATATGTTTTGACTTAACATCCGCTAGATGCCCCCCAGCAAACCGCTTGTTTGCCCCCAGTCAACTCCAAAACGTCACGTGATTGATAGTAAGCAATTTGGAATATTGGTTACGTTACTATCATCAGTGGTCACGACCGTGCCATATATTTTTCACAGTCTATTTTTTACTGATGAATAGAGTGCACATCATAGAAATAATAGAAAACAAAAGAAACAGATGCATTAATTGCTATTTAGTTATTGTGCATGCTATTTCACGGATTATATTGTTTGCACTCTAACATATATCTGTAAAAAAAATGCAGAGCAGACATCATTTTTCCTCAGCAAGAGATATGAATATTGATCATTCATTATTATTTGCCGAGTTTGCGAGAAGGATGTAAAGCACTTTGTGTCAACAGTATAATTCTTACAATGCAAACAGATGAGATTTTTTTGTTTCTTTTTAATGTTAAAACGTACGAACACAATACAAAGCAAACAATGCAAAACTAATGTTTTTTAAAATATTTTTCGAAGTTAGAGACACCAATTTTTTACGCCAAATTGAAATCAAGATCTTAGTCAGTGACTATCAGTCCGGCTTTCGTTATACAAAAAAGAAAGAACTGAAGAAAATGGAAGGATGCATAATTGTTCTCGCAATATACCACAATACAAATAGGTGTTCTTTATGAATTGCCGACAAGTGAAAATCAAATTATGATCACGCCAATATTCTTCGTCGTAATGCATGTAATATTCGCGAAAAACTGTAATATAAAAGCCGTTTACTGAGTCATCAACATATCGAAAAAAATTAAAAGCATAAACTGAATGTCCTTATTTTTGAAAAAGGAACGCAAGAGGAGTGCGAGAAGAGCAAATTAAAACTCAGTGCTGACGGAAGTCAATCACTAGAGCTGAATGTTAAATGAAGTAACCATGGTTTTTTATGCTATGAACCCCACTATGAAGTAGAAATAAGAAAACCGGATTATACTGAACAGAAAAATAAATCCTCTTAATATCGTGAATCCTATGAAGCCTGTTTTAAAGTCTTTTTTCGAGTTTCCTAGAACTGAATTTCGACAAACTTGGGATGACAACACACTAATTCATATAATTTTTTTTTAATAGTGAAAATTTGAAAAAAGACATTCTTGGTTCGAGCTATATCTAAGCTTAAATTTAATTAAAAGCGGTCTCATATCGTTCTATAACTGAGTAGTTTGAAATTAAAAGAGGACACAGAACGCTTGTGACGTCTTTTTTTTTTTTTCTTCTTTTTTTTTATAATTCTTATACGTATTTTATTATTATTTTTTCCCTGTTATCATTACCTGGTACTGAAGGCACGGCAGTGCTCTGCAAGGACCATAACAAACGATTTTCTGTAATCAATGCTTATCATGTTAAGCCATTGCTTAATTTGCTATGAATAATAGTCTAGTAACACGGTTCTAGGCAATTTAATTTTATGATTTCTGTTTTTGTTTTCTTTTTTTCCGAAAATTCACACTATTCGTACACAGAAAATCAGTAACAAAAACATAAAACAGAAATTAAATTTTACTTACTTGTGCAGATTCGTAGATAAACTTCCTCGACAAATCCAAGAGAAATTGCAAGAATAAGTTCCATATTTGCCCTCAGTTGTCAAGAGATAACATTTCTTGAATTTCAATTTTCTGTACTAAAGAGTATCGCTTTTACAAAAGCCTGATAGCGAGTTATGTATTCGGTCACGTTAAGCCACCACCTACAGAGAACAGTTTCCATCTTTATGACAATGAATTTTGCATTTTTTAATTTTGTAAGATTTTTGGTAGAAATTAGGATCATTTTTCACTGCACTGCACGTACTATTTCTCCTTACCTAATTCTGAATTCCAGCGCCGAGGTTAAACATTGGACTCAAAATTATCCGTCTCAGTGAAATTCAAACCATGATCTCATGAAAAATTGTTTTCGAGCATCAAGAATCACAGCTCTTTCTGTAAGAGATTTGACAGTTAAATCAAAACCTAAAGGTTCACCGACCGTGAGCTTATTTTTGTCAGTGATTTCCTGTGCAGGTGTCATCGTACTGAGCTGATGAGAGGAAACCCAATAATAATGAATATTAGAATTAATACTTTCAAATATTAATAGTAAACTAAAACAAAAACAAAACACTTAGTCCAACGTGAACGGCCAGCACCAAAAATTTGCTTCGGGTTCATTTGATTTTTTTCAGGAAAGTTTACGTCCAACATATTTTAGGTCTGCCAAATTACGAACCACATTTGACATCTATTCCTAAGGAATTATAATTAATTGCTGTTTATAAATGTACAATTCTTGAATATTCGCAATCGTTATTGTACTTTCCTCATGACCAAGCCAGGTTTATTCATTTACTGAAGAACATAGCACTAGGCATCTCTGATATGTCTGAATGTTCCATTCTAGCAATTCCGACAGTTTTTTCGTTTTAATGATAAGAAATGCATCGGATTAATATTGGTCCAGTGCCATATTCCATTATACTTGATCTTCACTCCCTAAACGATTAAAGAACTGAGGCTTTGTTAATAAAATCAGACTGTAAATGACAAGAACTAGGCAAATATTAGCTCTTATTCAAGTCCTCAAGATAGTTCGGAAATTATTTTCTTAGTTTATTTCTTGACCTGAATCTGATTGGCCGGAAGTGAATAGGATGAAGAATTTTATTTGGTAGCAGAATTCGAATAGAATATTTAACTGAACGTAAGGCGCAATGTGTTTTAGGTACGTGTCGGGTACATTCGTTCGCGGATTATCGTTCCTTTGTTTTCTGATATCGCTTGCACGAGGTGATAATTAACGAAGGGATACTCGATACTTAGATTAGTTATCCTGTCAGCAGCCTATGGGATTGGGAGAGGAAGGATAGAGAAGGGAAGGATTTACCACTACCACTACCACTACCACTACCACTACCACTACCACTACCACTACCACTACCACTACCACTACCACTACCACTACCACTACCACTACCACTACCACTACCACTACCACTACACTACCACTACCACTACCACTACCACTACCACTACCACTACCACTACCACTACCACTACCACTACCACTACCACTACCACTACCACTACCACTACCACTACCACTACCACTACCACTACCACTACCACCTGAGCCAACCAGATATTGGTAGAGGATCATGGTAAGGAAAGGGGCACATCGTGTCGCATACTGATTTTAGGGACTGCGCAATAATTATCGGGAGGGGGGGTTCTAAATTTCTCCAAATTGGGCTTAAATTGAAGCTAAAGCCCCTTTGTGCTAAACGTAAAATAACTTCTTACCCCTCCCCCTTTTGAAATGAAATAACAACCAACCCCACTTCCCCCCTGCAGCCTTCTTTGAGCAAATTTCTCCAGAAATGGAATTAAAGAGAAGATCAATGATTGTCTTGATTAAATTTTGGAAGAAAAAAGTATTTGCATACTCTATATAAGATCAGGATTAATGTTTTAAAACGGATATATAGATATATATAAATAACATTAAGTCTTTTTGCCGATTTAAATTCGTTGCGTTGGTCCGCATCTTATTAATAATGATAATAATAAACTGCTTTATTTTTTTCCGGTCCGGTATCCTAAAAAATCGTGCGTTCTGATTGGCTGCTTGAGCGGGCGGTATTTTTTGTCAGTATCTGCCCGCGCGCGCAGTCCGGTATCCTTTGCCGCTAAACGAAAACACAAAACGATTATAAAAACAAGTAAAAACAATACGGGAAAAAATAAATAAGTTATTTACCGTCCTATAGTCGGTCCGGATAGGGAAAAACTGTGCCCTCGGTCATGAAAACGGACCTCGGCTTAACGGCCTCGGTACGTATATTCAAGACCTTGGGCACAGTTTTTCCTTATCCGGACCTCCTGGCCGGTAAATAACATATATATATTTGGAAGAATCGCGAAACTTCTGCTTTTATTTTCCCTTTTTTAAAGTTCAGGGGAATGAAGAAAGCTACACCTTTTTTTAGGGAGTTGGAGACCTGGAAATTCTTCGTAAACTTTTTAAACTTCCCTTTTACGTACTTAGTAAGAAATTCATGACTTTTCTATCGAATCAACAAGGAAAACAAGAAAACAGCTTTGAGGTAACAAAAAAAAAAGACTCCACACTCCACAAGGTTCAACATTTTACTGATACTGTCGTCCGATATGTGTCGCGCGCCTGTACATCTTGATCAAGTCTCAAAGAAATACTTGTGAAATAATTTCGTTGTATTTAATAAAACAAACTGCTCTAATCCAATTTTTGACTGCGATACCTTGAAGGTGTCGAAGTTGAAGAAGTTCTCGTTGGAAACCAATAAGAAAATCGGGCAGGCACATCACTGAGGTAATGTCGTCTCCCCTCCCTCCATTCAAGTCCGTTTATCCTCTCTTCAACCCGTTAAAAGAATCGCCTGTCTCGTCGTCCACGCCCAAACATCCACACTAAAATAGTACAACATGCTTCGATTCACTAGCTGATTTCTATAAAAGAGACACTTCAGTTGACGAAAAAAGTTTCTAGAAAGTCTATTTTTCGAAAAAGAGTTATCCTCATGGTAACCATGTTCAATTCAAGTATGAAGGAAATATAAACTTGGGAGAACAAATTATAACTTGACAGCAACTAAAAGATAGGGTTTAAGACTGTTTGAAAATTAATATCGGACTAGACGTGTTGAACTTTGACTACCACTTGAGGTTGGTGATCACTGTAATGTAATAAAAACACGCGCTGAGAGCTGTAGAGCACAAGAGAGTTTATCTTGCTTTTCAAGTGCTCTACAGCTCTAACATGACTGGCTGTCTTCTGACACGGTAGCCAATCAATTCGCGCGCGCTACTGGAACAGTTTTTCCGTGCTCCGTTCAGTAATTAGTGACGTAGGCACAAAATAAGCGTAAGCACGCACAATAGAAGCGTATGGAGAAGCACCAGCCGTAGACGAGTACGGCAAACACTTCTTGAGTGTTTACTGAACGGAGCACGGAAAAAGCTGTTTTATTCGTTTTATCATAGAGTTAATAATTTTCTATCGAAATTGAACTTATTTACGCAAAAAGAAAGACGGTCACAGGATCTAGCAGCACTTGGTTGATGGCGTTAACACTGTGCCCCGTTCACTAATAATCAACCAATCAGCGCGCACGAGTTGATGCGTTATTTCTAACTATATAATGAAATGAAATGTTACAAAAATATGATAGGTACAGCTAAATAATTTCCTTTTTGAAACCAAAGAAATCCCAGAAACCACATCACGTTTAATTGGAAGAATATCTCCGCCCCATTCTCTACTCTCCCCTCCCCTTTCTTCCCACGCTTATAGCCAAGCATTACCTCTTAACTTTCGCTCACACCAATTAATATAAGTTATAAGTATTAGGACTACATTTTAGTCCAACTTGGAAATAATTGGATGAAATTTGGCAGTCAGAGGATTTTTTTGAATTCAATTATTTCCAAATTGGACAAACATGTAGTCCTATTGCAGATTAATTATATCATCCCAAACTATACTAGACTGATTCCATAAGTCATAGTTTTTCCTCGAAAGAAGGCGAATGGGAACGATCCAAATTAATCTTTAATTTGGACAGGAAAGAGAATTTGAAAATGATACAATAGTTGCTTATATGGGATTATAGAGCGATGATACAATTAAGTCTGTAAACACTAAGTTGATTAGTGACTCAATGAATTTTAGGTACGAAAGAAGGTACTGCAACCTACCGTGAGGTCGTTTTTGAAAAAAAAAGTTCAGTTTCTATGTAAAGGACAGATAAGGCAATGCACCATCTGGGATGGGCTCGGATATCAAATAAGAACATGCGTAATAGGTAAATTACGAGCCTTATGAAACGACTGAAGAAGAGTGCCATACAAGCCTTTTACAACTTCAAGTCGCGTAAAAAATGAGCCAGCTCAACTAGAAACTGTGGATGGCACTCTTCTTCGGTCGTTTCATCTAAGGCTCGTAATTTACCTATTACGCATGTTCTTTCTATGTAAAGTCTATTTTCAAAACGTAGTCATAGAAATGGCAGCGCTATTCAGTCCAATAAATGCTACCTCTATTTTAACGCCAAGGGTTTGCAGAAAATGGGATTTCATGCAAAACAAAATATTTATAACTTGACAACTGAATTTGCTTAAAATTAGTTGTGAATCCAATATAAGATATAATCGAGTTATTTTTGATTTCGCTGAGTATCAGTGATAAACAAGCTGGCTATAAAAGCAGCTCGAAACAACCTTTGTTTTGTGAGTTATTTGAAGTACTAACCACAAGCAGTAAAGATGTCTATCAAGCTTGCCTTTCTTTTTCTTGTTGGTTTGATCGTTTTGGCTGGAGCCCTGCCAGCAGAGAATGATGAACCAGAACTGGACTCAACTGACATGCAGGACTCCGACGAGGCGTTAGCTGCTGGTAAGATGTCGTTTATCAAATCAAATTAGTGTTTATAGATTGTTTTACTATCAATGATTTGTTTAAATGATATTACTAAATAAAGTTTCTTTAATTACAACCATTTTTTCGACCTTCGCGGTTTTCATTTCAGTTGTTCATTTGGGGATTCGCGTTTTCAAAGTCGATCTTACTGTCGGTTCAAAAAACCCTCCCCACTAGGAAGGACCAACACTAAGAACGGTTGTAAAGGAAAGTAAGTTGACGTCGCCGTCTTAGATTTTGAAAGCTTTTAAGCGGCTTTTCTAATATGTGTTTTATTTCATGGGCTGTAAGTTTTGCAGATGGGTTTGTCACGCGAATGAGATTTAACTAAAGGGAGAGTGTGCTTCACTTGACATAAAATAGCGGCGAATTATCAATATTCTTAAGTGACTATATATTGTAACTATATTCTGAAACATTTTTTATTACGTTTTTTATAGTTGGTAACTTTACTTTTTCAATATTTTATTTCTTGAAGTTTGCAAGCCTCAAACTCATAGAGTGATCACCTTAACTAGAAAGAGAAAAAACTGATGGTGGTGTTTACTGATCAATCAGAGAGTGTCATTGTTACGTAAATGACAAGCCAATGTGGAAATTAAACCTTATCGTAATATTTACAAATACTATCACAACGACTATAATTTTATTTTATTTTTTCCTTATTCCTTTCAGACCCCGGCAAAAAGAAGAAGCAGGTGTATTGTGTTAAGTACTCCAAAAGAAAACGTTGTCACAAGAAGTGTGTTTACAACATAGTCAAGTACAACAAGAAAGTGCCCAAATGCTTCAAGCTTTGCTGCTACTACCTTCACAAGAAGACCTACGCCTGTGGCTATTGCTACCAGAAGTGTGTTTACGGCTATGGGTGTAAGTGGGTCTGCACATACTGATGGTGGTCGCTGAACAAGTCAAATCAGGGCTAACATAATTAAGATGCTTAGATAAATATCTAAGAAATGATTTTGATAAATGTTCATTAATATGATCAGACAGTGCGAGTTAATTCAAGCACTTTTGATGAATATAAATAAAAAAACAAAAACAACAGCAACTTTCATTTTTATCCTCGTTTATGTTTGGGTTTGTCTTATTACCAGGTCACCAAGGGTTGAGGTCACAGGAAGCCCAAACTGTGAAATTGAAAACGAAAACAAAAAAGGAAAGAATAAAGAGAAATAAGTCATTGAGAAATAATAAGTTATACAAATTTTTTCTTCGGTCTTATAATGTCTCTGATATGTTTTTTTCCCCAGTATTCTAGAATTTTTTTGATCAAAAATATATATAATCTAACGAGATATTAAAGTTGGGCTCCCTTTAGCAGGGTTACTCAGCTAGTTTACATTTTTCACGAGTGTAAGAAATGTGTGGCTAAAATGATCTCTAGACACGAAAAACACTTACAATAAGCAAAACAGTTAGCCAAGGATGAAGCCTTAAAAGTGATGAAACAGATCTAAGAGTGGTATTTTGCTAGGATTTCTGGTTCGCTAGCGTTTTGACCAGAAATTTGAGCGAAAATGGGAAACCAGTTGACTGGCATTGCACCCTCTCAGATCCTTAGTGTCGATCATTATTTTAGTGATTTAGCAGACTACGAATTCGATGGAAGGTAAGCTTAGGAAATAATTACCACTTGGGCTTACAAACACACCTATTTCGAGCCGAATCTATTCATTCCAGCCAAGCTCTGCGTTGCATTGCTTTTCGTTGAATGTCTGTTCTTTCAGTCCTTTCCACGAGTAGTGCTTCATATCTTGACTTAATTTTTAGCGGAAGTACTTTCTAAACATTTGCTTATCAGAAATTGCAGCACCAACGCCTAATCAGTCAACGATTGCAATATTTTGCAGTGATTAATTTTGATGTTAAAAATTTTTTTTTTTTTGAAATATGTGATTCTTGGTCGGTTTTTATTGATTAATCTCGTTTATATATTGATTAATCTCGGAAATAAATTTTTTCATACGTTCCTTAAAAGATTTTTGCTACAATATAAGCTTTCTAAAAATACTATGATGTGCCCAGCTTATAAATATACTGTACACTGATTCTTTTCTTTCAGTAAGGGCCATTGTAAAGTAATGAAAGTATGTACCATTGGACAATACAAGTTCAATCAATCAAAGACTTTATTTAATCAGGGTGGCCCATTCAGCTACCTGGCTGATATCCAGAGGGGCCCTGTAAACAACCATTTACAACTTAATTCCCTTATGTCTATAACTGATGGGACAAAAGAACTGCGACAGTAGTGCCTGATTGTTACACTTGACAGGTGACAAAATATGTAAAGATATTATTAATATGCTTTATTTATTATTCTTTTTTATCTGAATAAAACAGTCTTGGAAGTACAAGGTTCTTTAAGGTAGCAAGAGCACAACACAAGTAAGTTATATTTT
The DNA here is from genome assembly GCA_011057435.1 of Actinia equina. Lineage (NCBI taxonomy): Eukaryota > Metazoa > Cnidaria > Anthozoa > Actiniaria > Actiniidae > Actinia > Actinia equina. The sequence goes on along the minus strand of WHPX01001169.1, from coordinate 344,281 downwards.
TGTAGTTTGTGTTAAAATGTTATATTTGTATATTTGTTTGTTATAAAAAGGTATAACTAGCTAAAACTAGTGTGAGCTGCGTCGGTGTTTCTAATGAAACAGTAATGATGAAAAGGTAAATTATACACTGTGAAAAGATGAAAAAACTACTGACGTTTCGGACGCTAGTCCTTCGTCGGAGTAAAAGAGAAAGAACTGGTAGAAAGGAGTGTATATATGATAGAATAAGACAAAAGAAACCAATGAGAGCAAGGTAGGCAAGGAAACAAAAACAAACAATCAAAAGACAAAAGGAAAGGTTAGTTGAAAATAAAGCGTTCATTAATCCCATTGGGACTAAGAGTGCCCAATAGGTGAATAAGCCGCATTTCTTTGGTCTTGCGACAATCATTGTTGCCGTTAAGCAGAGAAAGACCGAAAACAATGAAGTCAGAAAGAGAATAAAAAGGTATAACTAGCTAAAACTAGTGTGAGCTGCGTCGGTGTTTCTAATGAAACAGTAATGATGAAAAGGTAAATTATACACCGTGAAAAAGATGAAAAAACTTACTGACGTTTCGGACGCTAGTCCTTCGTCGGAGTAAAAGAGAAAGAAGTGGTAGAAAGGAGTGTATATATGATAGAATAAGACAAAAGAAACCAATGAGAGCAAGGTAGGCAAGGAAACAAAAACAAACAATCAAAAGACAAAAGGAAAGGTTAGTTGAAAAAGAGAAAGAGAATGGTTAGTTAGATTAAAATGGCGGGAAACTGGTTTGGTAGGATCGTTATTGCGAATATCATAAAGATGATTGCAAATGCGATGATGTTTGTTAGTGTGGAGTGGATCTCTAAACAGTTTAAAAAATAAGAATATTTAACATTATTATCTGCCAAAGGGTTGGACTGCTCCATTACTAGAGCATTCTCTGATCCCTGACCCTTAAAGAGGGGGGGGGGGGAACGTAATAAAGGCTTTGCACCTCGTGCTGGCACTTATGATACAGCTTGGGCTGCCTGTGGTTAGACGGCAGAGCAATAAAATCCCTTTGTAATCTTGGGAATTGAATACTTTCTCGTGTAAAAGTATTGCAATGTTCATGCCATCTAACATGGCTGCTGCGACGTGATGATGCCAAGCCTCAATTCCGCAAATCCGCATTATGTTTTTCAGGGAAGGTCTATGCGTTGTCAAAGTATTTGCCATCCAAGATCCATCACTTCCATTGAAGCAATATCAAGATGAACTAAAAGACATCCAGATCAGGCTGACCAGTGCACCTAATGTGTTGCCATTCCAGAGATCTGTTCTCTCTGATAAAGCAAGTTTGCTGATTCGACAGTTTGTGAAGGATAATTTGTATGATAGAATAAGGTATTAATGGTATTGTAAGGGCAAGTATAAGATAAAAGGAATAGTCGCTTTTACACAGGCAAATTAGACAAATTATGACTAAATCATGTTAAATGTGATGATAATGACAAGAACGTTTCAAAGAGACATGGGAAGCATGGGTGGCGTAGCGGTGAGAGCGCTCGCCTCTCACCAATGTGACCTGGGTTTGAGTCCCGATGAGCTCAGTGTTGTATGTGAGTTGAGTTAATCCGATTATTATTTATTTATTATTATTATTATTTTATTATTAGAAACAGGAAATTTAAGGGTAAAAATAATGGCTGGTCAGTCGCTATTCATGATTACTGTCCAAATAAGTTTTAGCTTTTGTTTCTGGCTCTACTTTACCTGGTCAAAATGACCATCAAGGCAATGAAAAACTAGAGAAGTTCCAAATTCTAGCCCGCCTTTGTCTGATGATCAGCTGATATTTTGAGCACTGTTATAGTCATTAGCAGTAACTTTTGACCAGTGGCTAACAGGCCATAGCGACTTTATTAATATCATCAACATCATCAGTCATCATCATCAATCATCATCATCATCTAGTCATAGCAGCTTTATTAGTATCATCAACATCATCAGTCATCATCATCATTCATCATCATCAATTATCATCATCAATTATCATCATCTAGTCATAGCAACTTTATTAGTATCATCAACATCATCAGTCATCATCATCAATCATCATCATCTAGTCATAGCAACTTTATTAGTAACATCAACATCATCATCATCAATCATCATCATCTAGTCATAGCAACTTTATTAATATCATCAACATCATCAGTCATCATCAATCATCATCATCTAGTCATAGCAACTTTATTAATATCATCAACATCATCAGTCATCATCAATTATCATCATCTAGTCATAGCAACATTATTTATATCATCAACATCATCAGTCATCATCATCAATCATCATCAATCATCATCAATCATCATCATCTAGTCATAGCAACTTTATTAGTATTATCAACATCATCATCATCAATGATGGTGATAAATATCTCATGTTCTCATTTCTTTCTTTTCTCTTGCAGTACCAGACCATTTTTGAATCTGATAGAAAAGAAATGGATTGTATATCAACTTTTGTGTGCGCTTGAGCAATGTCATTCTGTCCAGGTAGGTTGTCTATAATGAATTCAATCTTCACCCTTACTATGTATATACACCATGCACTCCACATATGTGACTGCATCTTAATGCCGTTTTCAATGTTCTGCCAACTCGGTAATTACAAGTAATACATGCTGCCATTTGTTTTTTTTCCGCTGCTGTCAATCAAACATAATCAGTTGGTACCTTTTATATTCTTGACTGGCAGCAGTGAAAACCACAACAAGCCTTTGAAATGCTGAGTTTGCAGAATATCAAAAACTACAGTAATGTATTTGCTTACGCAATATTGGTAAAATGCAAAAATGCATGTATTGTCCTTGATGCCCAGTTGACTGACTGTCGGCTGTGGTCGGTTGACATACCATTATTACTCCTTGTGGTTGACGAGCAGAAACTGTCATCATGAAATAGTTGGGTGACAGTGGATTGTTGATGAAGTACTGTAACATTGGGAGCATGTTGTCTGACCATGGCTAAAGGTTGGTGAACACGGCATCTGGGGTACAGTTCTTGCATTTTACCAATAATATAATTCCATGTTGTCATTGAGTCATGCACAATTTAGACAAGCAATCACACTTGACTGATATGATTGATATTTTTGTGTTTTCACCAATTGACATTGGATATTAACAGGTGTGCCATGGCGATATCAAAGCAGAGAATATTATGGTCACAAGCTGGAACTGGGTTCTCTTGACAGACATTGCTAGTTTCAAACCAGTGTACCTCCCAGAGGACAACCCTGCCGACTTCACCTTCTTCTTTGATACATCGCGGCGGCGCACATGCTATGTTGCACCTGAAAGATTCCTAGATGCAAGACAGACTGATGCCTTATTATCAAGTGGTTCTACCTCACTAGGAGACTCTCATTCCAGTGGAGGTCCTAGTTTACCTGATATGGATATGGAGCAAAGAAGGAAGGGAGTGTTACAGCCTGCAATGGACATATTTTCAATAGGGTATGAAAAAAATCTAATTGAATTTGCCACTCCGTGGTGGATGGAAAGCCTAACAGGTCTTGCATACACTCCAAAAGATCAAATTAGAATTTAGGAGTTGAATTTTGTGGAGGAGAAAAAACTGGAGAACCCAAAGAAAACTTCTTACCAGAAAGAACCAATAAACAACTGTACTTACATACAACACTGAGTCTGGCGGGACTCAAACCCAGGTTACTTTGGTGAGAGAGGAGCACTCTCACTCCTACACCACCAGTGCTTCAAAAAGTAGTCATACCATCATTGTTATACAATGTACTCTTTCCAAGTGAAAAAAACAATATATTTCATTTGTTAATGCACCTGTGTTGTGTGTTTTTTTCTTCTTTGGGGGTGGGGAGAATGGGTATGTTTTTCTTTCTGCATCAACCAAAGTGAAATTTGATGAGAATTCCACTTGAAATATGGTCATTTGAATATATAATATAATAATGATCATATCTCAGCTGATATTTGTCCAATTCTTGTCAAATTTGGTGTGTAAATATCATTTTGGATTGTCTATTGAAACTGTCAACCAAAAATGTGATCAAGTGAAAAAGTTTTTTTGAGTACTGTATAGTTGTACAAGAATTATTTTGTATGTTGTTGGGTCGTGGAGAAGGTAGTATAAGAAAGAGAGGATGTTAGTCGTAGTAAGCTAATATAATTGTTTTTCATTTTCAGATGTGTCATTGCTGAGCTGCTCAGTGAAGGCAACAAGCTGTTTGACCTGTCAGAGTTACTAGCGTACAGAAATGGAGACTACCATCCAAAAGCTGTGTTAGAAAAAATAGAAGATAATCAGATAAGGGTATGATAAATAACACATTCAGTTGGTCACTTTTAATTAGAATTAGCAAGAGATGGGGAACAAGTGTTATTAATTAATCTTAATTTTAAGAGCAGTTGAAAAAATCACACAATATTTAGAAGCAACAGATAAAATATGTATCCCTTTCCAAGTCTTTCCTTTATTTATAATGGTTAGCCTTGAAATTGTGTAGTATCACAAATTTCAAATTAAAGAAGCTGGGAATTGCTGGGGTTAAGACCAGTAAAAAAAATTCTCTAAAAAAATCCTTTAAAAAAACTTCTCTTTGGGGGGGAGGGGTGGGGGTATGGATAATTTCTGAGACTACACAGCACAATTTCGAAAAATATAATTCCAGTGCCTTTTTGATATTGAAAGTGGAAAGCCCTTGCTTTCAGTCAGTAGGGAAAAGGGGAAGGGGGGAGGGGGGGGGGGTGTTGTTTCAAATTGTTAGGAATTCTAGGTTCTGGTTATTCCAGAAAAAGGTTTTTAAATGGGGGCTTAGATAAGATATAGGCATTACGACACACCATTGCATGTAGAAATGTATTCAGTTAGACATTATTTTCATTCCTTTCCAGGAAATGGTAGAGCATATGATTTCAAAAGATCCCTCTCAAAGACTAATAGCATCAGAGTATCTCAGGACCTATGGAGGTAGGATTTATTGGATTCATCTTTTGAATCACCCATACCAGAAAATACAATTCAATGAGCCATCTAACTCATGCATGTACCTAATAATCTTCTTACTGCTGCCAGAATAGCTTTAATTGGTTGGTTAAGCATTAGACTTTTATGCAGGAGGTCATAGTTCAAGTCTCATCTAGGGTGACTCTTACAGTACTAACCAAAAAATATCGAGGGACATAAAAGAACCACTGAGGACATAAAGAAATCCTTACAGTGATAAACCTTGATGCCTACACCTAATAGTATGATAATGATCTAAAGTGCCTTTGATTATATACACATAAATAGGGTGCTATATATAATATAAAGCATTGTTATTTTCATTCTTACTAATTAAAGTAATCAGATTATTTTCAATTGTTTCAGGTTCTGTTTTTCCAGAACAGTTTTCCAGATTCCTAGAAACTTACATGACTAGATTTGCCACTTTCCCTTTATTAACATCTGATGAAAAAGTTAGCAGGTAGGTAAATATTTTATCATTTTATTGGGGGGAGGGGGGGGGTGGGGGCGGGTTGAAGCATTTTCATTGGTAAAACCCCCAGTTTGATAACCACAATACTCCAGTTTTAAGTTCTCTGTTGTTCAGGGTTAGCATCCACTTTACGCAGAAATGTTGTAAATATTAAAAGTGTTCAAGTGAAGGTCTGTGGAATTTCAAAGTGTTTGTATTATTGAAGTGATGCATTCTTTACTTTACCATTGGTATTTGTAAATATTTAGACTCAGACAAGAGGCAAGAGTTTCAAAACAATAGCCCTTCATTCCCCCAGAAGTTTGTCACGTTGAATTGGAAAAACATTGTCACACGACGAATAAGGTCTTTTCTCTCTTAATTGCTTCACCGTCTTGGTGGCCCAGGTTATGGTATTGTAATATTCCAAGTACTGTAACTACAAACCTTTGAGTATCTGATACCTGTTTCTTTCTAGAATAAAAAGAGATATTAATCTAATCCTTAAAGAGCTTTTACCTCCTGAACACAACAACAGTGAAAAACCAGTAAAAGATAAAGATGGTGGGTAGAACTAGATTGATGATAAAGATCAGACGTGATATGTGTTTCTTCAAGCAAATTTTTCTGGGAAACAAATTCTGAGCTCCAGACAGGATTGAAACCAATGACCTTCTGTTTGCTAGTTAGACACTTTAGATGATATTTAAGCCTGGTCACTGAGGTTGAAAACTGATATTCTATAAATACATTCTGGATCCTGTTATTTTTTTTGGGGTGTACTACAACAACCATAGTGGATAGAGTCATTTGTTCAGTTATTTTTATTGCTTTGAGGGTTTTCTCCATTCCCTGAAGTTATTCTCTCTTTACCAAACTCCACACTTCCTAGTGTTACACTGTATTTAACCTATGATGTTGATTATTGAACTAGTCCATTTTCTCTTGATATGGGGCTAAAAGTGGGCTGGAGGACTGAGAAAAATGGTCAAAAAGTGGGGAATACAATAGCCCCCTATATCCTCTCTCTCTCACTTTGAGGCCCTTCTAGCCTTATCCAATAGAACACATTTGCATGTGACGTCAACGCAACTCAATTTGGAGGACAAAACGAAGGAATTTCAATCTCCTGAAAATTGGAAACCTATTGTTATGTCCTCCAAATTGAGCTGCATTTCGACATACAGCTAGAGGTCTATATTAGTTATCATTAGTTAATTAATTGATTAATTAATTAATTAATTAATTATAATTAGTTATCATCAATCTTTTTTCAGGTTGCTTAGTAATCATAGTATCGCTGCTGACCTCTTGTGTGCGAACCTGTAAATACTGTGTATCTAAGCTAACAGCACTAGAACTCATGACAACCTTGTCTCATCATGTCAGCGACGACATCATCTTAGAGAGACTTCTTCCTTATATGTTGTTCATGGTGAATGACACTTTACCACAAATCAGAGCTCAGGCAATCAAGACACTAACACACTGTCTGCATCTTGTCAAGAATATCACTCGAAGTGATGCTAATATCTTCCCTGAGTATATTCTACCAAGGTAACTGGTATTGTAAATAAATTAACTTTTTTTTGTTTTATAAAGGATAAAACTTGACAGTAATTCAACTGATAAACTCGTGGTCCTCTTTTAAAGTCTCTAGTTAATTAGGGACGGGACCGCCATTAACGTGACCATCCAAGTCACGTTAAGGTCTAACCATTTGCAGATGTAATTACAAAGGCAACACCTTCTCCTCAGTTATTTTAAGACCCTGAGTGTTGGTCCGGCCGAGGCTTGAACCACGACCTCCCGCACAACAGACCGACACTCTTACCAACTGAGCTAACAATCTAACTTGTCTCGCTAGAAAAAGAAACAATATCCTTCCAAATTTTATATTATTTTAGTCCTTTTTTACTCATTTACAGGAAGATCCTAAAGGGGGAAAAATAGGAACTGGGATTCGCCGTTTTTGGGCTGGGAAAGTGGGATTTAATTCACTGGGAATGGGATTCCCAAACAAAAGAACAATCAAAATTTTAGGAATGGGGTTGAGATTAGAGCAAAGCATAGGCTGGGACTATGGGATTTGGTCAAAATGGGGGCTGGGACTATGGGATTAGGACCACCCTTCAGGACCCTGATACAGGAAGAGATTTGCAGAGAAAGAGGTCTAGACCCACTCACTTTGGTTGCAAAGTTTTCCCATTTCAGACCGTTTGTCATTCCCTAGAGTATCATTTCTTTGTTTAACGGTTCACTTGAGAATACACATGAATATGGATACGACTGAAACAAAGAATTTTATCGAGAGAATGACACGTGTTCTGAAATGGGCAAACATTACGACCAAGGTAAAAAGGCGTATTGAGAGGCTATAATAGAAGCACATGAGTTATTTCTCTTGTAGTTTATCGTGGTTAACACAAGATGCGGAGGTAGTAGTACGGCTAGCCTATGCAGAAAGTATTGCATCTCTGGCTGAAACAGCACTAAAGTTTTTAGAAATGGCACAACTGGATCGAAATAATGTGATTAAGGAGAACCAGGATGATACGCCAATACAATACCAGGTAAAGCAGATACTATCTTCAACATTTTACAGTACTCCAGGCAATATTAAAGGGGCACTTGGATGAAAATGCCCCGATTATTGAAAGTCCGAATAATTGAAGTATTTACACTGTTAGTGAAATTTTAGCCTGGGAGCCACTTGCTATTGAGATATTTTGGGTTAAAAGAGAAAAGAACAATGGGGTTGAGTAAATGACGTCATTTACTCGCAATTTAGATGCTGAATAAAATTGATAATTTTGACTGTGAAGGAAACATGTTGCTTGGCTACTATCTGGGCCATATAGATAAGCGTGAACAAGTTTTAAGTCATTTCCAATTTTCATTGATTTTCATCCAAGTGCCCCTTTAAGGTTGCTGCCTAACATTAAACATTTGACTTGATCACATGAGCTTGCGCATGCTCAGAGACTGCTGAAACACTTCACTTTTTGAAATTCGAGCAAGCGTACATTTTTTCTTGACTTGATTTGGCTTTTCTCCGGGATCTCTGGACTTCCTCCCACACTAGGACCTAACACGCTAAATTTTAATTCGATTTGGGAGCTAGCTTTTCCCTGATCAGTCCAGGGGTTATTTCAAGGTTGTTTCAGGTTTTTTACGACTCCAGAATACTAATTCGCAAGTATTCCTTCATTAAGTATCTGGATTGTCAAAACTTTGTTATTTAGGTAAATGTCATGAATCCCCTGTAAAGGGTTTGCACCATCACGTGGAATAAACCCCTTTGGTTTCGGGAATGGAATTTCTAATGTAAAACTGTTGAATTGATGGTGCAAAACCTCTATCCCATTGTAATAATCTTCATAATACCTTTCTATTGTATTCCAGGGTAGTTACGACACAGAGCTCCAAGCCCTTCACGAGATAATCCAACGTAAAGTAGTCACCTTACTCAGTGACCCAGAAAACATCGTCAAACGAACATTACTAGAGAACGGTATAACTCGCCTTTGTGTGTTCTTTGGTCGACAAAAAGCCAACGACGTTCTTCTCTCACATATGATAACCTTTCTGAATGACAAGTATGACTGGCAGCTACGGGGGACGTTCTTTGATAGTATCGTAGGGATAGCTGCGTATGTTGGTTGGCAAAGTATCGCCATGTTACGACCGTTGCTGGAACAGGTAGGCTTGAAGCTCGAATCTCACCATCCACAGTGTTAAATAGACATCCACGGCTCGATCGTAATGTTTTCCCAGACTCGTACCCAGTCGCTTCTCGTGTCTTATTGATCTCACGCTGTGGTTGATAGGAAGGATTTAGCGAGTTCGCGGTGCATTCATTTTTTCTCTCTCCTTCCCAAAAGCCATCGCGCGCATTAAAAAAAGCGTGAGTGACGACTGGGTACAAGTCTGATGTTTTCCCATTTCAGACCACGTGTCAATCCCCCAGTTGAGAATAAGATTCTTTGTTTGAGTTGTATAAATGGTTAGGAAAAAATTCTTTCATTTTGTACAATTTCTTTTTACGTGATAATGCCACGTTAACCATGCTTTTTCTTCCACCTTCAAGTTGATTTTGATCACCTCCGAACAGAAATACGAAATTACATTTGTACATTATTTCATACTTAGGATATCCCCTCTCATGCTTTTTTTGGCTTTCCGTCCTCAGGGCTTGAGTGACATAGAAGAGTTTGTAGTTTGTAAAGCCTTGAATGGCTTGACTTGTATAGCTGAGCTTGGCTTGCTGAGGAAGCCGACGCTACTGGAACTTGTTTCAGAGATTATTCCTTTTCTCTGTCATCCGGTAAGCTATGTGTTATTCGCCATAAACACTTTAGACTAGAATACCAGAGAAAAGTCGAAATTTAGAATTAAAAAAAAGCGTTTAAAAATAGTCTAAAATTATGCTGAAGACGTATATTTTACAACCATCACTCCCTACAAGGGGCTCTTCCGTGAGGTTTGCTCCACACGCACTACTACTGACTACTACTGTTAGCATTTACAACACAAAGCTCAACTCGTGTTGATTTTTTACCGAGGAAAGAAAACTTGAGAATCCGGAGAAAAACCTTCTTTGCAAGTGAGAGAACAAGACATTAAACAAACTTAACTCTCACTCGCGGTTCCCTTGAAATATGAACTCGCGACTCCAGGCTTGAACCGCACGGCTGGAAGAGACAAACAGCGCTTGTGGTGACTTTTGAAGTAAGATAACTTAAGACAAGCTTACGGCACATGCACCAGGGGCTGGGAAGTACGAAAATTAAGACATTTTTACTAAAAGAAAAATTTCAAATCTGGGCACTTTTTGGCCTTTACTGAAGGCTGGTAAAGTGGTTCATTAGATTTATTCAGAATATTTGTATATTTAGAATATGTGGGTTAGGTATGGTGCTGTAGGATTCGTAGCAGCCGTAGCAAGAACCTTAAACGTAGCAGATGTACACTGCCATTTGTTGCCTTTGCTGCAGTCGTTCCTCAAACAACCTGTTATACAAGTTGACCAAGAGGTAAGAAACAAAATCTTACATGATTCTTTTCGACCTGTGCTGAATAATTTGTCACTTTATTCCCTTGAACCCTACCCTGGGGTGTAGACGTTATTTATTTTCTCTCCAGCAACCACATGGAGATTAAGAGAGAATTCTTTTCGTATTCAAGCAGTGAGCGCTAAAACTATTTTCTTGAAGAAAGTCTGTTGTACAAGGCTAACATCTCGTTATTCAGAAAGTTTAACTTGTTTGGAAGTGGAGATGACCGATGAAAGTGGAATCAAAGTGTTAACCCAAAGCAAAAAGTTTGTTCGAAAATGAGGTTTAGGCCTTCATTTGCTTATTTCCCATACATTTTCTATAAAAAAAAGCCTGACAAAGCAACATTCTAACGCAAATGTAACAAAACATCTTCAAACAAGCATTTTATCATAGTACATCAGTTTCTAACTGTTTAAAAAAGGTTTTGCGTGTTAACCCAAAACGAAAATTGGAATCAAAACTCATTCGAAAGTCTAGTTTTTGGCGCTTTTTGCCATTATTTCTCATTATTGAAAAAACTTTCCTCATAATAGAAATTCTGGAGCTCAGGGTACTTGAGCCCTTCAAGATGATAACACTTGCTTTAGGAATCACTAGTACTTAGACTGACCTTAGGCTTCATCCAAAAATCAGTGTACCTTTTATTTGATAAAGAACAAACGTCAAAGTGATGAGCGGAAAGCATGTACTAGCACACCGTTGAATCCTACGATCTGCATGTACTACTTTTTATGCTTCTGTAGGTCATTCTTGTCAGTTTGCTAAAAGAACCAATCAACAGAGCTGTGTATGATTTCGTCATCAAGTCGCCACAGATCGGCGTGCTGTTTGACAGGTAATGAACATATTACTAATGATAATGATAACATTTGCTTTGATGAGTTCGAAACTGGCATTATATGAAAAAGATCTTTAAGTGCCCGTGCCCATGAATGAGGCTTGGTGATATATAATCTTTCGAAAACCCTATGGGCTAATCAAGGTAAGAGCACGGTCAACTCAGAAATCGGAACCTGAAACAACCTCTGGGCCGATTGATCTATGTCAGGACACGGATAACTCACAGATCGAACCCTAAAACAACTTCTGTGTCGATCGACCTAAGTCAGGGCACGGATAACTTACAGATTCAACCCTGGAATAACCTCTGGGTCGATCGATCTAAGTCAGGGCACGGATAACTTATAGATAAAACCCTGAGACTACCTCTGGACTTTCCAAAGTCAGGGCATGGCTAACTCACAGATCGAATTGGAATTTAGCGTGTAGTAGGTTAGCGGTATGGTCCTTTTTCACGCGGCAGCCATGTTGGTTTGAACAATAGATTCTACCACGCGTAGACTCGCTTTCAAAGGCTTGAGAACAAATTCCGGCATATAGGTTTTTTATTCTGAAGAGAATGAATGAAGGTCCCTCTTATCATGGTTTTGTATTTGACAGTCTTCAAGAACGTCAGCGGCGGCGCAGCGTCTGTCGTAGTGGTCAGCGACCAACTTACCCCGAGACTGAAGAAGTCCTTGTTCCTCTGTTTCGAAAACTTCATTCACAAGGGGTGACAGAACAAGACGAGGACAAATTGCTGTACCTGAAGGATATTATGCTGAAACTGCATCGGGCTAAAGTTAGGTACTCTCATGACTGTTTTTTCACTTGCGCATTGTTTTGTTGTGAAGAAATTACTCTGATAGCTACTGATTGAGATTGAAAACAATAAATTGGTGGAAGAAGTACGAAAAAAATAAAAATTAGGGATAAAATGCACATAAACTGATCCATAAATTTTCCTTAATCACATGTTGGTTTGAAATCAGCCATAAACTGATCACATGTTGTTTTGAAAACAGCCGTAAACTGATCACATGTTGGTTTGAAATCAGCCTTAAACTGATGACATGTTGGTTCGTAATCAGCCATAAACTGATCACGTGTTGTTTTGAAAACAGCCGTAAACTGATCACATGTTGGTTTGAAATCAGCCTTAAACTGATGACATGTTGGTTCGTAATCAGCCATAAACTGATCACGTGTTGGTTTGAAATCAGCTGTAAACTGATCACGTGTTGGTTTGAAATCAACCACAATCTGATCACATGTTGGTTTAAAATCAGCCATAAACTGATCACGTGTTGGTTTAAAATCAGCCATAAACTGATCACGTGTTGGTTTGAAATCAGCCATAAACTGATCACGTGTTGGTTTAAAATCAGCCATAAACTGATCACATGTTGGTTTAAAATCAGCCATAAACTGATCACGTGTTGGTTTAAAATCAGCCATAAACTGATCACGTGTTGGTTTAAAATCAGCCATAAACTGATCACATGTTGGTTTAAAATCAGCCATAAACTGATCACGTGTTGGTTTAAAATCAGCCATAAACTGATCACATGTTGTTTTAAAATCAGCCATAAACTGATCACGTGTTGGTTTGAAATCAGCCATAAACTGATCACATGTTGGTTTAAAATCAGCCATAAACTGATCACGTGTTGCTTAGAAATCAACCACAATTTGATCACGTTTTGGTTTGAAAATTTAAGTGCTTCAGATCAGCCCGATATAAACGACACAACAGTAGAGGGCGAGATAGACCTGAAGATACAAGGTAAAGGTGTAATCAAAAGACATGCTGAGCTGTCCAAGACAAACGATAACAAGGTTGAAAACACCGGGACCAACAAGAAAGGGAACAACAAGAACAAGAAACAACCAGTCGATCTTCAAATGGTGAGGATTATTTACTGATTCACTCGACATATCAGCTATTAAAACTGACATCCGTGGCTGGTACATTGTTTTCCTTAGTGTATTATTAGGTGCATAGCTTTAGATTATAGTTTTTGAAAAGATAAGTGGAAGAATGAAGGGAGGGAGGGAGGGAGAGAGAGAGGAGGAGGAAGGAAGGAAGGAAGGAAGGAAGGAAGGAAGGAAGGAAGGAAGGAAGGAAGGAAGGAAGGAAGGAAGGAAGGAAGGAAGGAAGGAAGGAAGGAAGGAAGGAAGGAAGGAAGGAAGGAAGGAAGGAAGGAAGGAAGGAAGGGAAGGAAGGAAGGAAGGAAGGAAGGAAGGAAGGAAGGAAGGAAGGAAGGAAGGAAGGAAGGAAGGAAGGAAGAAGGAAGGAAGAAGGAAGGAAGAAGGAAGGAAGAAGAAAGAAAGAAAGAAAGAAGAAAGAAAGAAAGAAGAAGAAAGAAAGAAAGAAAGAAACATTTGCTAGAGAAAAAAGCCTGAGAAAAATCCTTGATTCAAGGAAGGTAGAGAATAATGGAGAGGGGCTATAGGGATCTGGGATCGAAACTAATGACGGCTGCGAAGGAGACTAGGGAGAGACCTCAACATATTTTAACAGAATTTAACTCGAGTCCCGATAAGTGTTGTTTTATTCTCTTGTGGCTGATCTTGTTTTTGATTGGTCTATTCTAGAATGCTGAGTGGCATCAGATGTTCGGCTCCACCGAATCAGGAACACAAACGTTAAATCGAAGGGACATGGCATTATCCCAGAATGCATCGCGGCCCAAGTCACCTCTTAAAAAAACTGTGTCTGTACCAGCCAATCAGGTAGAACACTGCTGTGCCACGAATGTTAGCAGTCATCCTTTGGGGTAATCTAAGTCAGGACACAGCTATCTTACAGATCGAATAGGAATTAAGTGTGTTAGATTTTGAGGAGGGAGGAAAATCGGAGAACCGGGTGAAAAACTCTTGAATCAAGGGAGAGACTTAAAAAACTCTACTTAAACGTGATACCGAGTCTGTTAATAGAATCGGATACTATTGAGCCGAGAGATGAGTGCACTACGTCTGTGTGTTTTTCTCAGATATCTCTGAGACGAGTGCACTACGTCTGTGTGTTTTTCTCAGGTATCTCTGAGACGAGTGCACTACGTTTGTGTGTGTTTTTCTCAGATATCTCTGAGGCGAGTGCACTACGTCTGTGTGTGTTTTTCTCAGATATCTCTGAGGCGAGTGCACTACGTCTGTGTGTTTTTCTCAGATATCTCTGAGGCGAGTGCACTACGTCTGTGTGTTTTTCTCAGATATCTCTGAGGCGAGTACACTACGTCTGTGTGTTTTTCTCAGATATCTCTGAGGCGAGTGCACTACGTCTGTGTGTGTTTTTCTCAGATATCTCTGAGGCGAGTACACTACGTCTGTGTGTTTTTCTCAGATATCTCTGAGGCGAGTGCACTACGTCTGTGTGTGTTTTTCTCAGGTATCTCTGAGGCGAGTGCACTACGTCTGTGTGTTTTTCTCAGATATCTCTGAGGCGAGTGCACTACGTCTGTGTGTGTTTTTCTCAGATATCTCTGAGGCGAGTGCACTACGTCTGTGTGTTTTTCTCAGATATCTCTGAGGCGAGTGCACTACGTTTGTGTGTGTTTTTCTCAGATATCTCTGAGGCGAGTGCACTACGTCTGTGTGTTTTTCTCAGATATCTCTGAGGCGAGTGCACTACGTCTGTGTGTTTTTCTCAGATACCTCTGAGGCTTCACTGCTCCTGATTGGTTCAAGTTTGACTTTAAAGCGTACGTTACATCATAGCCGGCATTTTGGTTGACGATAGCAAAGCATTCCATCAGCTTCTCTTGTTAGACCAACCAACATGGCGGCTGTTTCATATGGCAAGGGATTCTAAGTCACATGGTTGCACACACTGTTTTGCAATAGTCTTATCATCTTGGTATTTCATATTTTTTCACAGACATCTGTCCCAAGTGAGCGACCTCGCAGTCCTTCAGGACCCTTGACTGCACCAGTCGTACCAGCGCGTTCTGAATCCATGGCCCCCCTAGGAAAACAACAGTCAATGATATCAGGCCCTCAGCCCCTCGATGTATCCCAGATTACCATGCAAGCACGGTTTGCGGATTGTAAGCTGGAGATGCGTAAACTTGTTCATCACAAGAGAGATCAGTTTGCAGCAGGTAAGAGCTTTAAAAATTGAGACCCGGCAAAGCCCACTACAACCAACTTAACCTCGTTTTCTTGATAAAAGTTAAAACGCTAGGGCGATGGTTTGCATTGAATTTCGGAATACGAGCACGTACTCTAGTTTAACTATTGATTTAGTTACATCTACAACTGGTACTGGCCGGCCACAAATGGGAATGTTATTGTAATTTGCTTAGATATGAAAGAAAAAGACATCATCAGAAGTGTCCTGTCTGAAAGCAAAAAACCTCACCAACAAAGGTATTTACAACTGATCATTATTAATAAGACATACTCATTAATTATGCGATGGTTTTAGGTGATACACCGTGAAATATCCCACGAGGCAAAGGCGATAGGCGATAGGTCATTCCTACATGGATTAGGAAATGGTTTCGTTGGATACAAAGAACATTGATTCAGTCTCACCCCTAAGGTCCTTTTTTGACGAGAATAAGAAGCAGAAACACAAGTGATTCCAGCTATTCTTGGATCTTGGAATGACCTGTTTCCCATCGGTTTTCGCCTATCGCCTATCGCCTATCGCCTTTGGCGATGACAACCTTTTTTGAAATAGGTATATACACAGGCCTTCAGGTGACGAAGTTTGTTTAAGAAAATGCAAATGACAAGTGGAATATTTCAAGATGTACAACGAGAGAGTATTGCATAACTATTTTATGTCACACCATTAAAAATACCTAGGCATTTATCTACTCAAGAATTCAAAACAGCGCAATGCCTGATAGGAAGAAACGGTGAAATGCCACCCAACATGCAACATTCTTATTGCATTCTGATTGGCTGTTTTTTGATAAATTATAATATGCTAGGACTACCAGTTTGCCGTGTAGTTTGCCACTGGTACAGAAACAGCTTTAGAATAGAATATTTTTATTTCAGATGGTCTCCGAAGGGACAACTGGTAGCTCATCTTCACGAACACAAGGCTGCTATCAACAGGTTTGTTATCATCCTTCCAATTGTTAGACTGAACGTGGTCCGCAAATGGAACATTTAAGGCGACACTTAAAATCGTCTTATACATGAACTTGCGGTAGCATGTTTTTGTGGTGCCAGAAACAGCCGCCTCAGTGATTTGCGATAAGAGCCTATCTTTTTTATTCACTCGGAATCGCTCGTCCGCGATATAATAATAATATAGAAACTCGTGAATAAAAAAACGACATTAACATGTGGTATTCTCTATATACCGTAGAATACAGTTGAGTCAGGATCTTCAGTTCTTCGCTACAGCATCAGACGACGGGTCAGTCAAACTATGGGATCTACAGAAACTTGATGGTACAAGTTTGATCAATAAATCCAGACATACATACAGCCGACAAGGTATGGCACATGTAGAACTGTATTAAGTTACCTGTATGTTACTATACACCACCCCAGCTGTTAACAACAAAACAAATATACAAGAGATGAATTGAAATAAATGGATGGTTCCACAAATGAGAAAAGTTCTCAAACAACGTGGTGTCGTTATTTCAACATCTTTGTTTTGTTTTGCCCCTAAGAATACCCATAATGCCTTGCGATTCAAGATGGCCGTCTCACCGTGGAGGTAGTTCATTCAAAAGTGTCCATGTAGCAATATACGATTGTGAACCCAAGTCTTTGCATTTTCGTTTAGGATTCAAGATGAAAGCCCTCGTGTTCTGCGAGAGCTCAAGTTCTATCGCTTGTGCATCAAACGAAGGAATTCTCAATGTTTTCAGGTAACTAGGCGGAATAAATAGGAATACTTCACTGAAGAATGAATACATTTTATATAAGTGTAAAAGCGATGATGAGTCTTTAGAGTTATTGTTTGGGCTAGAGTAGTCTTTATAGAGACTCAGAGGAGGATGCAGGGTTTTCCCATCGTGTATTGCACACAGCTGAAATTAATATTTTCGTCATAAAAAAGCAGTTTTACTTAGGTGAGTGTATGTAGCTTTTAACGTTTTCTATTTTCTAAATTCTTCAAGAAATTTAGAAATACTCGTCAAAATATTCGAGTACATTGGAGTACTTTCAGATTCAGTGCGGATCCTACAACTGGAAAAAATTAACTGATAACAGTGTTAGCCAATCAGATTATCACGTTCTCACGCTCTCTCAATATGATTGGTTAATGATACTAGTTTAACATAGTAATCTCGGTTTGAGTATCCGCACAGTAGTAGAAGCAGAAGTATCATCAGAAAAAGATGCACATAAACCGGTTGAAACCAAAGGAAATAATCATATACTCGCAAAGGCTCTAGGGATAGCCCTGGGCCCTTGGACTGGTGTCCCTGATAAAAAGACAAAAAAAAAAACAAAAAAACACAAAGCCAATCCAAGCGAAACATCAGACAAATATAAACCCAGGGCTTATTTTTGGAGGTTTCATAACATTTGATTTTGGTTTTATTTAGAATCGAACAAAGTAACCAACAGCCTCCAGGGAAACTACAAGTGTACCAGAAGAAAATAAACCCAACTGAAGAAGGTCACGTGGTTGACATGGCTCATTTTGACACAGGTAAGATGCTTTGGGAGCTTTGATGTACATTGCCTATTTTTAATCGACTGCTATCGGTGGAAGCCGACGGCGCGTACTTTACCCCTCCGTCCTTCAGTACTCTGTTTTAAGAGTATTTAAATAAGAGCAACGCATTAAAAGGAAGTCGAGACAAGTATAAGTACGATCACTGAGGCCTCAACTACTGACCATATACTTTGCTGTCAACGTACTAACCATCTTAGCCAACACTTGCAGAGAGATATTGACTTCATTCCCTCACGATTCCAAATACCTTTTCAGGAAGATAGAAATTTCAATATGATAATAAAGTATAATCGCAATAAAAACATCAACATTTAATCCTGCGAGCACTGACACAAAGACGAATGACCTTTCGTGTACCGATAGGTCATGAGATATATTTGCTAATAATCAACTATAATCATCTATCATATTCAATCTTTTTACTTTTATTTACCCTAAAATGACAGAAGTTTATTTAGGATTATATTCATCGTTTGGTATCACGAGGAATATAATTTGTTCAAGTTTGACATGTATTGTTTTTGGTAGGTTCACAATCAGTTCTCACGTATGCCACGTCAAATGGTTATGTTTGTGGATGGGATCTGCGCTCGGCCAGTATGGCCTGGAAACTAGAGAATGACGCGTCACGTGGTAAGACGTTATTGCCATATTTTCACGCGCTGACGCTGATTGATATTTTTGCAAGGCTCATTAGCATCACCCAGCATATAACACTTCTCTTAGTAACAGCAATACCTTCAGGTTTGCTGCTGCAAAACGTATTGCTGTTTGAACTTTTCTCTGCAGTGGTTTGAAAATTGTATTGCTAGAGGCTGCAAGGAGCATTTTGACGAAAATCCTTCCAAATTGGAAACTGATTATTCCTAGTTGAAGTATTTTCAGTAACGATGAAGATGGATGACGTTCAGGGACTAATTTACCAAGTGACCCCCTTTTCCTAGTCTCCTCAGCAGCCGTTCTTAGTGTCGGTCCGACCGGATCGACCCCTAAGAACGGCTGCTGAGGAGACTACTCTGTTTCACAATGCAGCACAACGCCTTAGCGAAAAAAAGTGATACACTTGCTTTGTGGTTTCAGAAAACATTCGCCCTTCAACCTATCAATAGATTTATACTTTATATTTGCTTTATATTTGTGCTAGATTTAAATCTTCAATATGAATACCTTCAAGATACACTCTTCTGTCACATATTTTTTTAGGTTTAGTCACATCATTTGTAGTGGATCCATGTCATTGCTGGTTGGTAGTTGGTACAAGTACAGGCAACATGGTTTGCTGGGATCTGCGCTTTCAGCTTCCCATTACAAGTTTAGCACATCCTTCAGGTCAGTACAGCGCATTCTATTTTCTTGACTGGTAAATTTTATTACGCATGTCTTTGTCTCCTTGCACTGTAAAGGCTTCCCGTCGTTTTCTATGAATCATCCAATCATGATGCGTAATTATGGCAACGGTAAGATAGATATCGCTATAGTATTACCTTAGTACGAATATGCCATATCGTTTCCCACTTATAGGGAACCACTAAATAAAAACAAGTTACTCTCGTACTGAAAAAGAGCAGTTTTCGTATGACTATGAAAACGTCGTTGTCGTATGCGTGCCTTACCGCGACTGTCATGTTTCCTAGAATTTTGATTGGTGGATTTCTCGCGCAATGTGATTGGTCTGGCAGTGCCGTGACATTGGGTCGACTGTATCCACGACGTGTTCAAGCCGTGTTTCGGGAATTTGATTGGATAGAGCGAAGTAAATTCTCGTGCAATGTGATTGGTCTGGTGTTGGCCTTGCCGTGCAACCACCTTTCGATGCCGTGAGCTTTTCACAGTCATACTAAAACTGCTCTACCATAGCTCAGCTGTTAGTCAGTTTCTTTTACGTGGACTTATTAGCGTCGCTTATGTGACTACAGCAATAGAAGAGTATTTGATTGCAGTCTCAACTGTTATAACAGCAGTTTATCTGTTTGTTTGATAGGGGCAAGGATCCGTAGATTAGCAACTCACCCAACAGAACAGTCCTGGGTAGTATCAGCTGTGCAGGGGAACAATGAAGTGAATATATGGGACTTAGAGACAGGATCTAGAAGACAAACACTTTGGGCCAGCAATACACCGCCTTTGTCTCAAACACAGGTACATGAATGCTTGCATAGGATCCTCTACTATTGGGACAAATTTACTTTAATCTTCAAACATTACTAGATTGAATTGCTATGTAACAAAATAGCTGTGAGAGCGCTCGCCTCTCACCAACGCGACCCGAGTCGAGCCGGGCTGGCTCTCTCCAGTTCTTCGAGGGTTTTTCTCCAGGTTTCCGGTTTTCCCACCCTCCATATCATGCAAAGAGTTTGTTTGGCTAATTAGTGCTGCCCTCCCTAAAACTTTCTTACGATTTGGCCCGATTTTATAGCCTGTACAACGGAATCGAAATATGGCGACCAATTTGAATAACTATCGTCTTGGACTGACAAGCCTCTCATGGATGAGAAAAACGCATCAATGTTTCCACTAAACAAGAGGCTAGTCAGTCCAGAACAATATTTAGTCATTCAAATTGTAGGCATATTTTGATTCGGTTTATAAACTGCTAAATTAGTGCAATACTTTCAAACATGACAACCGCATATTAAGGAAATGCCGCGCTTAAAATAATTCCTTTCCAAACTATACTTGTCGTAATCTATTCATATGAACTTTGAATTGATATAGTTTTTTAATGGTTTTATTTAAAATATTGATCAGATACGGTGATAAACGAGAGGCACCATTTAATATTTTTGGTTTTTCTAAGGTTTCACCTCATGCAGTCCACGCCCTGTACTCAAGCCTTCCTGATACCAGCCCATACATCATTACAGCAGGATCAGACAAGCGTATTAGAATGTGGGATCTAGCATTCCCTGAACACTCACAGATGGTAGCTGGAGCAGCTACAGACAACCTTAGCAATGTTGTTCTGCAGTACAAGTAAGTTGAGTCTATAAGGCCCTTAATCTTTCTTGCAACTTTTGCAATGCAATGCTGACGAAAGTAGAGCATTACAGGGGAGATGTCAAACGACGCACGCAACTTCCTTTGCAATGCAACGCTTAGTCTGCAATAAAACTGTAATTGTCAGCAGGGATATGGAGGTGCTGCACTTTGATTTCGATTGGTCTTTCGCGACGTTGCATTGCAGGTTGCGGGATAGATGTTACACGCTGTAACTTGCATGCTCTCAACGTTGCGAAAAGTAGGAGATAGTTATTTTTTTTCTGCAACTTGCAACGTTGCTTTGCCAGTTGCAGAGGTGTGTTAAACTGCAATCTTTTCTGCAACTTCGTTACATTACAATGTGAAAGGAAAATTGCCTCCCGTAAAAAGGCATTTATCCTGGTACTGACTTAATAGGGTGATGAGTTAAATCTCAGAATCAATTTCAGGATGAGTGCGAGTAAAAGTAGCCTGCAATGTAGTCCACAACAACAGCAGTCTTACCGAACACTTTTATCACCTAGATAATCACACTCATCCTGGAATAGACTTTCAAGAACTCGAAATATATTATAGCAAGTGTTTGTTACAATGTGACTGTACAAAAACTGACGGGACGTGCCGTGACCGTGATGGAGCTGTATATTATTCGAGTACTTTTATTGAACAAGACAAGGAGTGGTCTCGAATGCTGTGGTTGGTTCAAAGAATGTCGTCAATAGAATTTTAAGAATATATGTTCTATAAAGATTAAAACTTTATTGGTTTTACTAGGTCTCGTTTAATTGATGGTACAGAAGTTTTCCAAGAGGTCTACTGTAAACCAAGACAGGGAGCAGTCCATGAGGACATGCCAAGAAGGGGCCCAGAACAGCCTCCTGTGGGACACCATGAGTGCATCAATGATTTAATAGTGTCTAAATCACCACAGAATTTTATTATTACTGCTGGGAGAGATGGTGTGGTGAAGATATGGAAATAAAAAATGGGAAATAGTCTAAGAATATTGAAATTACGGATATTATAGCAGTATTATAGAAGTAACAATTACAACTAGGGAAAATATCATAAAGCAAGAGGAAAATATAGACTGAAGCTTTTGAAATAGAACATGCTTATAAAGATCAGTGAGTGACAAGATGTGCAGTAGTTGTAGGAAGATAATGTTATATAAACAAATTATAGAAAGGAAAGTATAGTATTGGTAGAGTGCATTCATGAAAACATTAACAAACAAAAAATTACAAGTGCATGGTTTTGTAGGTTTATGGAACTTATACTAGAATGCATACCACATGCCAGTGAAAAAGTTTGTGCCAATTATTAAAATAATTGGTACAAACCTTTTCAGGGACATATGGTATGCATTCTAGTATTTTTGACAGTCTCAAAGAGGTAATAATACTTAGTATCATTTCTGGGCCTAATTCATGGCCAATTGGAGATGTTTTTACAACTGGGCCATTGCTCTCAACCTCGAACAACACCCCTAAGTTATTGAGAATGACTGGGAATCCAGTAGTTTACATTGTGGCCCCCCTTCTCCACCTTTGTAGAAGTACGAAATAATGTTAAGTTCTTTTTTAAATTTTTAAGAAATGGCATAACTAAGATTGGTAGAAAAACCAACCTCTCCTTTCAGGGTCCTATTGACGTGCCTGAAAAGATTTTTTCATTGGTGCTATTTCTGTACTAATAAGTACTATTTCTTAGGTCTGACCTTATCCCAATGATTTGCAGTCACTTTTTACCCTATCTCAAATTTCCATCATATTCAAATCAATATGCCCAAGAAGATTTTAGAAATGTGCATGTTTAGGTGTGGCCCATTATAAGTGATTATATATCAAGACCTATATCTCTATTTTTGTGGGGGTGATTTTTAATATGGGATATTACTGCAGTATTGTCCAACGGGTAATTAATCAAGGACAAAAACAATAAGAAATAGTTAAAAGAATTAATATTTGATATGTACAGAAAGGCAATGATTTTCCATATAACTAAATATTAACACAAAACTGAAAACACTATTTTTTTGAGAATGAATATATATGGGTTTCATTTAGTTGAATAAAAAATATGACTGTCTCCATTGTTAACTTAGTCTTAACCAAACCAAATACCCTGAAACAATGAACTGAACTAAGCAGGGCACGGCTTACTCACTCATCTACCCTAAAACAACCTCTGTGTTGATCTAAGTCAGGGCTTGGCTAACTCACAGATCAAACCCTGAATCAACCTCTGTGTTGATCTAAGTCAGGGCTTGGCTAACTCACAGATCAAACCCTGAATCAACCTCTGTGTTGATCTAAGTCAGGGCTTGGCTAACTCACAGATCAAACCCTGAATCAACCTCTGTGTTGATCTAAGTCAGGACATGGGTAACTCACAGATCAAACCCTGAATCAACCTCTGTGTTGATCTAAGTCAGGACATGGGTAACTCACAGATCAAATTGGAAATTAGCTTTGGGTTTTGTGTAGTGAGAAAAACAAGAAAACCTAAACATAATTATCAAAATGAGGGGTAATTATACCAAACAGTTCTGCTTGCGTATTGTATCTACTACAGGAAAATATCCAAAGGTTTCAGAGGTAGGACACTAAGTGCTACACCATTCTTATTGCTATAAAGTAGAGCATCTTTCCCATTTAACATTTTCAAAGTAACTATCTTTCACTATAAGATGTTTTGGGTAGCTTGAGGTTCAGCCATTGTAGCATGTCACCAATATATTCTTCATATTAAATGATCCATTAAATGACATTGTATATATTTTCTTTCTGAAAATTTAATCTAAAAAAAGAAAATATAATATGAATACATCAATACTTACTTTTTCAAGTTATAAATAATTTTGTGAACAAATTACAAAAATACACAAATAGCAATTTAATTCTAGCTAAAAGTATGACAGTTCAGTCTTCCTTTATGAACACCAACTTCTTGCAGACATACCACCTTTCATTTACTCTTAAAATCAACCTACATAAAAGGGACTCCATTTAGCTCAGTTAGTAAGAGTGTCAGTTTGTTGTGCAGGAGGTCGTGGTTCAGGCCTCCGCTTGACCAACACTCAGGGTCTTAAAATAACCGAGGAGGAGGTGCTGCCTTTTTAATTACATCTACAAATTAATGGTTAGACCTTCAAGTCTTCTTGGACAAAGATTTAAAAATTTAGGCCCTGCCTGTTTTATAAACTTATATATAACCCTGCATAAGGTGGACCTAAGAGACCCTCTGAAAATGCTGGTGATGACCATCAGTGCCCGTGCTAATACTACAGGGCCGTTCTAATACTACAGGGCCTGTGCTAATACTACAGTGCCCATGCTAATACTACAGGACCCGTACTAATACTACAGGGCCCGTGCTAATACTACAGGGCCTCTGCTAATACTACAGGGCTCACAGTAATTGGCTATGATGTTGTGGTGTCCCTGCCCTCACGGGAAAAATATCATAAATCAATCATACTATTATTTTGATGCAAGATCTTACTAAGAGGTCTTACCAAGATGAGTTCTTTCAAAGCTGCAGCAACTCAAGAGGCACTTTCAGCACTGTCATAGAGATTATTTTTACACAACTGTGGGAAAAAAGAATATTTTAAATTTCAATCTCTGTACTCAATGAAACCTTCTTAATATCTACTGTATATACCTGTACAATTTGATAACATCTTCAAAATTAAAAAAACCTGACAGGTCGAAGAAAAAAAAGATTTTTTGGGGGAAAATGCTCCAGTTTCAAATTGTGTTGCTCAGGGTTAGCGTCAAATGGCGTAAAATATTCATGTTTTCCAGTTGTAGACTAGAAATTCAAGGTGCCTCTTATTGTTGAAGTTGCGTATTCTTTACCATTGGCATTAGTAAATATTTTGATGCTCAAATGAAGCTAACCTTAAGCAAACGAGTGTGTAATATTAACTTACCTGCACAATGGCTATCTGAACATTTTGAGGCACTACTCTTTGGATACTCCAAGCATAACTTGGTTCACTTTTCATTAGGCTTAACCTAAAAACAGAAACAGTTTAGAAAAAACCAAAATACAATACCTAAAATATGTCAACACAACTAACAGATCTTCAACTCATACATAGAAAAAATTAATATTGTTGCTCTGTCATCCAAACTTACAGTTAAATTTCCACTCTCATTGAAGTAAGTTTTTTTTTACCCAAAAATTATGTCATAACTTTTGATATCTACTATTAAAACAATCACTGAATCAAAAATTGAATTTTTTAAAAGAGATGTCTATTCCAAGCCTTGATAATTCGCTCCACAACCATTTCATTGTCAAGTACTTACAGATCATTCCAGACAGTTTCTGTCATCTCGCTACTACAATACGTTACAACTCTTCTGGGAACACACCAAGTTGTCCTCTAGAATACACAGCATTCGTTGACCTCACCATTCTTTTAATACTTACACAAACTTGACAGTACTCTTCTCTACTCTTCCTCGGACCATACAACATGTACCATTATACCGTTCTCATGGAACACTCTCTGGTAAGCCTTCACTCTCTCTTCCACCAATAACGTTGTATCTTCTCAGGGTTAAATAACAATGAACTGGCTAAATCTTTTTCATCAAGTATATTCGCCATTTAGGAATAGGGTGCCACACCATGTGTCTTGTTCGAGATATATTTCTCAAGGATCACTCTGGTATATTTTCTCACTCTTCTTCCATGAACACTGTATCTCTTTTTGGAAAGTACATATTTCAGCCTAGTTTGTGATATATCTTGTTCTATAAAAACGCAACTAGTTTCACTTTTTAGCTGCACCATTAATCAAAAAACTCAAGATCCAGACATTTTAAGAATACGACTTG
This sequence comes from Actinia equina, assembly GCA_011057435.1. Lineage (NCBI taxonomy): Eukaryota > Metazoa > Cnidaria > Anthozoa > Actiniaria > Actiniidae > Actinia > Actinia equina. Next base: position 318,454 of record WHPX01001169.1, on the reverse strand, counting down.
TTATGTAGAATGCAATGGTAGTGTTTTCACTCCATTCAGACTTGGCATTAACACAAGGACACACCAAATATTGCTTCACTCTCATCAGTCAAAAACGTACACACCAAGATCCATACTTGTTCAGGCATACAGTACAACTTGTCATTGTGTAGACAGCAATGGCTTTCTTTTACTCACTCCATTCCACAGTGTTACATGTTTCTCACAAGTTCAGTTCACAAGGTAAGGACACGCCACCAGTTTCACTCTCTTCGGTCAAAAAGGAAACATCCGAACACTTTCAGGCATTCAGAAAAAAATATAATTTTTCTAGTCCACAGGTTACAGTACACGACGTAGAAATATCACTCTTTTCGGTCACAAAGTACCCAGAGGTCCAGATTCATTCAGGTATACAACTTGGTAGTCTTTCATTTACTTCATTCAATTTCTCATTAGTTATGTCATGAGGTTCAGTTAGTCAACATAACCTGAATACCCACACTTCTCTAGTCAAAGCTGTATCCCACACTGCAGAAGTTAAATACAGTACCTCTCTGTACAGGCATGATTCTCAAAAAATTATGGAAAAAAATAATTATCAATTTTATAACATTGGAAAGCTTAAAAAGGATGGTTGGTAGATCCATTTTGCTAAGAACCAATTCCACTTGACTTCTCAAATATATATATTTTTGAGTTCAAAAGGGGAAATCAGCTGGGGTATTTCTATAACTTTTCTTCTCTTGTTACCTCACACATTAAAAATTTTCAGTGAAAAGAAAATGTATAAAATTGTTATTGAATTAATGATAATAATAAAAGAAGCTTAGCATGCACATCAAATCTCTTAATGTTTACAAAAATGGAAAAGGCAATAAGAAATATTAAAAATGAAAGCATTGAGATACATAAATGTTCAAAGAAAATAGTTCTTAAAAAGGAAAATTTTCAGTCTGGATTTAAAAGTATGCAGTGTTTCTCTGCCATCCTATTTTCCATACCATGCCAATTTCTTTTTAAGATATTAAAGCCATGGCTATACCACAAGCAAAACCCAACAAGCAATTCAGAAACAGATCACTATAAAATAATATTAATGACGCATCTTCTGCATTCTTTACACAAGACACTCCAGACCATCCTTTGCTTTCAGAACATTCAACATTTATTCTTCACGTTTGCTGCGTAAAAATAACTTTCTATTTCTAGTTAATGCAAGATTAATTGGAACATTTTAAAATGTTTTTAACCAACTTAAGATGTGCTTATCATAGATGAAGGCAAGTACAGCCTCTAGTCTTTCTATATAATGTTGATAACTTTCTTATTTCCTGGCCATACTACCAGGACTAGCCCCTCTTGACCATGTTTTGTTGGTAGCACCACTGCCCATCATACCTGGCATTCCCTGGCCCATCATGCTCATCATGTTATAAGCTGATGCAGCATTAGCATTATAACCACTCCCTCCCCCTTGCCGACTACCAGAATACCACATGTCATAGCCCATGCCCATTGGGTACCCAGAGGCTGCTGCACCTCGCATGGAATTAGCTTTGGGTTCAGCAAATGATACATTGAGGAGACTGTCATGAAGACGATGGTTCTGGCTGACTACACTTTTGGCAATCTCACCAGATGCGAAGGTTACAAATCCAAAATTTCTGTTTGGTTTTGGGATGTAGACATCTGTTAGTTCTCCAAACTGGCTGAAATATTCTTGTAGTTCCTTCTCTGCTGCTCCATCTGGGATACGGCCAACAAAGAGCTTTTTAGGGATGTTCAGCTCTTCCTGAAACATACCAAAAACAAAAGCAGCTTAATAAGGATCTTGGAGTACAATCATCTTTTTTATAGAATGAGGCTATTTGGAAGCCATACCTGTACAGGGTTGTCAATAAGATTTTTGGTAGGCTGTTATAAAATTAAAATAGGCTTTAAACTGGAAATCACTGGAGCATGTGATCAAGGCATACTTTACACCAGTCTCACTCTTCTCACAAAAATTCAAGATGGCGGACAATGCTCGTTGTAGTTTCGATTGCATTGCAGTTTTTTTAGTACAGCAACAAAGATTGGGTTAAAATTTATATTATTCACACATTTTGCTAGTTTAATCAAGATTTCAACTCATTTAATCAATTTTAATCAAGATTTACAATTACATTGGGAAGTGGCCCAGCAGGTGGCTAAGTAGGTGAGAGAATTGGGAATTGGCTGAGTAAGCAGCCGAATTAGCAAGAGTTGATGGCGGAATCTGCTGGTTGCTGGTTATTGTCAAGCAATGACTAAGCTAAACCCAATTTGGCTGGTGATCATGACCTGCAACTGACTGGACACCATTTAAAGTCCTGTGCGAGGTAGCATTGCAAAGAATTATACTGTAACTGAAATATTATGGCATGCAGTAAAATGTATTTTTTTTTACAAACTGCAACTCAGTGCCTTGCAGACATCTATTTTTATTTGACTGTAATATAGAGTGTGTATTGTGTGTTTTTTTTCTTACCTTTGGTCTTGGAAGCCTGACTTCACAAAGACGATTTTGAATTTTGTGTGAAGAGGATAATACATTTTTGGCATCTTCATCATTTACAAATCTTACGAAACCAAACCCTCTTGATTTTTTGGTAACAGGATCACATTTTACCTGAAAGTAAAATAAGATTGTAAGGCTCTATGAGGTATAAAGGATATATTTCTCTCGCACACCAAAGCAAGAATACTAGCAATGAATGATCTATGCTTGTACTAAGATAGTGTTAAGTCATAATATTTCAGCTGAGCTGAAATTTCAGATCACTATTTATAGTGACATAGAAATGACATCACTGCAATACTGAGGTGTCATGAAGCTTGCGAAAATTGACCAGCTAAAACTAAAAGCATGCCCATCATAGCAATAAGTATATAAAATTAGTATTCTCACCAAGAAAACCTGGGTTTGAGTCCTGCCAGGGCTGAGTTCTATTGTATGTGATTAGAGTTGTTTGTTGGTTCTCTCCTGTGTTTCAAGAGATTCTTTTCGGGTTCTTCAGTTTTTCCTCCCTCCACGAAAATCTACTTTTAAATTTGAATTTGACATATCGGTAGCTTTATAAAGTGGGCTGTAAAACCTGTTAGGCTTTCCATCTACCATGGAGTAGTAAATCCAATAATTTACTTAATTTATTTTTAGAAAAAAGAATGGCAGCCGATTAAAAGATAATTTTTGGTAACACCATACAAACACAAAATAATAAAGTACAGTTTCCTGCACATACCTCACAGTAATCCACTTCTCCAAACTGACTAAAGTATTCTTTCATCTCTGGCTCTGTGGTACGGAATGGCAGGCCAAGTACAATAAGATCTCCTATGCCTTCGACTTTCGTCATTTTTGTTTCTGGTTCCTTACCAGTTGGAGACTCTTCTATTTTACGCTTGCTTGCTGTGTCTGGATAAAAATATTATGGATTATAGATATTATCTATAGTCTTTAATGGGTGTCATATTATCTAAAGCCTATGCACCTATCAATATTGAGCCCCTAGATAGGGGCCAGGGGCAGGCTACCCCAGGATAATTTGACGTTTTGAATTTGAAATTTTCAAATTCATAGCCATCTCTGGTCAACTGGTGAAAGTCAAACTCCACCCTTAGTACATTTTTATTGTATTTTCTGACTTTTTAAAGATGCTTCCATGTAAAATCCCTTACTGTGGTGACATTAAATAACTTCAGTTTCCCGAGGGTAGCCCCTCCTGGTGCTTAACATTGATAGGTGCATTAATATAAAACATGAGAGTATATGGACCGCGTGGCACCAATGAAATAGTTGAAGATATAGAAGTAATTTATAGTGCTTGGGAACGAGGTTATTCCGGGTGAAAGCCCTTGGAATTAAATTCGGAAAAAATTAATTTCTGACCTCGCTGGGATTCGAACCACAACCTTCGGAATTGTACTACAGATGCTCTTCCAGCTAAGCTAGAGGTCAGACTGAGAGCAGGCCGGGGTGAAATAGAGTAATATAGAACATATTACTTTGTAATTAATAATATTGTTCTTTTGCTTTTTTTTTTTTTTTTTTTTTCAAAATGAAAAATAATTTTAAGGAAATCTAACAAACAGGCATATTTTATAACCTTGTCATACAAATGAATGGATTTCAAAAAATGATATAATAAAAACATTAACAAATCACTAAGAAACCCATGAAAATAACTATAAGTAAAATTCCACTTTTCACTACATAGATGCTATGGCTTTTTTGTTTTTCATACAGTAGGACTGGTAGGTCAATAAAAGCCTGTGCAAATGGACAAGATTTTCATTCACTCTACAAACACAAGTATTCAAAATTATTCACAACTTTGAGCTTTGAAAGCCGCAACTCGCACAACTAACTTTCGAGAAAAAAATATTCGTAATAGTTTAAGTTGATGTAACATTTAGGCTTTGTTTTTCAGCAAGCATAATGGATTTTTACTTAAGAGTAAGACAGGAAGCTTTCAAATAGCGAAGACAAGCGAATGTTTACGAACCTATTTTGGTCGGGACGACCATGAATAGCAAGTTACCCCATCCTTCATCAAATGGTGGAAAGAGCACATTTTCCGCCAGCCGAACAGCACGAAGCGACTGTGTATCAGGACTTCTATATCTCAGACCACAAGCTCCTGGAAACTGTCCTTGTATGTTGGAAAGAAGAAGCGAACCATCTGGTTCTAAGGGGAGTTCTATCGCTTGTTCTGGACAGCTTTCATCTTCTGTGACTCGCACGTATTGCGTCATGTTTCTTCGACTTTTTCGTAATTTTCAAGAGGCAGAGATGACAATTGTTATATACTTAGCTGTTTGTTTTGGACGACTAGGGCAAATAATTAATTCTTCGGTTCTTATTGAAGATTTAAACTCTGACCAAATGACTTTAAGACTCTAGGCAAGATGGCGGCAAACACGCTGTTAACCATGCTCCTTTGCGAAGACAATCTACACAGGTAGCCCAATCACAGAAACGACCCTAATAAGGTTAGACCCTGCAGTGATGTCAGATTGTTATATGGATCAAGTGCTAAGTTGCACTTCCTAACTGCTATGGGATGAGCAGTGAATGCTCAATGCTTTGAGTTTGCTAATTTTTGGCTGATGCAGAGAGAGTGGTTGTTTATCCCCAAGCAAGCAAAAGGCTCAAGGGGTCTTGGTACATGGCAGACAACTTTTTTACAATGGGAAGGGATAGACTCCACCAACAGTGTTTGAATCCAGACCAAATTGAATTAACAAGAACTATTTAAAAAGTTGATTCCTAAAAAAATAAATCTCATGAAGCCATAGGAAAAATTCTTAAAGCACAGAAAAGAATCAATGAACAACTCTACTCAAGAACCAAGCACTGAAAGGCAGCTTACTATCAAAGCACACAGCCCTGGGTTCCCTTAGGGGCCATTCATTTTTTTGAGGTGGGATTCGTGTTTAAAAAGTTTGCACCATCCGATGACGGCTGCCATGTTGTATTGCATGAACAATACCATTGTTTTACATAAAAAAGAATTCAATTCCCAAGAGCAAAGCGATTTTATAGCGCAGCTCACTGATTCCAAAAATTACAATAATAACCCATAAGGTCAACTGCGATGGGCTGTGAAAATTATCTGCTGAAAGTAAACTCGTAAGTTTGTTTGACCGAATTTCGCCTTTGTCTTCGTTTTTATGACGTCACCAATGTGCTGCGCTATTGGTGGTTCTGCCATCTAACCACAGGCAGCCCTAACTGTATTATGGGTTTGAGCACTTGGTGCAAAACCTCCATTAGTGATGTAAAGACCTTTTAATGGAAAAGAAAATTCAATCACACAGGTTTTAATTTATTCCTCCTGTTTATAATAATTTACTTTTAAAATTAGTAATCACACTCAAAGTACTCCAAAACAATGTTGTTAAAATTCACATTATTTGCAAGTTGAGACAATCCATATGGAACTGATAAACAAGAAATGAAGATTTAGAGTAACTTTAAAAAGAATTTTAAAAATATCTCCATATCATTATCTGGTGAACATTTTACTGAATCAGTCACTACTAAATTTTCATCTCAAAAATTTGGGCTTGATAAGAATGCTACACCACAAATAAATATACAAAGGCAGACTATCCTAATGCATTAAATTCATTCCACAAAATAATACATCTATTATGTAGTGACGAACAACAATAAAATTATGCACCACAACTGGTACTACCATTGATAACATTTGAAGCTTTAAATTTAAGTCTAGTGTGACTATGTCATTTGTTTGCATTATGCTTGTGCAGCAGCCTTCTTGTGAGTTTTCAGCAAGGAGATCATCTTTTTGATCTCAGCTATTGATTCTCCTGGATTTAAACCCTGCACAAACAAAAGTGAATTAGCATAATGGTGGCTTCTTGGCTTGCAGATAAAGAGAGCAAATACAGTACAAGAATTTCTCACCCATCAATAGCAGTAGGGTAATTTCCGGCCTTGAACCTTCAAACTCAAGGCTTCATCTAAGAATTATTCTGCACAAGTTCTTATACAGTATTACTAACCATTAATTTTCTTACCTTGGGACATGCTTTGGTACAATTCATGATGGTGTGGCAGCGATAGACTTTGTAGTTATCAGAGCCAAGTTCTGCTAATCTCTCTTCAGCATAGTCATCCTACAAAGTGAACAGAAAATGACCATCTTAAAAGCACTAATCTACATAAAACACATTACTGGGGTTCATGAAAATCACTCTAATTGACTATTTAGCAAAACAAAAAATATTAGTATTGACTGTGGAACATAAGTATTGACTGGCAAAGCAAAGGAAGACATTTTAACAACTTGAAACAGACAGCTGCGTCCACACAGAATCCCAGTAATATATCAGATGGGTTGACGATATTCCAGACTTTATTCAGACAGATATAAGTACTTACCCTGCTGTCCAAGATCCATCGATAGGCCTGTTGAAGAACAGCTGGTCCTAGATATTTGTCTCCATTCCACCAGTAACTAGGGCAAGACGTGCTACAACAGGCACACATAATGCACTCATATAGACCATCCTGTCCACAAAAAGGTACAAGTAACTCGTTAAGGGGATATGCAATCTGTAAAACTGTGTGCTTTAAATGCTTCCTTCATTTTAAAATTGCAGCTACTATGAACCGAAAACTTTTCCAGAAATCACTTTTATCTTTAGGAGTTGTCGTCCAATGATGAAAGTAACCCAAGTCTTGATATTTTTGATTGTATAACTTAAACGAACTTTGAAGAAGCAGTTGAATCCTATTGTTTCAAAACTCAATTGTTCACTGTCTTCACTGATCTGGTATCAGTTGTTTTTTTAAAGAGGCATATCTCAAACAATCAACGAGAAAAATCTACGGCATTCAGGCACGTGTATTCAGTGGTTTGAATGATGTGATCTTACCAGTTTCTTCCTGTCAGCAATGGACTGTAAGTACTGTTCTTTTCCATACTCAACCTTTTCTTTCTTCATCAAGTATGGTTTGATGGAGGTATATTGATCATAAAAGTTTTGCATGTCCTGAAAAAAAAAGAAATGAATAGATAACATGTGAGTTGAGTGATGTGTGCATATAACATTGAATGTAGTGGTAGTGGGTGTTAGCGAAAAGTGTCCCCAATTAGTGGGAAAGCGCTTGAACGACTAGACACTTAAATAAAGAGATTTATTTACTAATATTCTATTTGATAACCTTTAACGTTACTTTTCATTCATCTATTCATTTATCTATTCATTCCCTTTCATCAGTTGTGAACATCAGAAATCAAAACATGTTCTGACTCCTGAAACTTGTTTTGTTTGTTGGCCTTTGACCACCTTTCAAACTGACAAATATTAACTATTTTGTCTAACAAACATACAGTGTACAATATTAAGAAATCAGTTTGAACATTGATACCTGGTGTTTGCAAATAATGAAACTTACCCACTCATCCATTCACATATATTTATGTATATATTTATTTATTTATGAAGGGCAGATCAAGAAATCAAAGAAGGGGTAAGCCAGAAAACTTCTAGAAAACCTTCATAACCATATGCAAATACAATTTGTGCCAAGTTTAAAGAAAATACATTATATACTAAAAGGGAGGGGGCACGGTCCTGTGGGTCCACCCCTAAATCTGCCCCTGCATATGTATGTATTCATGTTACTCACAGGAACCAAGTCTTTGACCACATACATGTGTGGTAATGGGTATATCTTGGTCTTCTTGTCAGTCCTGGGGTCTATACGTCTAGGCAATAAATAGAATGACAATAAATACTACATGAACATGTACTACACATGGTATGGATGGAGCACTAATTACACAATAGGATGCTTGAAATATTACTCAAATTATATTACTAAAGATTTCTTGTATTTCAATATTAACTAAAATTGGAACTTGGGCTTCAAGGGCTCGTTTCTAGGCCCTGGTGTGCACTGCAAGACTTTTCTATTGTGAGCTTTGCTGTTATTGCAAAGATTGCAACCCCCATTTGCTCTGGACACCAACTGGTGATTTGTGATGGATACATGTAGTAAAAAAATGAAAAAAGGTAATTTCATAGCTTGGGCATTCCACAGGAAGCCCAAGTATCCAGAACTAAAGTCTGATAACTTACTGAATGCAGGCCAAAGTGTTGCTTCCACCAATATTCATGGAACAGGAACCACAAATACCTGCACGAGATAATGAATAATTAAATAGCTACACATAATGGTAAGCAGCAGCTATGTCATATGCATCCAATTGCACCCCAAGGAAGGCTAGCCTATTCAGCACTGTTCTCATTGACTATGCAGTGAATGAGAGAACAGTCATGACAGGGAAATCGGGTGAGACACTGCCGTCAATCAGAGTATGTAAAGGTACCAAACAAGTTTTTTGATTGGGGGCATTCTATATTGCCTGATTTTCCTGTTGTGACTGATGTTTTGATCAGCGCATAACAATAAAAAATGTAAATCTCATTTACGTCGCAGAAACATGAAACACACCATAAAGTTCAAGATTTGAATTCATTTTTGAATACATTAATGAAACATTGAAAATGAATAACGAATTGAAAAAATAAATAAATAAATAAACTGAATAATGCAGTCTTAGGGTGGCTTGTTGCATGTCCTTTGACTGTATTACTTGCGCATTTCTGTAAGTGGATATGAAAAGAGTTTACTCACCCTCTCTGCATGATCGTCTGAAGGTTAGTGTTGGATCTATTTCATTCTTGATTTTGATAAGAGCGTCCAGTACCATAGGACCACAGCTACAAGTAAACATATGGAAGAGTTTTTTTTGGCATATTTAAACATGTACCATTATAATAAATACATTCTCAAAATGTGTAGTTCCAGAAATTATTCATATTACCTCATGGGGAAAAAAACAACTTGTCAAGCAAGTACAGCAGTGGCGAAGCTCAACGAGGTCAAACTGTAAGCATGTGAACGGCTCACAACTGACCTCAGATTTCATATTTTATTTCTCCATCCGACAGCATTTTTTCAAAATAGGTGTAGATTTATTACAGCCCCACTTGGATAATATAAGACCATAATATAATAATGAGTTTTATTTAGTTTTCAAAAGAACCAATTCCATTAATTTTGTCCTCAAAATAGACCTAATTCATCTCGGTGTAATGTTTTTGATACCCATTTTAGAACCATGTCATTCCCTACAAGCTGTAGCTAGAAAATAAGATTCTTTGATAAAGTTGTATCTATTTTTGTCTTTTCTCATGTGCAATCGTTAAACAAAGAATATGTTGGAGGGGTTAATTATAGTCAAAAAATTGAATACAGCAAATTTTATCTCTTACTCATTCAGATTCACTTGATAGTCTTGCATTATTGGCTTATCTCCTGGCTTGTCTGGGTTCTAAAATCACAATTACACAACCAATAATACATTTTCACCAACACTATGGGATGTCTGGGACCTTTTTTTACATGAAAGGCACTTTTTAATATTGAACTAAAGAAATTTCTATGACTTTATTCCAATAGACCTAATTAGCTCCATTGTTTGTAGCGCACATTTCAGACCATGTGATGCCACTTTTGGAAGTTGATTTTTTCGTGTGTAATTATTTTAACATTTATGTTTGTCATAAAGGAAACATCATGTGATCTGAAATGGGCAACTAGCATAAGAAGGTAAAGACATCTATTGGCTAGGACCAGTTGCATTATTGACAATTAGATTTATATTTAAGATGTTTCATCAAGCTAATTTTTATTGTGGGAAAAATCCAGTTTGGAACCTGTAACTACCTGTTTACTGATCAGATAGATTTTCAATTTTGACAGCATGTTTTAATATCGTACTGCATTTTATATTCATTTCATTGCCAGAAAAGGAGAACAACTATTTTCACCTGTGAAGATTCATTTAGTGCAGAATGACAGCTTATTCATGAAAATGAATTGTGGGTCACTATCCAGTACTACTTTTTCGTGGGATTGCCAGCTCACTAGATACACTGTGCTGATGAGGCCCAATATAGGCCGAAACAGCTGTCCACAGTTTCTAGTTGAGCTGGCTCATTTTTTACGCGACTTGAAGTTGTGGAAGGCTCGTATGGCACTCTTCTTCAGTCGTTTTGTTACAAGGCTTGTAATTTAACCTATTACGCATGTTCTTATATAAGGAATCTTCAAAGCAGAATATTCAATTCAAGTCTACTGGGAATACTTTTCTTTTTCTATTACATTATTTAATCATATATCTATATTGCAATATTTCATTGATGGAATGGCGTTGGTACGCCCTTAGCTTTAGTTTACATTTGATTATATTTTGATTTTATATCTACTTGTTTTTTATTGTCTCTCAGCGAATTATTGTAATTTTATATATCTAGGTTATTTGATTAAGGATTAAGTGCTTATATCAACAATCAATGTTTGTAATCTGATATTTTAACGTATATGATTTGTACGATCTTTTCTCTGTGTGGGATCAAGGTCCTTTCGTTGTTATTTGTTCCGCAGCCCTCTCAAGCGAGCTGGTGCCATCACAATTGACATATGAAATATAATGAATGAAGAAGAGTATTCTGGTAGATTTACATTGGGTAAAAGCATTAATTGCATTAGCCGAATTGGTCTATGAAGTACAAAGCATCATTTCACAAATCATCATCATCATAATCATTCTTGTCATTAATCATCAACGTCATTTAAAAGTATCATTCATCACAGCCAAAAGTTTTGCCTCCTTTAACAAATACATCATAAACATATCATATTAATTCTAATACTCCATAAATAGAAAGCTCCTTAATATATCTTACCCAGCGATAGATGGAAAATGTTTTATTACGAGGTTTGTCAGCTGTTGCTGCCGAGGTTGCATCTCGTGTCTGAAACTATCAAACATTAAAGTTATTAATAACCATATATATTATATTAATATTTATCACCTAAAATAGAACAGGCAGTGGTACTTATGATTAAGTACTCTTTTGCGAAAGAAACGTGCATGAATTCACGTACAAATCTTTTCAGTGCAGTGCAGCTAGTCTTATGCAACAGAAACAATCGACGATAGTGCTTTAAAAAAATGACTCTAAAACTACAAGAAATAAGGCAAATTATCTCATAATGAAAAACCTAAGTGCCAAAATTAATGTAGATAATCGTTTTCTTTTGCAAATTATCAATAAATAGCACAAAATAGAAAATAAAAATGTAAAAATATTTTTTAGTTATGCAACCTTATTCTCCAAGTCTGCTCTGGTAAAAGTTCAGAGGAATATTACTATGAAAAGTAACGCAATAAGTTACAACACGGGGAGAAAAGGTAAAGGAGGATTCTTTATAATTCATTATTATTAAATTTAAAGGTAGTACCTTCATTAAAGCCATAGCAGGCCTTAGTTGTACAGAGCGTATCGCTCTCAGTCCACTGATGGCCGCCATCTTGAACTTTACTGACACGAATTCGAAGGTAAGTACTTGATTGGCTACATAACCAGTATCTCTTGTTATATAATCTTTTCCCATCAATTTGCATCATTTGCTATATTTTGCTATCTTTGATATTTAATTTATTTTGGTCAATTTTCATTTAATTCTGCTATTAAAATTTCAATGTCGATTCTCTACACGCATTATGAAATTTAATGCACTCATATTTTGCAAATGCAAAAATATTCAATGATGGTATATTGAACTGATCGGAGTGCAATTTGGACCACTCCACTCAGTTCAATTACCCCTTGAATCATATCCTCTTTGCAATCATATACGTGACTACATGAAAAATACATTTTTTGCTTTTTTGTTATGAAATCTATCGAAAAAGTGTGAAAATGTCCAAATTTTTTTAAAATTTTATTCACAGAGAAAAACACTTTGCAAACGCGTTGAAAAGGCTTGTTTCATTCTCTTCTCTGATTGGCTGAATATAAGAATTCTGTTCTGTGGTTGGTTCTTTCAAAAAGATGCGATTAAGATTAAGAGCTCTTGAGGATGCGATTTGGGAATTAATCGCACCCCTTTGAACCAATCATATTGCAGGATTTGGTATTGATTACAAAGAGAACATAAAAAATAAAATTGAGTTAAATTTCATGCAGCCATAATGGATAGTTAAAGACATTAATTTAGTTATGGTTTTACGCTTTATAAAGGTTGTAAACTCTAATGTAAAATAAAATATAACATCTGAAATCATTTTAAATTCTCTCGCTTCAGTCTCCCTCCGCGGCCGGAAGTGAACGAGCTCTAACTTCGAGGGGAAATAATACCGACAGGAAGTGAAGAAGATTTTTGATAATAAATCAACAACGTTCATACCCTGGTCCCAGAGCTTTCTCGTTTTCTTTTTTTCTGTAAAAAGCGGCAACAACGAGCTGCGAAGCAGCGAGCCGCGAGAAACCTCTGGTCACGACCGTTGAGAATCTCACTTTCATGCCATCAACTTATGATCGTCGAATTCTGATTGGATGGCTATTTTAATCAGTGTACGAGAAATATGATTGGCTGGATTAGATATCTATGGGGGTAGGGCCTGAATGATTTTGTCACGTCAATATTTTTGTTTGGGGAGAGGGGTCACACTTTTCGTGCCATCGGACTATATCGTCATTATAGCGTCTTGTCAGCCTGAAGTTTGATCTTTAAAATAAATCTTACAATCTTATCTAAAGTCTATAGTTTATAAATATTGCTGGTTTATAGTTTCAATGACGGTTTTGATATCCAGAGAACTATTCGAGAGTATCTTGAAGTCAATTCTCGAAAGTCGTTTTCCCGAAATAGAACAGCTATCGGCTGAGCAAAGCAACGCTTTGTTTGGTCTGTTAAACCGAGAAGATGTCTTCGCCGTTTTGCCAACCGGCCATGGCAAGTCAATCATATTCCAACTACTGTTCGACTTCTGTAAGGAACTTTATCTCAGAGGGTTTCCTTACCCAAGGAACGCCATCGTCTTGGTGATTTGTCCGCTAAATTCGCTGGTGGAGTCTCATATCCGAGAGTTGAATTCCCGAGGCATGACAGCAAGCAGTTTAACAGGAGATATTGATGAATCGAAAATACTGCGTGGTCAATATTCTTATCTCTTCGCAAGCCCCGAGTCTGTCCTCCAAAATGAAAAATGGAGGAAAATGCTTGAAAGTGAGGTCTATCAAAGAAATGTGTTCGCTGTTGTCACCGATGAAGCGCACGTGGTGCCAAAATGGTAAGCTCAACTGATATGACCCATCTTCGTGATGATAAACTTTGACAATCGATTACATGTAACTGTGACATTAGTACTTAGGGACCTAAAATTACGGCTTTCGTATATTTAATCTTGAGAACACAGGGGAGGATAGTTCTGATCATAGAGTAACAGTCACAAAGAAGAAGCAATGATTCGATAAAAGGTTTCTTGGCGTAAACCTTGTAAAAGATAGAGCTAAAATATTCCTACATGACGTTGTAACCACAGTTCCGAAACATTTGTGAATTATAAAAATTGAAAAAAGCTTTAGATCCCAACAAGAAATCAGCTCAAACTGAAGTGTTTTTCAATCTAAGATATTAAAATATCTCACCTCCGTGCGAGCATTGCCTTTAGCTTTCCGGTCTCTCGGGTCCAACAAAACTTCACTGTCCAAACCTTGGAAAGGGTTATCCGCAAAAGAGTCTCGATGATCTGAAAGTAGTTTTCTTTTGCTTCTTAACTGGCTGTTAGCGCAGGCCTTTTTCCGGACATGGCAGTCGTTAAATTTCTGTGAATGAGGATCAGCTGTTGTAGTGGGGGAATCCTTAGCACATCTCTTCTTGCGAACTAAATCCAAGCGGTTTATTGTTTCCTTGTAGTTTTCCCTAAATGTTAGTATATCATTTTCTTGTTCTAAAATCTTGTGGTATTTCAAAACAGTCCTGTAGCATTTTTGGCACAAAACTTGCGATATACCATCGATGTCCACCACTTTCGCGCCAGCGACTGTCTCAAAACGGCGAAGAAATTCTCGATTATTTGCTCCAAAAATATTAATTTGCGAGCGCCCACTGATTTTTAAACTTTCTCTGCAAGCTCTACAGAAGTTGTTTGGACGCTGTATAAATACCTTTACCGGTGTATTATAATCTTTCTGCATAATCCCATAACTATTGAGTCGAAGTAAGAAGAGTCGCACGTGTAGTACACTATTTTGACAGCTCGTAAATATACAAAGTCTCCTCTCCCACCCCTACTTGAAAAAAATAGTGTTGGTATATAGCATTAAGCCTCCACACCCTAATGACAATTTGTAACACGATCATCCTTTTGTGATTGGTCGACTAGAAGTGATGGATTTGACAGCTATGATGGCATGAAAGTGAGATTCTCAACGGTCGTGACCAGAGGTTTCTCGCGGCTCGCTGCTTCGCAGCTCGTTGTTGCCGCTTTTTACAGAGAAAAAAAAACAAACGAGAAAGCTCTGGGACCAGGGTACAACGTTCATGATTTAGCATTCGAAAAGAGTGCAGTCATCCCCAGGGAGCGAGCTGAACAGCAATACTTGAGCTCGGCTTAACCTTGTGGTTAAAATACATCGCAGGAAGGATGTTTAGGAAGAAAAAGAACAAAAAGCGTGATGAAGCCGCGAATAATTCGAAAAATTTGGCCAAGAAAGGTTCTTCGTCGCCTCCGGCTCAAGATTCGACCGACGATCTCGATGATAGTACAGATGGTTTTGACGAAAATGGTTTTGTCGATCTTCAACCGATCGAGAGTGATGGTACTTTACTTGGTCCCAGACAGAAATGCAAGGTATATATATAACGACTATAAATACTTCATTGACGTATTACCTAAAGATGTTTTTACCTAAAGATTAATGTCAAAGATAAACCAGATTCCTTTGCAATTTTTTTATTCAAGCTTATTAAAAAGAGAATTTTTTTTACGAATTTGAAATCTCATTTTCTTCATATTAAGGTGGAGTTAAACATTACCACACATGTACAATAGCTGAACTTTCGACCTACATTTTTATTATCAGGTATTGGCAGTAGCTTGTTAGTTTTAGCACCCTATTGCCTAATAATTCGTGCCTTTGTTATTTGCGCTTGCCTCGTTTACTCTGGCACATTGATTTTAATATTTTTATTCCAATCCATGCAATTTCCCATAATCAAAACGCTGTCTAGCAAAAAATAAAATCAGTCTCAAGTCCGACCACCAAGACTTAAATAATAAATTTAGTTATGCTTAATGTGTCACTAGACCACTCTTAAAGATGATTAATATTTTCAAGGACACTTGATTGTGAACAAAAAAACCGTACTTGGAAGACGATACCACATGACGTATTATATTAAGTAACAAAAGTTTTGTGATCATGTCTTTAGGCAAGTTCTTAATGATTATTGATGGTTAGAACTTTGAAGAATAAGCTAGAAAAATCACTAAATACCCACATAATGATATTTGAATTTGGCACAGAGAGAAAAGTACGCACGTTTTATGTTCCCTATATTTATACACCCACCACACCTCCCCTAGAACCAGCCACAAAATGCATAGGACATATTCTGAAATGTATGGTTGTGAACATCATGGAATACAATGCCCATCAAGTCCAGTCACTTCTGCTAGCTCATTTGGTAGGCTTAGGCAACCTGGATTTAAAATTTCATGTAGTTAAGGCTCGAAGATACATTTAACAGTATAAAATAACCAATATTATAAATTTCCTAATGTTTTCTAATATCAGTATGTTGGGACCTTTGCCATCATAACTGGTACTGATGGTCATAAGACGTTAAAGACTCACCAGGAAAGAACAAGTTACATGAAATATTACCTCAGTGAATATAGGGTAGGTATATGCAGGGACAGATCAGATCCAATAATTTTAGAAGTTAGAAGGGGGTGACTATTAAAAAGGTGTTTCCAGGAATTTTGGGGAATTAGGTGTCACTGTTGCTAACAGTATGCTTAGAAATTTGAGCCTCTGATATGAGCTTCCCATGCCAAGCGAGGTAAACACTGGCTTTGCAGGTTCTAAATTGACTAGAAGTATGCCTCATTCTATTTACAGCCTATTTTATATTTCTGCAACCTATAATTAAATCCAGATCTGTGGTATTTTGGCTACCATCAATCAACTTTACAAAAGGCCAAGTGCATTCCTAGTCATTCCAATGAATAGTGCTATTCCCACTATACTTGACAGCCATTTTCCAAGGAGAAATATATAGGCTGTCGGGTAGTGAGATTATTTATTGCTATCGGTTTGTCACAAATTGAGTGACCATATAGCCAAAATGCTAGACATCTGAAGTGGCACGGGTTAAACCACAGAAACATAAAATGGCCTGTAATTCTCCTAACCCCCTGGTTGCAGAAGTCCATTTTCCTTTGACCTCATTCAATTCTTGGTGCAATATGCTCCAAGTGCTTTTAATGAATTATGATTCTAAATTATCCATTTTCTTGGTCATCAGCACAAGTCCAATGGAGTAGATGTGGTTTTGCAGACCTCTTCAGATGGAATCAAAGTTTTAAGTTCTGATTCAAAGGCATGTACTTGAGAATAAGCAACAAAAATCTTACAGTGCGACACGCTTGCAGTGGCCACCCAGCTTATTTTTTACTAATGCCATTGAATCCGTGCATCCAAGTGTTTTCATCAAATCAAATTCTTTTGATATGAGTGTTGTTTGTTGTTCAGATATGGGTGTGGCATCATAGTGCAGGACCCAGTTGTATGAAGGTTGGATAACACTATCCAACAGATAAATCTTATCCAGTGGATAAATTAATTGAATAACAGGATTGACGTACTCCCTGGACAAGGATTGCTCTATTCACTCTTCATATATATAACTGGATCAGAAACTGAAAATGTCTGGAAAAAATTTCTTTGAAACTTGTCTAATTAGGAGTATAATACTCTATGTAGAGAAAGCAGGTTTGAAGAAACCTGTTATGTATTTTTGGTGATATGATTTTTTTGTCAATCTCTTTTTTTTTTTCATTGCAGAGAGTCAGAATGGCATATCCTTTGCAGAGAATTACCTTTGCAACATGTGATCCAGATTTCAAGCTTTACGCATTCATGACAAATAGTCCTACCCCTATTGGTGTGGCAGTCCATGGTCATGTCTTCATAGGTCGGTCTTCGACACAGGTGAGTGGTTTCATCACCATATTATGTATTAATACTACATACATTTAATACACTACATACATCTCAGTGCCAGTGTTAGTAGAGTTGTTATGTTGGTCCTCTCCTGTGCTTTGAGGGTTTCTCTCCTCATTCTCCAGTTTTCTTCCCTCCTCAGAAATCAACCTTCAAATTCTAATTCGATATTTGGACTTTCACCTAGTTTAGAGCCTAGCTCTAGCTCTGCTGTGATTGTCCCACGCTGTGATTGAACAGCTAAAGCTTAATAGATTTTTAAAAAATGCAATGAGCTGCCAGAACATTAAAATCAGAAACCTTGTCTTTTTATCAGGTGCAAGAATTAACGGCAATGATTGGAAGAGCCTTTAAATTAGCATTCGCTTCAGCAAAACTACAGAAGAATCCTAGATATAACACAGGTGACCTGGTGTCCAGTCCACATAAACCAGCCAGAAGATGGGTAAGGAGGCTGAATGATGCTTTACAGCTGATTTGTAGGTTGAACATGTACTAATGGTAACATTTGCTGAAACCACACAGCTTTGACAGAGCTCCAATGTCATCATAATCCAGAGTCCATGTTCTTGGTCAGCACTGAGCACTCCTTGCTTGGTGCTTTCCAAGAGAAACAGAGGCTCTGGGGATGAGAATGACAGAGCTTCTGAAAATTTTTGTCATGTTTTCGTATGACACTCGATATCGATGCAATGGTTAAAGAGCTTCAAGTATTGATAACAAAGAAGGTGTCACTAGGGGGAGGAGAGGTGGTGCCTGCTGCTAAATGCATTGCCTCTTACCAATGCAACCAGAGTTCCATTCATGGGTTGGTGTCACAGTCATGTATATATAGTTATTTGTTGGTTCTTTCCTGTAATTTGAGGGTCCAGCTGTGTAGCATTGTAACTTAGTCACAACTTCATTCAACTTTGACTTGCTCCAAGCCGAGCTCTTAGAGACTCACAGAGTCATAAGGCAAGCAAATGAAAAAAAAATCAAAAGTTGCCTCCAGCATTCTTGTTCCTGGTTGGTCTGCCTGGATTTATTCAGTGAGCAAGAACTTATATGGAGAGGATGCACTATTGGAAAAGTATGCACGCAACCTGTGCTCTGCCTCTTTCTTGCGGCACATTTATATTTACACACTCTGGCATCGATGCAACCAATAGTTCATACTTGTATATTTTCTTTCCCAGGCAAAACATGAAGCAGTTAGAGGACATGACCTTTCAGAACACGCAGAACAAGCCAAGGGCAGGAAAAAAGATTTGAAAGCAAAACGCACTATTAGTTCTGTCACTGAAACAGATAGCAGTCCAGTTTTGGGGAGAAGTAAAATAGGGAAAGGTGGTTGGAGGGGTGGCAACTCCAGTACTCCATCCCCCCATGAAAGATTAAAAGAACATTCAGTGGTGACATCATCTGTGTTTCCAAATGATGATGTCTCTGATAGTATTTCATCCATGTCCATATCAAGCTCCAGTAGTGCAGTCTCTGAAAGATCATACATGACAGAAAATAGTGAAACAGGAACCCTTGTATCAGAAACACATGTTACAAGACAGTTTGAATCTCAGTCATCCTCAGTTAACTCTCCACCACTACCTTATTCACCACATAAAGTATCAAAACCTAGGACTCCACCTGAACGGAAGTCTGGAGGGGGTCAGTCTCCACTGACCAGCATCCCAGGACCTCCTTTACCGCCACGGAGTACAAAGCCAAAACGACCTGCCACTCAATACGTTATGGATGATGCAGCCCCTGAGAGTGATGAGGCTACTGGTGCTGTCCCAGATGAGGTATCAGGTGCGATAAAGGATCAAAATATTAACATGGGAAATACCAGTGGTGATGAGGAACAAGAGGAAGCAGAAGACACATATGCTGAGGCAGACAGCAATGGTATGGCAAGTGAAAACATTGAGTCAGCTGACCGGCTTACCACACATCAAGATGCTTATTGGTACATGCCTGGAATTCCAAGGTTCGTAGGCAAGGCAAGGGTGTGTGCCATCGGTGCAAGACTCTTGAAACACGATAAACTTGAAACGCAATGCCAGCATATGGCCCCATGCCCCCACCCTCCTTCGGAAAATCCTGGCTACTACCCTGTAATTTGATATTACCACTGTTACAATCGACCTTATTTGTTGTGTAAAATGTTTTTCCATTTCAGACCATGTGTCATTCCCTAGAGTTTCATTTCTTTGTTTAACGGTTGCACATAGGAAGACACATGAATATGGATACAACTCAAACAAAGAGTCTTATTCTTAAGACAATGTGTCATTCCCTAGAGTTTCATTTCTTTGTTTTACGGTTGTGCATAAGGAGACATGAATATGGACACAACTCAAAGAAAGAATTTTATTTTCAAGTCCATGTGTCATTCCCTAGAGTATCATTTCTTTGTTTAACCGTTGTGTATGAGAAGACACATGAATATGGATACAACTCAAACAAAGAATCTTATTCTCTTAGGAATGATGTGGTCTGAAATGGGAAACTTTGCATAACAATAAGGTCATTCAGGCATCGTTATTACCATTACTATTACCATCTCATTATTGTCGTTTTACTATACTTTGCAGAGTCATCTTTATTATCAATATTACCATTATTCCACCTTTTAATATTTTTCAACTTTTAGACAGACATACTTTATTTAGTACCATGACATATTTGAATCTTTTTTTTTCACAGGGAATTCATCATGGACATGCTGCAGACCTCTGAAGAAGGGTCATTTTTTGTTCGCGACAGCCAAAGCCAGAAAGGTTGCCATGCACTTACTGTTCGTGTTCCAACAGATTTCCAGCCTGAAGGATATGGAAACTACCTCATCACTCCCGTTCCTGAGGGTGTTAAGCTTGAGGTATGCCTGACATTGTGGAAACTATCCACATCATTGCACCAGCAGTCAATCTCTCTTCCTCAGTCATGGTGTCCTTGCTGTTCAGACTTATAAGGACAACACCAATTCACTCCTACGTGGGATGGTTCTGCCACTCCATATTAGTCTTGAGAGCTTTAGAAAGTACCCCTGCACCAATATAATCACTGTACACCATATGCTATGGTAAATGCAAGAACAGTGTCCAAGATGCTCTGTTGACAGACTGTCATCCACTGTCAGTCAGCTGTCACCTGACTAGCACTTCAGTGACAAATGGCCAACAGATGGCTATCAATTTGCCGACAAACAGCTGACAGTCACTCTACAGTGCATCTGGAACACTGATCTCATTTGCATTTTTGTATCTTGTGCATTTCAGGGCTTCACCAAAGCATTCCCTGACATAATATCCCTTATTGAGTATTATTCACAACATGCTGATGGACTTCCATGCAAGTTGCTGCTGGCAGGATCTGAAGCACCAAGCGACGACAGTGAAGAAGAAGATTACACAGCTGACTTTGAACCTGCTGGTCCAGACTACCACATGCTTCCTGACTTTCAATCCATGATGGAAGAATTGAAGCAATGACAGGAAATTGCAAACCTTATTTCAGAATGTAATATATACCTATTTAGAAATAGGTTTTTGGGGCCAAAGGAGGTCAAACCAGGGGTGGCGGAACAGGGGGGGCCCCCACTAAATTTTTTTGGGGGGCCTGGCAATATTGGTTCTTAGTCATTGTTTTACGGTGCAAGTGTCAGCAATCGAACAAAACATTGTCATTATCACATAGCGTTAAATAAAATCTTCAGCGCTCCCCCATATAAGATTTTTGCAGTGCCCCCCCCCCAAAAATTGTTTTTAGCTTCTGCCGCCCCTGAAACCATCACCTTTGCCTTTGAAAATGCTTTTTTGAAATATGCATATACACAAGGTGAAATTGGTTTCGTTTTTTTATATACCTGTCCTGTTGAAACAGGCTTGGTTAAAAAGTGAGGCAGCTTCATAGTGCTATATATTAAGTACAGTGAAGTAGGACTACAGCAAGAGTACTCCAAAAACAGTACATCAACTTTATCAAATTGCTGATTCTTTTGAACATGTTCCAACAAGTGGACACAGTTTTGATGGTGACATCCTAGTGAATTAGAAAAATTACTATGTCCTTAATTAATGCTTATAGGGTTACCGCTTATAAGAAGCAAATCTCATAATGATATATTCAATGGTTTTTGGACCTCAGGTATGCTCAATAACCTTTATCATTCTATTTATTCCCATATTATAAATATTGAATCCCAATTGCAAACCATTATTTTGTGAAATATAACACCTAATCGCTTAAACAATGTCAAAATATATATATATTTAAAAAAAATCAATTATAGCAATTTTAATTGAAATTACTAATTATTAATTAAAATTACTCTTTGTACATTTTTGTCTATGTGCTTCTATAAGAAGCTATAGGCACTATAATGCTATCGAACTTATTGATATTACCTTATTAGCGTATACTATTTGTTATTTAGTTATGTTATTTGTCAAAACAAAACCATATTTAAACAAAACCTCCAACACAGGAGAAAGGTAAGTTAGAAGACTACATCCCACACAATAAAGATGGGAACTAGCTTTAACACTAGCTTTCTCCAAGGTAAGGTATTGATATTCCCTGGAGAGGATGAGAGCATAAACCTGGTACTTCAGGTAGACAAGCAAGACATAACAAACAATCCCTTAACCTCCTATGCATAAGTTCTTAGTGTCTGTTACACAACATTTCATGACAACACTAAGAACTTCTCCATAATAGAAGGCTAACAATCCTTGAGCATAACTAAGTCTAGCCACAGCTTATTCAAGGAACCTCATAATCAGAATTTAGTGTGTTTGAAATTTTGGTATGGAGGGAAGAAAGCCTTGAATCAAGGGATGGAGAGACCCTAATGAAGTTCACTGCCAGGTGATATTGAACCCAAGCCCCCAGTTTCCTGGGTTCCAGAGGGATTTTTTCCATGGGTTTGCTGACTGAGAGTGGCTAAGCCAGTAAATCAAATCCCTGGAAAAAATCCCTCTGGAACCCAGGGTAGACCCCAGAGAGTAGAGAGTTGAATTCTCTGTACTGGTACTGGTGCTAATCTGGGGTTGAAAAAATTTCCTGCAACTTCTGAGGGATGAAAATCTTTTTGATTCTAATATTCCCTTCGGTGTAAATAACAACTAAGAACTACTGACCTAAAAAATAGCATGGTTTACTTTGCAAAATGGAACTCATAATTACAGAAATGTACAAACTGGTAATCATAGCAAACAAAGTTAATGATATAAGGAATGAATGATCACTGATCATGAACCACAAAATCAATCCTGCAGCTCTGCTGGAACCTGTTAGCCACTATAATGTGAAACTTAAGATGTAATTTGTCTTGGTGCAATGTTTTCCATTACAGACCAGTTCCATTACCTAGAGTATCATTTCTTTGAGGTTTAATGGTTGTGAATGAGAAGACACATCAATATGGATAAAACTCGAGCAAAGAATCTCATTCTCTAGGGAATGACGTGGTCTCAAATACAGAACACTGCATAAGGCAAATTCAAGGAACAACAAGGAATTGTGTTTCTTTTTTCCAGCCAGTCTCTGCTTGGCTCCCAAGGGGGTGGGAGAAGGGGGTATTTTGATTAATTTAATCCTCATCCCTCTAGCTAGAATGACATATTTTTTACCATTCAAAGTTCAGAGGGTAAATCCGCCATTCTCAAGCATACTGTTAGTATTTCATTAATTAAACATTTCAATTTGACAACAACAAAAAAAACGGTTAAAATATTTGATTTTCGCGATCTATGCTACCAACAGTTCTTCAACTAAGTATTTAGTGTAAATATTATTTGAAATATGTAAAACATTCTTTGTTCACACCTACAATAAATTGCATAGCTATGAATGATCATTAATAATAATTACTGATAATATCTATCCCTTCCTAATTCTCACTTGTATTTAGAAAATTGCTTCTCCTAAGGCAATTAAAACTACTTCGAATCAAAGAAAAATATTTGATAAAAAAGTTAATTTTTCAAATTTATACATCTAATATAGACCCCTTGCAAAGATATTATAGATTGTGGAGTGCTATTATGATAAGACTGCATGACAATAAGAACAGACTCCCTGGAGACAGAAACAAACTGTACAACTTTGATGAGTTGAATCAAACCTGAAACTGAGGTGAGAGGCAGGTGGACTATAACCATGATACAAAATACTAGAGATCAGACAAGCTTTACCTCCCTCAAGCCTCACCTCTGGTAGTACCGATCATGGACATCATATCAAAATCAAAAGAGTTTGCAAGTGGTCTATTATAGTATGGCTTAAGTAGTCATTCCAAGGTTGAGAGAAAAACTGGGTCCAGTTGGCTTTGCAGTGCATTTTGGGGCTGTTTTGGGGACAAAATAAATGCCATCTTGGAAACCTGCCTCTGAAACGGCCCACAATGCACTGCAATGCACTACAATGCCCTGCAATGCAACTTGACCCTGTTTTTTTCTTGACCTCGGAATTGTTAATTCCAGTTAAAGAGCATCAACATCTTGTAATTTACTGAAAATCTCAATCTTATAGTGATGAAATGGGCTTTACACAGAAGCTTTTAAAAAAGATAAGAACGTTTTTCGTTTGATCCTGCAAACATTTTAACGTTTTTTTTTCCATTTATTCAAAGAAATGCTTGTTCTAGTTGCTGTCTATGTAGTGAGTCCTAATCCTACCTGTATCCTGGCCTACTTCAACTATCGTAATTAGGTTGCCATTAATATTATTATTTCCAGTCTCTATTGAATTCTTATCAATTGAAGGCAAGTTTCCAACGTTCATGGATGATTGAGCATGGAGGACATCAGTTTGCCCATAACTAAAGGCTAGTAATGAGATTCATTCAGCTGGTTGTTACCAAGCAATAACGGAAAAGGATTGCAGTAATATGAATGTATGGCAACTATAGGTATTTTAAAGTCAACCGTTGTCTCACTCAAATGTTTGTCACGATTGCAATTACCATTAAGCAACGAGCATCTTTGACTTATCATTATAATCAAGGATGATATGATGTAGTATTAGTCACATGTTATAATGCCAGTCAACTCCATCTTGGACCATCAAAATCATGCATCATCTTACTAAGGACCTGTTTGCATGAAGGTAAGGTGTCCCCACCTGTAGGGCTAACTCGTTAGCTTTTAGTTGTTGTTTTTGTCTCTTACAAAACGAAAAAAGAAAAAAAAAGTCTCTAGCACAAGGTTCACCCTAACTTCATGTAAATGTGGTTTAAATATGAAGAAAACTTGTGGCACAAGCCTTACAGCATAGAAATAGGCAGCAAAGGCTGTTGGAAATCAGACCTGTAAGCACAGCTAACAGGAGTCTGACTAAAGACACACCAAAGCCACCTGACTCTGAACATCGGCTACATCTACTAGTATTTGACTGCCTTCATTTGTACATATAAATATTACCCTACAAGATTAAGCTATTTCATTTTCTATACTGACTTGATTCATTTGATTCCAGTTAATTTTGTATTAGACTTCTTGAATTTTATGGTCATAATGTTTTTCCATTTCACAAGAAATGCCTTCCCTCAATTGTCATATTCCTTAAAGAGAAACGATTGAGAAGATCGAATAATATATTATTGGAACCTTTTTTACCTTGGGCATAATTTTTTACCCATTACAGATCACATTTCGTTCCCTAGAGAAGAATTTCTTTGTTTAATGGTTGCGCATGAATAGATTCATGCAAGAGAATATGAACTTACTTAGTCCATATCCTCTTGATTCATCAATATACAGCTATTGTGGAAAACGTTGGTGAAGGTTTTGTTACATGTTGCATATTACAAGAAATTTTCCCACACTGTGTTTGCACGTTTTTTCGAAGTATTTCCTTTTCTGCTAAGTTTATTATTTACATATGACTATATTTAATATATTTCAATCTTTGTAAGCAAGATGCAACAAAACTTTACTGACTTTTTTCAAAATAACTGTAGAGACAACTGAAACAAAGAATCTTATTCTTAAAAAAAAAAGATCTAAACTGGGGAAAACATTGACCAGGCTATTAAAGAGGTGGCATGCATAACGATACAGTTTATTGATTCTTCCAAAAGGGTTTTCAGGTCTGTTCAGAATAGTCCTACATCAAGTCAAGGCTGTATGTTCTTGTTGACAAATTTAAGTGAAATGAAGAAACATTAGGCCAGAGTAAAAGGGCTGCTATGGCTACTAACCCGTGCGTTGATTTGTGTGTGCTACACTATGTGCAAAGGTAGTTGTGATCCTAACACTTCAACTACACAGTATCTTCTGCTGACATGAGGAGAGGATTGATGTATTCAAATCCTTCGAATTCTGTTTGGTCAATGTTCTCCAGCGTTTTTCTATAACGAAAAAAGTAAAAACTGTTAGCTAAGAAGAACAAGGAAAATGGCATATAAACCCAAGTTAATTCTAGGCTACAAAGAAGCGCTTTGTGGGCGGGAGGAGGTGAAAGGTGGGGGGAAACTGAGGAGAAAGGAAGTTAGCCTCTTACACAGCTGACAGTTCTTAACTTCTGTCATGCAACGTTTCCTGAAACGTTGGCTAACAGACCCTAAGTGGGACTGCTGCGTAGGAGGCTTCGGGACCTTGTTAACTTTGATTAAGTCTTAACAAGGTTGATGTTCTCCAGCATTTATCTATGACAGACAAGTAAAACTATCTGTTGCATTGCGTGACAGACCCTTAGCAAAGCTGCATAGAAGGTATGGGACTGTTAACTCTGAATAAGTCTCAAACAGAGCTTATTGCACATATTCTGGTGCATTCACACGTATAACAAAATAATACGTTAAACAATATTCTAGTAACTTACGGATCATCCTGGCGTGAATTGAACATCTTCATTAGTAAACTGAGGGTCAAAGTTCTCAAGACCATATGGATCTTCCTTTCGTGGTTTAAAGGGTGGAGTTACTTGACGAGCCTCTAGCTGTTAATTGAACGTTATTAAGATAGAATCGTAATTAGATTCGCAATTAGAGTAACATCAAGTTTGGATACGTGCAGATTGACTAATTAAAGTCAAAATTTGTGTTAACGCAATTTTTTCTACAGCTATTTCAAAAAGGTTGGCAAAGGTTTTGTTTCATGCTGCATGGTACATACCAGGCCCCAAATGCACTGGGAGATGTGAATCTTATCTGAGAAGGTCACAACGATATAAATTTTTCCTAAACTTTGTCCAATTTTTTCCCAGCATGATGGCATGATTTCTACTATATTCTATCTGTCTGTCATTTACATATGAATATGATACATGTCAAGCTTGGTAACAGGGTCGTAGCCACCGGTACGGGGAAAACTTTCGGGGGGGAAACATAAGAAAAATAATAAGAAAATATAAGAAAAACTGAAAACTCTGGAAAATCGGATCAGTCAGAAATTTGTGGCTACGGCCCTGGGTAAGCAACGAGCAAGATGTGACATGCAAGATGCAACAAGAAACATGCCACATTCGAAATAGCTGTATATCACGCTAAAAACAAGTGCCATGCTATGTCATTTCCTGGCCCTGATGGATGCGTGTCCCAGCTTAGCAGACACTTTCACAGACCAATTGTAATTGGCTTTAAGGGTAAATAAACTTCATATGATAGTAAAAACCATGGCACACAGGATGGTCCAGGTAGTAGAGTTAACGACAATTGTTCAACCAATCGCAGTATGCAACTAAAAAGAAATATCGGAGAAGGCCCCCCTGAACCTGATGACATTGAGTACATACCTGTTCCCAGTTGATGCTCCTGAAGAACACATGGGACATGATATCAGCAAATCCAGTCTGCGGATGACATCCTAGTCTCTCAATTGGATTCTGTAAACAATGTAAACAACCAGTCAGCATTAACACCAAGATATAGTATACAAAGTGAAGGTGGAGCGAGCAACACGGAAAACGCAAAGTTTTTTAAAGCACGTTTCTATGGGTTGTTGTGAAAAAGCCTTGATCAGAAGCCAAGCGATTGCTGTTTTGATACCGTTTCTGCAACATTGTTGAGTAGTTAGATGCCGAACTAAGCTGTTTTTCCAAGTCATACAAAATCTATTCAAGTTGGGTTAAGATTTTACTTCTTAGCAAAAAAAATATGCTCTATGTGTGGGGAGTGCGGTAATATGAGAATCATTTATGAAGCAACCAAAGTGTTGTTCTTTTAATACCCTACAACTAGAGAAATATCAATAAACGGCAGCTCTAGAGCAAATAGAAATCTTTATACCTTGTTGAGATATCCTTTGAGAATCGACGCAGCCTTCACTGATAATGATCGTGGAATTCGAATAGGTTTCTCCAAAATAACTGTTAATAAAAATGAAATGCGTTAACGATTGGAGTCACTAAAAATGTTTTTTTTTGCGCTATCAAACCTTATTGATCAGTTGGCTCTAGAATGGTTCCAAATTACCGCTGTGTTACTTGATTACAGACTCATATACTCAGGATTAGCCTCGTATCAGTGTCTAAATTTTCACAAATACCAACGGTAAAATAGCCTGCGTAGCGGCCCTCTGGTAGGGAATTTTTGGCGAGAGGAGAAGGGAGAGGGAGAGGGGACTGGGGAGGGGAAAAGGGAAGGGGAGGGGGAAATGAAAATAAAATGTTTCACTCAACAATTTGCCTCAAAACTTTCTCCAGTTGTTGCTTTTATTCTCTAGAGAAGAGCGGGTTTTGAAAAAACCCACTAAACGGCTTCAAATCGCGCTGAAACTTCGCCAGAAGACTGAACAATGTAAAAGCAACAACTGGAGCAAGTTTTGAGGCAAATTGTTGAGTGAAACATTTTATTTTCATGACCTTAATCATAACTTCCTTACATTCCTTAATAAACAATACACAGTAACCTTGTTTGGGCTGCCTGTGCCTTGACTGGAGCGCGTGAATATTCTGCACAAAGTCGATGCTAACTGAGCAACAGAGAACTTAAAACTGAAGTATTCATAGTTTTCGTTTTACGTTAAACGTGAGATTCTCTTTCATGTGAATGTAGTCTATTTTATTTCAAAGGTTGTTACTTTTGGTGTTTGTAGCAAAATTTTAAGAATTACATCAAAAAGAAATGCCATTCCGTGCCATGACGGTACCAATGTACTTCTAATATATTCTACTTACCTTGGAAGAGATAATCCTCGGTGTTTTGATCCGGATTATCAGCACTGCCTACGATATCAAACGGCGATCTTCCTGCCAACATTTCATATAATAAAACACCCAGCGCCCACCAGTCTACGCTGAAACCTGTAAAAGATGGAGGAGAAGAGTAAATACAGACACCTTTCTCTTTAAGGGATGGACCATTAGCAAAGTGGAAAGGAGAGTTGCAGAAATTAATGCTTGCACGATATTTATTTTTTGTAACAACCCTAACGCGCAATTTGTTTGTGTTTGCTCGATATTTCTTTACTGAAAGAAAAGGCTGCGCGTATTTTTTTCGTAGCTGAAGTTTTTGCTCGATATTTTTTGTGGATAAACGCAATCTAATGGTCTATCCCTAAGCGGACACCATTCATTAAACGGACAGCTAGTTGCGCCAGAGAGTCCCCGTAGTATTCTTCCCAATGTTCTACTCAGTGGACTTCTTCATTAAGCGGACAATACAAGGTAACGAACGTGTGTTCGCAAAATAAAGGTACCATTGCACACAGCTAGAAGGTCAGATAATATCTAACGGAACTGATAGGCGCCAATTTTAGGAGTAATCTTTTTAGTATGATGAACTTCGTGGGTCTATTTGTCTACTGAATATATATATTGCTTATTAATGAATGATTTACTCTTGAATCAAGTGCCATACTGGCACACACATAATTTGCCCGCAAAAAGAGAAAGAACGCTCAAGTAAGAGTGGCTAAATACACAAAGGCCGAAAGGATATAAGCTGCTTTCCTTGCTGGCTTATGTGAGGCTAAGGGAGCCATCTTTACTCACCATAGTCTTCTCCTCTGAGTATTTCTGGTGCGATGTAGTTTGGTGTACCACAGAATGTACTCGTTAAATCTCCTGGTCGAAGACCCTCCTAAAATAACAACACATACATTTAGTATCGTTGAGCTTTTCGCGTTTTGACATGATATTAGGCAGATAAAGATTCCCGTTTTTCCTTCCCGCAAACGGCAAACGTGACCACGTTTTCATCGTTT
Organism: Actinia equina; assembly: GCA_011057435.1. Lineage (NCBI taxonomy): Eukaryota > Metazoa > Cnidaria > Anthozoa > Actiniaria > Actiniidae > Actinia > Actinia equina. The sequence continues at coordinate 288,695 of WHPX01001169.1, read as the reverse complement.
CCCTACATCACATTTCCCTTTACCTTTTCCAACCCTCCTCGCCAAAGCCCAAAATTCTTTTGTTTATCTACTACTTGGAGATTTTTGTGATCCCTTTTCACTAATTTTTTAAGATTTTTTTTATGGTCAACTGACGTTTCACGTTTACCGTAAACGAGAATTTCAAACTCTCTATTGAATCAGTAATGATGAAAAAGTAAATTATACACCGTGAAAAAGATGAAAAAACTTACTGACGTTTCGAACGCTAGTCCTTCGTCGGAGTAAAAGAGCTCTCTTTTACTCCGACGAAGGACTAGCGTCCGAAACGTCAGTAAGTTTTTTCATCTTTTCACGGTGTATAATTTACCTTTTCATCATTACTGTTTCATTAGAAACACCGACGCAGCTCACACTAGTTTTAGCTAGTTATATCTCTCTATTGAATGTAAGGATTACGGATTAAACGCGTAGATCGACGATTTTAATCCAAGATCCTTACATTCAATATCACATATATTCGAAATACTGTAGAGTTTATGCATATCAATATAGCAGAACAGAGTAGTCTTCATTACTGCAAAAGGTATAATCGCGCACGGCACGGTCAAGCTACCGAATAGTCACTTCACCGTTCCCTGCACCATAGCAAGAATAGCGTAGCACTTGGCCAATCATCAACCCCCAGACGTACCTTGCACATTCCATAGTCTGTAATCTTGATGTGTCCATCACTGTCTAGTAGCACGTTATCTAGCTTCAAGTCTCGATATATGACACCTGTATGATACAGAGAAGACGGTAAGGGACATTACACCAATAGAAAGATCCTTCGAGAAGCATGCGATGTCATGACACTGTCTCTCACCGTTCTGTAGTTCAACTGAAGCTGTGGGTTCCGGCGATTCTCGACTAACCGCACATGTCAGTTGAATTTGTTTAATGTGTTATTATCTCCTATGCTACGAGGGTTCTCCGGTTTTCCTCCCTTCACAATAATCAACATGGCAGTTAAGTGTTGTGTGTTGCAAATAGTGAACGTAGCGGATCCTTATTCACGGGACGTAAAATATTTTTTATATAAGGTTTTGCTTGCTATTGCTATAAACCTATACACTGATGCCTACCTTTTTCATGCAGAAAATTCAAAGCGCAGCATATCTCTGCGGCATAAAACCTGAAACACGAAATAAAGCCTTTTTAAGTATGAGACTTCGACACGGTCCCGAGTACTGACCACAGACGCCTGTTTACGCTACTTTTTAATAATAAATCGCATAAAATAAAACTCTCAGGTAGCCAGACATGGAGCTAATCAAATGTACCCTGTCGTTGTTCACAATGCGCATTATAACTTTAGTGCATATGGAAACAAAAAATAATACAAATTTAAGATCTGAGGTAAGGAGTAAATAAAACACTATTTATCGTGTAAAAATATTTGGCAAATGGGAAGATCGTACCTGGCGTGATCTTCGGGAAGTCTTCTTTGTCGTTGCATATGATACATTAGATCACCACCACTGACATACTCGATCACAAAGAACAATCTACAATAACAAATATCTTATATCAGGTGTGTAACACTAACATACTAGATAACAAAGAACAATCTACAGTAACAAATATCTTATATCAGGTGTGTAACACTAACATACTAGATAACAGTGCATGGTGAAGTACAGAACTCTGGAATAAACGATCATATTTTGCACCAATTAGAAAACCTCTCTAAAGCAGTTTTCGTATGACTGTGAAAAACGCACGGCATGAACGCGGTCTTAACACGGCAAGGGATGCGGCAGACCAATCACATTGCACGAGAATTAACTCTCCATCCAATCAAATACCCGGAACACGGCATAAACACAGTCAAGGTCACGTCACTGTCAGACCAAACACATTACGCAAGAAAAAAATGAGCGAATCAGTTAAAAATCTAGAAAACATCACAGTCACGGACTGCTTACGGCACTGAGCTTTTCACAGATAACACAGACATTACACACAGAGTTGCCAGTACTTACCTACTAGCTGTCTGGAAACATGAATGTAATCCTACGAGAAATGGGTGATTTGTTGCCTGCTCGAACACATGCTTTTCTGTTTGCACCCAATCAATATCCTGAGTTGGGGAAAAATGAAGCCAAATAAGCATAAGTATTTAATATATAACTAGTGGAGTAATAACATATGGCACAGGGACTCCATGTAACCCAGGGAACAAAACCTGGTGTGGATAGAGATGAGTCAGGGTTGACTAAGGATATATTACTAGTGGAGTAACAAACGTATGGCACAGGGACTCCATGTAACGCAGGGAACAAAACCTGGTGTGGATAGAGATGAGTCAGGGTTGACTAAGGATATATAACTAGTGGAGTAATAACATATGGCACAGGGACTCCATGTAACCCAGGGAACAAAACCTGGTGTGGATAGAGATGAGTCAGGGTTGACTAAGGATATATTACTAGTGGAGTAACAAACAAACAAAACCTGGTGTGGATAGAGATGAGTCAGGGTTGACTAAGGATATATTACTAGTGGAGTAACAACATATGGCACAGGGACGCCATGTAACCCAGGGAACAAAACCTGGCGTGGATAGAGATGAGTCAGGGTTGACTAAGGATATATTACTAGTGGAGTAACAACATATGGCACAGGGACGCCATGTAACCCAGGGAACAAAACCTGGCGTGGATAGAGATGAGTCAGGGTTGACTAAGGATATATTACTAGTGGAGTAACAACATATGGCACAGGGACGCCATGTAACCCAGGGAACAAAACCTGGCGTGGATAGAGATGAGTCAGGGTTGACTAAGGATATATTACTAGTGGAGTAACAACATATGGCACAGGGACGCCATGTAACCCAGGGAACAAAACCTGGTGTGGATAGAGATGAGTCAGGGTTGACTAAGGATGTGTTAGTATCATGAGTATCTCAATTCCACCACTATTATCATCCATCATAACAACCATCATCACTATCATCATGTTCAACACAACCATTATCAACACCAACCATTATCAACACCAACCATTATCAACCATCATCACTATCATCATGATCAACACAACCATCATCACAACTACAACAACCATCTTCATCACCATCATGTTCAACACAACCATCATCACAACTACAACAACCATCTTCATCACCATCATGTTCAACACAACCATCATCACAACTACAACAACCATCTTCATCACCATCATGTTCAACACAATCATCATCACAACTACAACAACCATCTTCATCACCACTATGTTCAACACAACCATCATCACAACTACAACAACCATCTTCATCACCATCATGTTCAACACTACCATCATCACAACTACAACAACCATCTTCATCACCATCATGTTCAACACAACCATCATCACAACTACAACAACCATCTTCATCACCATCATGTTCAACACTACCATCATCACAACTACAACAACCATCTTCATCACCATTATGTTCAACACAACCATCATCACAACTACAACAACCATCTTCATCACCATCATGTTCAACACAACCATCATCACAACTACAACAACCATCTTCATCACCATCATGTTCAACACAACCATCATCACAACTACAACAACCATCTTCATCACCATCATGTTCAACACAACCATCATCACAACTACAACAACCATCTTCATCACCATCATGTTCAAAACTACCATCATCACAACTACAACAACCATCTTCATCACCACTATTTCCTATCACTATGTACAGAATTCTTACCTCATCGTCGTCTACCAATTCTTTCTTTACAACTTTCATAGCATACATTCGTTTAGTTTTCTTGAATTCGACCTTTAAAAACATAACAAACAGTTGTTAAAACAACCACCCTTTCTTGAATGAGGAGCATCAAGTCCGTTAAGAATGTGGCCGGCAACAAGTGCTTACTCTTTGAGGTTTGAGGTTTTAAATGTTCTTCCATACAAAGGTAAACGGAGATATCATTTTCAAAATTTTCCTCAAATAAATTTTTTCTACCTGTGGACAAAAAAGTGGTAGGGCTATAGGTCCCCCACCCCCTCCCCCCACCCTAGGCCCTGCTGTTCCAGTTTCGTAGTTGTCTAGGCTGTATTCCATAAGTTGACGAGCCTGTAATATGCACCCTATGATAGAATTACATCGGTAAATTACTCACCAGCATGACTTTGGCATAACTTCCTCTCCCAATGACGCGAATAAGATGGAAATCATTTACAGATATGAGTGATCCAGAGCCGTCTTCAGGTTCTCTGGCTTTGGACTGGTTACTGTAGTCGATGCTTATGAAACCACGTTTACGAGTAGCAGGACTGTCACTGCGTGCTGTAGAAAAAAATGAAATATGTTAACTCTTTTATTCCTATTTTCAATCGTCTTTTGAATCCTGTTTTCATTCATCCATCCATTTATCCATTCATTCATTCATTCATTCATTCATTCATCCATTCATTCATCCATCCATCCATCCATCCGTCCGTCCGTCCGTCCGTCCGTCCGTCCGTCCGTCCGTCCATCCATCCACTTATTCATTCATTACTTCGTTCATTTATCAGTTAGACTACATAAAAGCGCGCGCACATGGCGATATAGACGCACGAGAGAAAATATAAAGAACGATTAACATGCGAAAGAGTGGCACGAGGCGAAGCCTGATTTATAATATGACCAAAAATCTACCGTGCGACCCATGGGCCATCACCCATCTCGCTCGTGCGCGCGCAATTAACGACATCGGGTTTGAAAATTTAGAGAAAAAAGGCGAGCGTCCGTGCAGCCCATAGTGAAAGTAGTTCATTGGTTTTTGGCCAATCAGAGCGCGCGTAATAATATAGTTATATTAGAATACTTCGTTCCTCTTTGCTTTCATCATTTTCCACCTTTTTTCATTCTTTGTTTCTGTTCTCTCACCCCCCCCCCCCCCCCCCCACCTTTCTCTCTTGTTCTTATTGTTTGTTTCATTTCCGTTCTACACAATCTAAATATTTATTGCACTACAGCAAAACCGATTTTTGTCAAGTGTTGCACGCATTGCGGCTTTCAGTTTTCAGCAATCATTTATAATGACAGACCTGCGCACTCAGTCTTGCCTTTCGGTTTTTCAAAAGAAAGAACCTAAACAATTTGAGCGGTAATGATTTAAGTTCACCAAACAGTTAATGCGTGCTGTGTTTATTCGCTTCAACTTTTATAGCAACAACGCTGAATCAGTAGAATGACTATGTTTGCGAACACAATGTTTTCCTTTATGTTCACAATTTCAGCACCTATTCCATTACTTTGGCCCTAGATGATTAGTGCTTACGTAGCATTATTTGCGCACTACATGTTTTTTTAACAATCAGTGTCTTTATACGTTCAATCAGATGTTTTGTACTCTTAAGTTGACTTCCAAAACCAAAACGTCAAATAATCAATTTTTGGACCAGAAATGACTATTTTGAGCACTACATGTTTTTTTTTACCAGCGCCCTTATACGTTCAATCAAATGTTTTGTACTCGTAAGTTGACTTTCATAACACTAAAACAGCAAATAATCTATTACATTAGGCCCTAGATGATTTGTGTTTACGTAACATTATTTGCGCGCTATGTGTTTTTTTCCATCAGTGTTCTTATACGTTCAATCAAATGTTTTGTACTCGTAAGTTGACTTACATAACACTAAAATAGCAAATAATCCATTACATTAGGCCCTAGATGATTTGTGTTTACATAGCATTATTTGCGCAATACGTTTTTTACATCACCACCCGCTTACTTTCACTTCTCCGATAATGAATTTGCACAACTAAGGTTTCATGGGTAGTATACGCTGCTAACGCATCGTCTTTCACCACTGTGGCTCCAAGGTTTTATTTACTGGTTCGAGCTCTTCGGACACTATTTGTGGATTAAGTTTGTTTGATGTGCTGTTCTCTCCCTTGCTACGAGGATTTTTTTCTGGTACTTCCCTCCGTAAAAATCAACATGTGACATGAGACTATGAGCATAGAACTTTGAAAGCGCATAGAACAATGAGAATGCTAGTGTGTTTGAGTGAAAAAAGTGTCCCCAATTAGTGCGAAAGTGCTAGAACGACTAGACACTTAAATAAAGAGATTTATTATTATGGTTCATTTGCACCCCACGTGCTGTCCTCCACTCCCTAGCACGATAGTAGAAATAGCTAGATTTGAGTACCGAACTAATAAGGTTTAGTTGTTCGCCATGTATTTCTTTCACTTCCTCATACGATCAATTAATGACACTAGAGAAAAACGTTTGCGCATGCGTGCATTTCAGCACGTTTGCTAAGAATTTTGAGAGGTTTGAGTGAGAAAATAAATGCTTGTTTTCTCCAAGTATACAAACAATTTCGCGACTATACTCTTGTCAGACCAAGATACAGTAAGAATTAGCCTTAAGTTTCAAGCATGGACACTAAGGTTTGGCATTTAGTGAAGTCCAATTCATCAGACATGTTTGAAACTCAAATTTACATAATTTTACTAATTTGCATACGGATTCAGAGCATGCGCAGACAATTTTCACTCGTGTCTCAATTAATAGCATTCAGCAAGGAAGTCATCGTTCAAAGTTGTCATTATGAAGTACGTAAACAACTCGCGTCAAACCAAAACAGTGTTATATGATTACAATAGGAGCTAATGATCTCTACATGATGTAGTTAACATTCGAGCGCGCCATCTATCAATCGGTACATCAAAGAAAAACTTATCAATAAAGTAAACTGTGATAGATGTGTTGATCATCACAGTGAATGAGCGATCTAAGCGAACGCTGTAAAGAAAGACTTGAAAAAGTGATTTCAAGCTTCAACGGGAATCGAACCCATGACCTCCGCGATGCCGGTGCGCTCAACAAGGTCGCCATCATAACAACGATAACATTAAATACAATTTAAATCTGATATAGCTAGACCGCAAGAAGCATAAATCGTATACACTCAATTGCCAAATCATTGCCGGGTCTAAAGCTTGGAACATAGAAGCTGATGTAGTGAGTAAACGGCGCATGCGCGGTTTGGTTTTGTGGGAAGTTTGTACATCAAACCGTGTTGAATGTTATTTATTACATTGAGGCCGAAAATTGTTCTGGAAAATGACAAAATTTTCCTCCGAGGTATTCATATTTATATTCATATACACAGTCGATATGAAGTCCTCTCTGTCGGTGCAACAATTTATGAGAATTCCACAAGCTGTAGATAATTAACGTACCATTGACATACCATGTACTATTTCGGTCTAAGCTCCTATGTTCTATGTTTTTGAACCCGAAAATGATTTAGAGCTAGTGTATTCAAAAAACACAACAGCTGGTCGTCAGATCAGATCGGTTTGAATTTCCAACTCGTTTGTATCTTTATTATCTACAGTTGAACCTGTCTATAACGGACCTGTATATAGCGGTCACTCGGCCACTTCCCAAGGCTGACCGTTATAGACAGGTTTGACTGTACACTTAATAATTCAGTCGATATCCAAGCACTTTGATATTAGCTGTTTCCTCTTGGGAAGTTAGTTCTTCCTGTCGAGAAACCTCGAAAATATTTGAAGAGTAAAACGAAAGTAAAGGAAATAGTAACAAAGTTTTGTGCGGCGGAACCAACGCGATCAATAAATAGCATGGTTTTGTTTTTTTTAAATGTAAAAATGGTACGAAAATATGACAAATATAATAAATGTGAAGGAGACGGGCACACCCTCTTCCTACTTGTCAATACGCTGTCGGTGTTCTTTGCGAGAATAACTTCTCAAGACAAAATACGGAACCGCTTAATGTGTAATATTCAGATGGACATTTTGTCTGCGCTTTAGTGGGGAATTAAGCAATGACTCATGTATTTATCTATACACGAATCTCAAGATATTATTTGTGGTGGATTTGAACGTTTAGTGCGAGAAGCCAAAAGAAGCTTCGTTCAATTTGTCAGAATGGAAAAATTAAGCAATAACAAAAAAAAAAAAAAAAAAAAAAAAAACAGAAATAAGAACCTCCGTTTAGGTAAATGCCGAAGCCAATAATCAATTAATGATACAATAACTCGTTTTGAACGAAAGCAAATTCAAAGAAATCCAAAGAATATTTAAAGTTCATTCAATTTAAATAAAACCGGAGTCAAGAATGTTCTAAAGTGAATCAATTTTTCATCAAAGAGAAGAGAAGGATAAATTGGAAAGGTAGTTCAGAAAGCTGTAGTTGTGTATTATTTACGGGAAAAATATTAAAATCAACATCGACTAATCATTAAGCCAAAAAATACTGAAAGCAAAGTAGATAAATCCTAAACAGTTGACGTACACGCGGGGAAATACATTAGTTTTATCACAAACCAACGATTTGTTTTGTATGCTTGGTTCATTATAATAATGGCTTGTTGAGATCGACGTCACAGGAACTAGTATCATTGTTGTTTTGCTTAGGGTAGCCCAATGCAGTCCTCTAGACTGATTCGTTTTATCACAAACCAACGATTTGTTTTGTATGCCTGTTCATTATAATAATGGCTTGTTGAGATCGACGTCACAGGAACTAGTATCATTGTTGTTTTGCTTAGGGTAGCCCAATGCAGTCCTCTAGACTGATTCGTTTTATCACAAACCAACGATTTGTTTTGTATGCTTGGTTCATTATAATAATGGCTTGTTGAGATCGACGTCACAGGAACTAGTATCATTGTTGTTTTGCTTAGGGTAGCCCAATGCAGTCCTCTAGACTGATTCCATACGTCGGTGTTTTCGCTCTTTTGTCGATTCTGGTTACAAGGGGGGGGGGGGGGTATTATTTTCCCACCAATGTAGACGCGCACGCGTTTCCATCTTCAGAGTTTCCCGCCATATCCACAAGTTCAATAAAGCTTTTTTTTTGGGGGGGGAGGGGGGTCCATCGCGCCTCCTCCCCCTCGCTACACCACTATGCCTATTAGATTAATTCTAACGATTTGTTATTAATAGTGTTATCTTAAAAGACAGATGGAGACATAATTAAATAGAACATATTTCGTTTCGGTAAAACTGGTGTTATTTTAAGACAAGTTATCGTAGAATTATAAGTTGAACACCGTAGTGAAAATGGAAACTGACGTTAGTCCTTCGTCGGAGTCAATAGGAATAGTATTATTTTAAGACATATTTTCTGATCGAACATTCTTCACCTGCGGTGTCTAGCTCATCTAATGTATCCAGATATCCTTTCCGATGGCGTTTAAATTAGAACGATAACCGATAACTCAAAATGTTGATTTTATCCTTTTTTTAAGCCAAAAATATCCGCATCTTATGAAACTTAAGTGCAATAGTTTGTTTTGTGAGGTCTCGAGGGAGCAATAAGCGCAAACCCATAGGCTAAATGTAGATCACCTAACTATTACGAAGTGAATATTGTCTCAAAATCGCTGGTCACTCAAACGCGAAACTCTTTATTCCAGTCTACTAAATAATATTGATATTAATAATAACACTTACTTCTTTTTGGACCGGCGTCGTCTGTGGCAGGAATTTTCGTACCGATTGCACCAATGGGAGGTAAAGATGAATGGATTGCTTGAGATGACTGGGAATTGAAAAACAAATGAGTACTTGGACGTCAACGTGAGGAAATGTTTTCCTAATTGACAACAGGGGGTAGAAATGAATGAATAAATGAATGAGAGGAATGAAATGGGAAATACTAGATCTTTTCTATTTTTCCGAAATGAATCAAGCAAATAAATGACCAAAGTGAATGAGCACAGGTTTTTGGTCAGTTCAGGTCAACACACATTTAAATAAAACTATATATAACTAATATGAATAAAACGAATGGAAATCTGAATGGGATGAAATATATATAACAGTTCCTAGGACGCAGCTGTGTGGTAAAATGACAATGTGATGAATGAAAGAAAAAGAACAAAATAAAATATAAAAAGAGAACAAACACAATTTATGCAATCTCCACGCTTCAACAGTAGGTGGTAAAGATAAGTGGAGTAAATGGTATTAGATAGACTATACGAGAATAAAATATATATATACAACTGAGAAGAAAGGAGATAGATTAGAGCGCAAAGAGAAAAATAAACCAAAATTGGTGGTCAAACTTGATCTGATTTTTGAACATAAGGGAATAAACTGAAGACGTAACAGTAAGCAAAGAAAAAATATACCAAAAAATGGAAGTCAAGCTTGATCTGATCTTTGAATATAAGGGAATAAACTGAAGACGTAACAGTAAGCAAAGAAAAAATATACCAAAAAATGGAAGTCAAGCTTGATCTGATTTTTGAACATAAGGGAATAAACTGAAGACGTAACAGTAAGCAAAGAAAAAATATACCAAAAAATGGAAGTCAAGCTTGATCTGATTTTTGAATATAAGGGAATAAACTGAAGACGTAACAGTAAGCAAAGAAAAATATACCAAAAAATGGAAGTCAAGCTTGATCTGATTTTTGAACATAAGGGAATAAACTGAAGACGTAACAGTAAGCAAAGAAAAAATATACCAAAAAATGGAAGTCAAGCTTGATCTGATTTTTGAATATAAGGGAATAAACTGAAGACGTAATAGTAAGCAAAGAAAAAATATACCAAAATATGGAAGTCAAGCTTGATCTGATTTTTGAACATAAGGGAATAAACTGAAGACGTAATAGTAAGCAAAGAAAAAATATACCAAAAAATGGAAGTCAAGCTTGATCTGATTTTTGAATATAAGGGAATAAACTGAAGACGTAATAGTAAGCAAAGAAAAAATATACCAAAAAATGGAAGTCAAGCTTGATCTGATTTTTGAATATAAGGGAATAAACTGAGGTTAAGACGGAATAGAGCACAAAGCCTTTTTTCATAACCCAAATTTAAGGCAAAAGTGAACGATTTCTTGATGGTGGATGTAGATGATAAATGCGGTAGATCAAATAGAGCGCAAAGAAAAAATATTCGTCTTTTTATATATAACACAATTGAGAAGCAAAATTGAATTGATTTTGATGGTTGATGGAGATGATTTGAACAAGGAAGACCAACTTTGAATTCAGAAGACGAAATAAATAAAATCGCAAAGAAAATTATTCGTCTTTTTTTTAAATATTCAACATAAACGTGCGGCAAACGTGGTTTTTTAAGGTGGATGTAGATGATGCGAACAAGGAAAACAAACTGAGGCGAAATGAGGCTCAAAGGAAAATATTCGTTATTTTCTAGATAACACAAATGGGGAGGCAAACTTGAATTGATCGATTATGGATGTAGATGATGCCAATCAAAGAAAACAAACAAATGAATCAGACTTATTAAAAAAATGAACGATCAATATTTGTCGGTGATAGAAAGAGTAGGTAAACGGTTCATGCTGCGACGAGATAATGGTTTTAAATTAGCTGTGTGTATACACAAGTTTATTTATGCGTCGGCCTATAGGAGGTAAAGCTGAACATATTTTTGTGGTGGCTGGAAATAACCCTCACATGATGATTAAAACAAGCTAAAGATATTTAGTCGGAAGTTAATCACGTTTCGACAGTTTGTGGAGAATAGACAAAAAAACGAGAAAAGATCGAAAATAAACGAATGATTAATTTAAAAAAGAGACAGTACAATGAAAAAAAGACTTCATAAAGAATGAAGTTGTTTCCTCGGGTTTCGTTTTATTTCATTTAATTATTTTTCATTTATTTTGTAGATTTAGATTCGTTATCTATATCTGGGTATTTCATATGCCTTTTAGTATTAGTAGGAAACCAAAGAGATCGTTTCGATTGCGGAAAGGATGAAACACTGAACCGAGATGATCAGCTTTATCGTATATTGTTATAGTAACAACATCTCCAATCAGTGGCAACTTGAATCAATGAATGAAAGGCAAAATAAACCAATATGCTTGTACAAAAAAGTTGAAAATAGGATTGAAGGAAAGGAAAAGAAGACTGCAATGAGGATGAGCACACAGGCAAGGAAAGACAGACAGACAGACAGACACACAGACAGACACACAGACAGACACACAGACAGACACACAGACAGACACACAGTCAGACACACAGACAGACACACAGACAGACACACAGACAGACACACAGACACACACACACACATAGACACACAGACAAAAACCCTAAAATTTGAATCAGTTTCCAAGTGCGATATTTTTTTCATATTCACCTGCATCTGTTGCTGACCACACTGGATTTTGATGAGCTTGTGACATTTTTTATGTACAACTAACTTGCATTCCACACATTTATAACCCTAAAAAAAAGGAATCGTTATTAGGTCAGAGCATAGTTAATAGAGGGGAATGGATAGGAAACTCTATTGTTATAGGTTATTTTTCACTTTTTTCAAGCGTGACCATGCACAATCCTTTGTATTACCATTGTTTTAGACAGACCAAAACTAACTTTTGGCGGCTAGTTCAAAATACATAAAGATTTTAAATAGATATTTGAATATTCCTTACAATAATCCCATAGACAAAGTTTATGTTTACTTATTTTGCAATTTCAGATGAGCATAAATCAAAAATTGTGCACGGTCAAGACCGGTTCAACCTCACAAGTGAACAAAGACCTGATAACAATAGGTTTCCTAACTATTCCCCTCTATTAACTATGCTCAGAAAGATCCCTTTTGTGTCAAGACCAACAATGTCAAAAAATGGAAATAAATCTTTTTCAGTTTGAAAAATAAATGAATTGCAATTTGCAAACCAGAAATATTGGTATTGCTGGTTTGCAATCCTTTTAAGACAAAGACAATTTAAAAAAACGTGTAATGACAAGTCAGCCATGTTGGTTGATTTAATGAAAGCTGGCCCGTCGCTAGGACCTTGAAAGTGGGGGGATTTCTTTTTCCAACAAATCTTAGTCATGCCATATCTTTATATTCATATTATATCAATATTGGTTCTTATTGCATATTCTGTATAGGGAGAGGTGGTGGGGGGGGGGGGGGTGTCATTCAACCTTCGCACCACCCATAGCAACAGGCCTGTAAAGAGACTTAACCATGCACCTAATTTAATCAGCCCAGAGGATGTTTCAGGGTATCAAACATAACAAAACCATCTTCTGTCACTATAATATATATCTTAATTAACTAGCATGAATTAACTCACCGATCGACCAAGACCCCATATTCTATCTGAGCAGAAAGCACAAGCTGCCAACTGTAAAATGAACAACAGCAATGATCAATAAAATAATATGGATTGATAAGATCTGCTGACTTTGAAAAAGGTCAACACTTTTCAAAACTGTGACAAACTTTTGCTGACTATCCCTTTCCTTCCACCAGTTTTTATTCAAGGATACCAGGGTCAAACTGATTGAATAGCCTTATCCCAAGTAAGATGTCTGAACAACTTAACATTGGTAGTTCCAGATTCAATGAAACTGCAGAGGTATTAAAATATTTCAAGGTTGAGTAAAAGACTGGGTCAAGTTGGGTTTGAAGTTTAGTGAAAATAAAAGCACTAAAACAGAAATTTGACAAAAATATGCAAATATATTTTGAACTTGGGCATGAAAACTATTTTATTGAGGCTTTTTTTAAAGGAATGTGATTATAAATTTACAATGACAGACAGGGAAATATCGATATTCACCAACAATGGCCATATGTTGCATTACATACACCAGTGTATTTAGTAAAATAATGATTTTCAGTCAATGACTCCGACGAAGGACTAACGTCCGAAACGTCAGTTACTCCTCAGACACCTTTGTTTTAACTTTAATATCCCCGACGCAGTCTAAACTAGTTCTAATACTAGTCGTCATATATTTTCATTCTATATTTAGTAAGTCATAGCTTACCCTACTGAATCTCTTTGCAACAAAAGAATGTCCGTTAACTATGTGAATTTTTCTCCATCGTTTTGCTCCTCGTCGATAGATATTTCCTGGAAAAGATAAAATTGTTAACAATCAATGAACACCAAAAAACACATATGGTACAAATCTGAATTTTGAAAAATATGGCAGGACTATGATTAGAAGTGAGATATTGAGCATGAGAAAATGGTAAATCGCTAGTAGATGGCTACGGAACTTGGCATACTGAGCTATACACCAGATTTCTGACACAACTCTATATAGAAAGTGATTATAAGATTTCCAGACACTAAATCTAAACAGGACTATTTCAAAGACATCAGCATCTATACCTCCAAGAATATAATATCTAAATATTAAAAATTTGTATAATAACAAATCCCTAAACAATTTACGCAAGTATAGTAGAAATATTCATGAATGGAGGAGCGTTTAGTAACACTTTTGAACACATTTCAGAAGTGCGAGGACAGTAGAAGGATACAAGGATATTGCTTTCGATGTGTCATACTTTCTAAATATAACTGATATTTTGCATAAAATGTTTCAACCTTGTGCCTGAATACTCCCATTTCAAGTTTGCCTTTCCCCTGCCTTAATCTTGAAGGCCAATCGTTTAGTAAAGAAGGTATGACATACAAAGGAGCAATAAAAGTTGATTAAATTTCCACAGGTTTTTGTTGAGTAAATAGATGGTATAACACACAACTGAAGATAAGGCTGAGCAAAAGAGAACTTGAAACTGGAGTATTTTTTGCTCAAAATAATGTAGACTATGAAGTCAGTAGTTTGAAAAGGTAAGAAAGAATCTCACGGTTATCGTTGTCCTCATACCAGCCAAGGGTCACCTGAAGCTGCTGCACTGCCCCACAACATTGCATTGATACAGTTCATCACAGACAGAGGATATTATTATGTGTAAGAAAAAAACCTCTCTGTTAATCTTGCTAACATACCACATTCTACTCAGATTGATCAGTACTATTAAAAAATAATAATCCTCAACCAGATAGAGTCCATTGCCATGCATTTACTGTTGAATGATTGTTCATATTAAACTGAGAATGAAGAAATCTTTATCTAGGTAAAAAATATATGACTAAAGCATACTTTTAATGATCAAAAAGTATAAGTGCCTCACAATCAAAATTTAAACTCTTTCAAAACATTTTCCTAGAAATTCAAATGTACATTTATCTTTCACATCCCTTCCTAATGGATATCATTTCGTGGTATTATTTTTATTAAAAATTCATTAGAATTGGCGTGAAATTCATTAGTCAAAGATATTTTCAAGGAAAAACATAAACTGGGATATACTGTTTACTGGTAGTTACATATTGGGACAAAGAATTGAAACCATAACCCTATATAGTAATATGGTAAGCTAGTATTCCACTTGTAGAAGGCCAGGGTCAAGGCTGGTCCACGATATTGATTAACAGTTAATAAAAATAATATAAAAAATAATCATGATCATATGTGCTGATCGCAACAGTCGCAACAAAGAAAATCTTAAAATCTCTTCTCAAATAAGCTTATCACACCTTTACATTTTCTGATCGATGGCAGAGTATTGCCCAATTTTCCTGTTGCCTTGCCATTGTTTCAATCAGTGTTCGGCAATGAAATCAGTGATAAATCTTATTTTATGAATAATGTACAAATAAAACCTTCTAGAATGGTAAAAGAGTTATTAGAAAGAAATTTCTCAAAACAAAAATATATTGCAAAAAATATTATTTGAAGTATAAATAATTACATTCTGACTGGCTGATTGCTGGGCTTATATTAAAGGACTGAACCATACTGGTGCAAAATACTCAAGAAATGTAAAAAATTATATATACTGTTAATTGGCCACTTGTGTGTCTGTACTGTGATATAAACCTATGGTGGGAGATAGAAGTTACTCTGTGCCATAGAGCATGAGGGAGCAATGAGAAGGAATTGCCAAGTGTTTTTCATCCTTATTTTGTGCTCATACATAGCTCAAAGAGTCTGGACAGGGCTTCAAAGAATGGCTAATCATGATCAGTCACTGCCATCATGATCATGAGCCAAATTAGTCTAAGCTTACAAATACCTCATTTCTGGCTAAACCTTACTAGTCAAAATGACCAGCAAGACATAGATTCAACCCAACAAGTCCAGTTCTGGCCACGCATTGTTCGATGTCAGGCATAATTTTCAGCCCTGGCAAATGTGAACATGTTTTCATCATTTTCCTGTATTTTACTTAACCCTATTTACAAACTTTCTCATACACACAAACATTCTTTTGTTTTTGTACTACTTGGATTCTTTTGCAATTCCTTTCCAGTAATGTAAAATTCTGTTTCACTGGTCAACTGACATTTGACGTTTGTCTTAAATGTAAATCTCAAACTCTCTAATATCACAGTACAGAGACATGGACAAGCAAATTTTACTTAGAAATATTTTCTTGTTACCAGACTATGATTTTCTTTGTTCAGATGTAAAATAGAGGAAGATAATCTAGGGAATAATATGGAGCAAAGGTCACACCTTAAAGCCACAAAGAAATGGGAGGGTATTACTATAGACACAAAGGTCAACATTAATTTATTATCATAAATGAATAATAATAAATAAAAGGTAGCAATGAATAACATGTATTTTTATCACTAAAAGCTTTTTTAAATAATTTAAATTTCACATTTTAGGAAAAAGGAAAACAAAACAAACAAAAAATGTAATAAGAAAAGGTACTGTTGTAGCAAAACGAAAAAATGACTTGAATTTATTCCTATGAGGAAACTTTTATCCTTATTTTTTGTACAAAGAATAATTATATTTTAAATCTAAATAAGATTTGGTCATTTTGAAATTTTTTAGTTACTCAATCATTTTTTTAAAAGAAACCATCGCTACAGGCATTTTGTCATACTGGGAGAATATTGTTTCAAGCTTATGAAATATCAGATTTTCTACTCATCCATGAATAATATTATTATCAGGCATGTTGTCTATCATCAGTATAATTATTCTAGCAACACAAACCTCATGGAATAAATTACTTAGGAGAGATTATGTAATACATCAAAACGTATCTCGGAATATCATGTATCTTAAGTTATTTTATGTTCTTAGAGTATAAAAATATATCCTGTAGCCTGAGGAACGAACATTTAATGAAATAAAGTGGAATACAAGTGGTTCAACTTGGAGATAAAATTTCTTAAAACATTTAATCTTGTAGACTACTTGAAAAGGAAGTTCATTTACTATGACGTAAGTAAAGCCATGGGTAATACTAAAAGGAGCTTTATTGATCTGTAAAATAATTAAAGTACTAGAAGATATTCATACAGACACTGACTACAATATCTTTAATGCTAAAGATATATAGCAAAACTATATCAAAATTTGGATATTCCTCTACAAACGTTATGTTAAATGCATACGTATTTGCTAAAAATCAATAAAGACTTATTCTATGTATGTTTGATCAAAAACTTCTGCAAGAGACATTAAATTGATCAAAATGCAAATAATGACATGATAGTACTTGATCAATGAATGAATTTAATGTCAAGAAAAAACAAGAAAGAAAAAAACAGAAATACAAAAAAATAAGTAGTTAAGTAGATTGATCTTATTTACTAACTAAAACGTCTATGAATCAACTGAGAAATAGAAAAAAGCCCTTAGCTAAAGGAAATAAAGATGAATATTTGAAAGTCAGCAATTTGTCTATCAATAACTTGGAAATAAAATTGCCTAGTAAGGAATAAAGTTAATAAAATCCATCTGTAGGAAATGTCTTGACATGAATAGTAGAATCTACAATAAAGTAGTGACTGAAGAAGGATATTAAAGCAAAATAGTGTACACTGTAAAACATAACTACTAGAGATCCTTGAGCTAGAAGGGTTATTTTCAGGAGTTTTAGTAGGGTATTTCATAGTGTTGTATTTACACTTTAAAAGCCACAGTAAAACCAAAAAGAAAGTGTGACAAATTATTGAGCACTGTGTAAAAAAAGATGGCCTTTTTTCTAGAAAATTAGAATTTTTAAAAATTGTTGCACAGTATTTTATATAATTATGCAGACAAAATCATGAAATATATAATACTTGAAGATATTCAAAATTTCAAAAATGGAGCAAATATTAGTGAACTTGAAAGTAAAATGATGTATTTAAGTAAAGTATACTAAAATAAACTGTACCAAAGTAACTTGAGATCTCAAAAATTGGAAAATCCTCTCCCAAAGCAACAGATCGTGGACGCTTCTGGTTTTTGCTTGGTGATTCTTCTTTTGGCACAAATGAGAAACTCCAGGACAAACTACCTTTAGCTCTTCTTACAGATCTTAAAAAACGCTGTGAGGCTTGCCGTAAGAAATTAAACTCATTATTTTCTTTGTTGCCTTCGTCACCAAGCTGTGAAGGAATGGAAAAGCTCCTGGAAAATCTCTTGAAATTCATGGTGAATTCCACCAGAAGCCTAATTTCATGCTCACTCTTTTAAAGAGGGATTGGTTTGAAGGATAACCAGAGACTGATCCCTTAACATGATTAAAACCAGATGAAGAATGACTTTACATTTTACAGCAGACACTATAGGCAGTGTGCGAAAGGTTTACTGAGAAGCTAATATGCTTATAGCAGGTGGCGATGGGGGAATTGCTTGATTCATAATTTATTTATACAAATTTCTCTTATGTTTGGGTTCTGTATATAAATATCTCTGCTGGTACATGACGCAGAATTTTGAGTATGAGGCGACTGGACTTTTAATCAGTCATAAACCTGATCAACCTATTAGAATCCAGACCTCATAATGAAATTCTTGCCAATCATTTCATCCAAAAACCACTAAGACTAAATCCTAGACTAGCATCAAGCTTAGAACTGAATCTTTAAGACAGAAAACCCATTAAACATTTTACTAGCATTATCAATGGAAGGCCCAGTAAGACTTTGTTTATAGATATAGGAAGAAATATTCTCTTATGGTCTGGTCTCATAGACAATACAATAATTAAGAGAGCACTCTCTCTGAGGTATAAATCCTTTAGAAATCAAGCTGAAGAAATACAAGCTCTTTTAAATTAACCTGTAATGGTAATGAGTAGATGCATAATTAATATGTACTCACAGCAGGAAATCTAAGGAATGAATTTATGCTAATTATGCAAGAACCTACATAATATTGTATAAAGATATGACCCAATACTTTGTTCAAGGTACATAAGCTTTCAGAATCTTGTTTTGGACTGCCCATTAATGGAAGTGTAAACAATGAATTTCTTAACATAACCAAATATGATGTTTCTCTTTTTTAAAGTCATTTGTACAAGATATTAAAAGTAAGATGCAAGTAAACATGTATAGTCAACAAGTTCATGTATAATCCATTTAACAATTATTAGAAAACAAGTGTAAAGGCCTAAAAAAGGCTTGTTAACAACACCTCTAGGTCTAAAAGGTTGTATGTTTTACAAAAATCACAATACATAACAAATATGCACCTGCAAAAATTATTTCAAAAGATTTTAATTAACAAGTGTGTCAACTAAGTTAATAATTTGTTTAAAACAATTTATGAGTTTATAAAATCTTAAAACTAAAACTGAATTTTTGAATAAAGAAATACTGACAGTAAAGTCACTAAAAACATGTACATTAAACTTGTTTTCAATATCTTGGCCTTAAAGAGGCTAATCGAGTCTGTTGTTTAAAGATTACATGACAATGTATAACGTAAAGGATTGTGTAATCTTTACATGATGTGTAAAAAACCATTTTATTTTTGTGTACTGTAAAAAAATAAATAAATAAGAGTTGTTTTGTGGGGGTTCATTAAGCACTGACTATCTAGTGGCTAAGAGCAGCTAACAGCGGCCCTTGTTCCATGATCAAATTGAAGTGGATTTTCGTGGAGGGAGCAAAATGAATACAAATTTATCGAATGAATTACATTTTTAAGAAATAAGAAGTTATTGTTTTAATCTCAGAAATGATCAAAAACTGATTTACAACTAAACTGATCAAGCACAAGCAAAAACATAAAAATTGTGTTTGGACTTTTAAAAAATATTCTTTTTTTATAATGCTTAGTTCCAGAAAATATTCATACCCCCCATGCCACCATGAAGGAAATTTGTAAAATGACCCCCATACCCCCAGGAACTTCAGATTGTCCTCTATACAAACTCTGTAATTTATTTTTGTTCTTTCTGTAACCCCCATCCCCTCTCCTCCCCTAAATTACTCCTTAATGTTTTAGCTGAAGTCAGAAGTCATGACTGACTTGGAAATTTAAAAAATTCAAACATTTTAGAAAAATATCTAAAAGTTTTAAGTTGAAAAAAGTTATTTTAACTAAAAAATCAATGATTTTTTTTTTAAATAACTGCCTTAAATGCTTACTTTGTGAGCAGAGTCTCCTTTTAACCCTTTTAACCCTCCTTTAAATGCCTTTAAATTAAGACTAATTAAACACAAGGTATATTACAAGGTAAAAGCAGTTTTAGACATTAACTAGAGGAAAGCAGGTAAAATGTAGGAATTAAATTCCATTCAGAGTTTCAAACCCTAATAATTCAGATTATAATACGCTCTACGAAATTACTGGATTTTGAATGAACAAGAGGAGTAAAAGTAAACCCCAAATTGTACTCTGTAGAGTCCCAATTAATAAACAAAAAATCACACAATGTCCTAGTACAATTTGGAATTTATAGACACTCGTGATGACTGGTATTTATACTCCAGATCGTGTGATTTCCTATACTAATTTTGGAGCCCAATGATAATATCTGATTGGAAAGCAGGTAAAATGTAGGAATTAAATTCCATTCAGAGTTTCAAAACCCTAATAATTCAACTTATAATACACTCTACAAAATTACTGGATTTTGATTGAACAAGAGGAGTAACAATAAAATTAATCCCAAATTCTACTTTGTAGTGTCCCAATTAATAAAAAAGAAATCGCACAACATTCTAGTATAATTCGGAATTTATAGATACTCATGATGACTCGTACACACAAATTCCAAATTGTACCCCAGATCCTGTGATTCCCTACACTAATTTTGGAACCCAATAATAATATTTGACAAATCTAGTAATAAGGGTTGGAATCCTACAACCCAATAGCATTTTGGTAATCAAGAGAAGTTTTGTGCTAACAAAATGTTGCATTAAATTATGCATGGTGTCAGGGTGACTTACTTGTTTCTCCTTCGCACTGTTCACCAGGACTCTTTGGCTCTCCTAGAAACACTTGAAAAGATATTTAAATTACATTTTATAAATGTTTAATATAGAACACAGAAAATGCCATAACAGCAGCTGCACAGTCTCCAACATTGCTAATTTTAAATGCTTTTTCCACCAAGCAAAGCCCCATTCTTTCATTAAGCAAACCTGTGCCAAAACATATTACTAGGACTACAAATGAAAACATCTGTAAAATTATTCATGAGGAAAAGTGAAGTATGGAAAAGGAAATTAAAGTGAAAATCAAGAGCCAAGAATGTAAGGATGAAATTTAGAGGCATGGAATGAAAGTATTAATCTTGATTACATTGTGCGTACTATGTGTGTAAGCACAACTTGAAAAAGAAAAAAAACCAGACATTTGAAAAGACTACATGTAAATACAAAATTGGTATGCAACAACTTGGTAAACTTTTCCTTGGCATTTTCTTTTTTTCAGTTGGTAATCCAAAAATCATTTTTTTCCTGGCATAATTAATATTTCTGTCTGCATTTTAGCCCTTGGCAGCCTGCCTGATATTTCAAACCCTGGTAGTTGTCTAGCTTACAAAATGAACAAGTAAATTTCAAAGTAAAACACACTTGATACTTACAGTGGATGACCAGCTCTGAGTCTCTGTTGATTTCATAGAGTCTTATAGCCTCATCAAGCTCGTCTTGGCATGAGATGGTACAAGGATCACCTATAAAATGAAAAAGTCAAACTATTGGTGGGATCCCTGTGGTGACAAGCCAATTAAAAGATTGATCAAGTACATGAGGTGCAAGGATTGGCTGGAAATGATACTAGGAATTAGAGATTTTTATGATTGTTGATTTCAACACATTCCTCCCAAGATTTCGACCCAGTCCCTCCTGCAGCATACTTGTAAGAATCATCTAAGAACTAACACTAGGGTTTCTTGCAGTATCTTGTAGTGCGCAGCCAAATAGTCATGAAAGAAGACAGCCATGGAAATAAGATCTAGTAGCTTGTAAACTACGTATCTCACCAAACTGTGACAATACTTTTGTTACATGTATTACAGTGAATACTTTACTGGCAATGTGCTGGATACGAGACAGTGACAAAAGTAGGCGTGTCAGTAGATGAATTAGGGCGTGGTAGCGAGACAAATGTTTGGCATGTCGCCACAGTTCCGTGAGATCTGTAGTAAAGCTAAGTAAAACTGGTCACTTGAACAAGACAGTAGTACAAATTCCCTCATTTCCTGGGGGGGGGGGGGGGGGGTGGAAATTAGTTTCCATTGATGCTCTGAAACAGCCTAGCTGGGCTAATCAAAGTCAGGTTAACTCAACGATCAAATTAGAATTTAGCTTGTTAGGTTTACAGAGAGAAAAACTAGAGAACCCAGAAAAAAACTCTTAAATTCTTAATGATACAACATTCTCATACTCATGAATATTTAATGAGGAGAAAACAAAGCAAATCACTACTGTGACGGTGGTTTGGAAATGTGTTCTTAATTTGCATTAAATTTCGTAAACGTTTTCTTTGATTTTCTCCAAGAAATATTCATTAGTTTGAAAAGTAATTTCAAACACTAGAGAGAGTTCTTCCTCCGATTTCCAAACACCTCAAAGTCAGTTTAAAAAAAATTGGCTGCGCCTCGTTTTTTCAACTCACTTTTCGGTGTTTGGAAATCGGAGGAAGAACTCTCTCGCGTGTTTGAAATATTACATAAAATATGGCTGGGTTAAGTTATGATCCTGACATTAAAAACCCTGGCACAGTAACGATGACAATTTAAACATTTATCTAAGACATTGTTTTTATTTATCTTGCTTGTTTGTACTTTCAATGTATTTTTGTGGAAAATTTGTTTCAAGAAGAATGAATAGATAGAATTAGATAGATAAATCATTCATAGCCTTATGAGTTTCTAGAACACACCATAGTTACTTCAGAGGATAATCCTTGTTTTATTTTTGAATAATTTTTCTAATCATTTCACGTTCAGAAAATTTAGATATAAACCTCAAAAATTGTAACCACAAGTGAGCTTTTCAAACTGACAGCTGAAATGATGACTAATCTTCACTAGCTTCTACGATTTATTAACTTGAATTTAGGATGACTATTTTATCCTCAGGCCATTGTGGTACTCATATCCATAGTTGTATAATTATTATCCGCAGGTGATTACAGTCACAAATTTAATTTTTTTTATGACTTTAAACACGTCTAGCATTCCATCATTCTAAGCTTTCTCTAACTAGATCATTCAGTTTCATGATTTTTAACTGCAAAAAATCAGCCTCCAATTTCAATTCTATTAGATTATCATTAGTTTACAGTGGAAACCTAAACCAGTAGTTTATTTAGACTGATGATAAATTAACACACTTTTAAAGTTCTCTATCAATTTGACAGTCAAATACTAAATTACAGTGTGGCTATATTTAAATTCTACGATAAAGAAATACTGTAAATGTTAATAATTATTATCCATATACCAAGATAGGAATAATATCTAAAACCAAAATCACGAACTGACAGAAAAAAACTGTGAGATACTCAAGAAATGTTTGGGTTTTAAAAGAACAATATAAAATAAATCTGTACCTGTGGAGGGTGTGAAACACTCACTGAACAAGCGTAGGATCTGCATCACAATAAATGATATCCAGGCCACTTCTTTTAATACGAGTATGGCCCAGGGTGTATTTCACTCTAACTAATGGATAGATCTTTATACAGTAAGGTTTCATATGATATCAAACATGAGAATATTCTATGAAAAAGGACTAAATCTCAGTTGTTTATAGTTTTCATGCTTGCTTACTAAAACAATACTACCAATGAAAGCTAAAAGAGATTTCCACACACAGCATGTTGATCTGCATTCAATAGAATGCTTGAAGATCTGATTTGTTCAGTACTAGACAGAAATAAATAATTTATCAAATGACATTACCCACACAGTTAAGACAGATTATAACCTACTGGCCCTGCTTCCTTGCCAACACCAATAAGACATGCTTCACATTATACATGTATAATGCACAGACTTATCTTTACACATGGTCTATATCCATGGTCTATATTAGATACTCTGAGTAATATCTTTTTATTATTTTTTTTTTGTGTAGTTATAAAAAATATCCATACCTTCTCCTTCACTCCCCTCCACCCACCAAGGAAATTCGAATTTTCTTCCACACAAACTCTGTAATTTTGTTCTTACTCTAGCCCCACCCCCCCCCACCCCCCCCCCCCCCTTAATTCCAATGGATAATTCTGGAACTACACATTTACAGGCTGAGTTCTTAACGTTGTTTGAGAGAGAGTTCGAGAGAGGATCTAAGGATTTTTGAGAAGGGTGTTAACACATTATACATACATTCCATACAAAATTGAACCTCAGGTATGACAGGGGGTATGGAACCCCCAGGCTGGATCCATCCTTGGTAAAAGGAGAGTACAGGGTTCCCAGCCAGGTAAAATATAAAATAATTTGACTTATATACTTAGATTTTTAACACTTCGAAGAGTCTTAGACCGAAAGATATTTATTTATTTGATATTTATTGGTTTGGATTGTTACATTTATAAATAAACTCTGTACCTCTGTACCTAAGTACCTTCATTAAAGCTATCCAAGCCAGGTATAAAAGAAAGACAACAGAATAAAATAAATGCTGGTACAACTGTGAACATTACTTGGTGTGCTGTTAATTAAAGTTATGATGATGATGATGAATATCTTCATTTTATAGGCAACTAATATATATATTTTTTTTTTTTACTCTGACGAAGGACTAGCGTCCGTAGTTTTTTCATCTTTTCACAGTGTATAACTTACCTTTTTATCATTACTGTTAATTAGATTAATTATCAATTGGGATCAGAGTTGATATGCAGTTCAAGGCCAAAGAGAATTAGAAATCCTGGTTCATACTCAGGTATGTTATCATTGCTGATGATGATAACCATTATCAAAGGGAGCCCTATCTCAATCTTATAAGAAGTAAGTAATTAGATTACAAATTATCAATTGTAAGTTACAAAATCTAAACACATACATAATTAAGTCCTGGCTGAGATGATTTAGCTTACAATTTTTTTTCAAACTGTGTTTGATATTCATTCATGATTCACTATTGACTCAAAAATATTTCAAACCCAACATTTACAAGTGCACATATAACTAGATTTATCATGTTAAAATTAAGATTAAAAACAGTTTTTTGCTGTAGGTTAAAACTGTTTGATAAATTCCTAGGAATTTTATACCAACCAACCATAATAATTAGTGGACCCAATCTTATCAATAAATGAATAGGTATAATATTTCTAGCAGTGTCGATTAATCTTTTAAACCTGGAATCAGCTGATAGCATGGAGAATGACACCCTAAAAGAAAATAATCTCACCAAATTGCATTCCATTGATCAATAAAAGAATAGAATTAAAACTTATTCATGGTAAAAGATTTTATCTTTGAACAAAAAATATTACAAAAACGATTTTTAGCATTGGATATCTGCATAGAAAATAAAATTGCTCAAAAGTAAAATTTAATAAAAAGGAAAATGCAATCATACGACAAAATTTATCACTTTAAAATCTTCAAAATTTTATGATTCATAAAGATTCGAAGCTTCTCGATTGAATTTTAGGGAATTAGAGTTGCTTGGTAATAATACTCAAGTTCAATAACCAAGACAACTATGGTAGTTTCGAAAGCTAAAATGTATTAAATAAGATAAAAATAAGCTTAAGTTTATTCAAAAATAATAATAACAGCCCAAGTGAATTTCGATTATTTCACGAACTACAGTGGTTTTTTTTCATCAATTGTTTTGATGCCAATTAAGACTTTCATGAGTTAAAATTATCATTTTCTATATACAAGTAGTTTACCAGTAGCGCAAATAAGTATAAATTGAATAGAAACCATTATATTGTGGAAAAATAATTCTCGAAATTAGGAAGTTAAAAATAAGCTTACTAACAACTGTCTTACCTTCTTCGTCCAACCACTTCATCGTGAAGTTTTGCTCTTCGCCAAACTTAAATATATCTCTCATCTCGTCAACAAAGTCTAACATCTTTATGTGAGGGTCCATGCTTAGGCACATTATATCACTAAAAATTGAAGCCAAAAAAAAATTTAAAATTCAATAAAAATGAAGGAAGGAAGAATACAACACTAGCACTGCACTAGCGACCGTAAAATGCTCCAAAAATAACGCTCACAATTCTCCAAGAATAAAGCAAACTGACCCGTTAAAAGCAGCCCGAATCGAAACTTCGTTATCTGCATGCATGTTATTAGCTTTGCGTTCCACGTAGAGGTAATAAAATGGGATAAAAAGTGTGTCTTTGAGGAGGAATATTGGTCAAGTTTTACTGTACGGATGAGAAAGCTTCGTCTTGTCGTTACTACATGTCACGTGATTACATTCCTAGCATTCCTAACATTGAGACCGCTGTACGTAACGTACTGACTCACTATTAGTCACGCTCGGCTTTAGCCGCTAAAGTGCTTCTTCTCGTTTATTATCTCATTTCCGAAATCGACTTTTTAATTTTATTTGATATTCTAATGTTACTCAAGTGTCAATCGAGTTGTTTGCAAGGGATTCACCTGGTTGCTTCGTGCGAGTTTATAGCAAATTTTGGCAGAAATATTCTGGTTTATATTAGCTTCAAGTAGCCTTTATACAATTTAAACAACTTTTGAATTCTATCTTGTCCCGATTTTCCTTTCTTCCTTTCAGTTATGGTCATTTGGCTTCCCCCTAGGGAAGGGAAATCGGAAACTGGCTTCAATTAAAAGCTTTTCGGCGATAGCCGTCACGCGGTAAACACTTCACTGAGTTCAAAGAGAAAGTTTAGATAGATTTCTTTAGTAAGCTCTCTTAACAGCAATGAGAAAAGATTCAATCACGTTAGAAAAATGTTTGTTTACTTGTATTTAGAGAACTAACTAAACAAGCCAAGTAAATAGTTCATTTAAAGTCAGTACATTTGTACGGAAATCCGAGAACAATGCGAATAAGAGGAAAAGGAAGAAAAGTGGAGTAAAGTAAAAAGAAGGAAACTGAAGTGGGAGCGAGTGGGAAATTTAATTTTGACATATATGTCATATAAAGCAGTTACCTTTGGAAAATAGCAACAATATTGATTATAGTTGCATGTTTTCTTGCCGGCGTTGTAGGCCACACATCACTTTCATTTACGAAGTCATTTCCTAGTGTTTCTGGACCACGGTCACCACCACCAAAGCAGAAAAAATCTCTGTCTTCAGCAAGGTTCTCAGTGGACCGGCCTTTCAAGGTAATGTTGTTAGAAGATAAATAAAAACATATATATATAAGTTCCTTGCGGGAGATTTCCTCAGAGCAGTCAAGAAAGACCGGCTGCGTGCCGGCAAATGGTACTTTTTTAAAAGCAAATTTAAACCTTTTGAAAAAACACTTTTAATGTGATAGACATATAATAGGAGACCAGCCCGGCATTTAGCAATCTCAACTTTGAGCAGAAATTTCAAATTATACTTTAGTTAAAGTTTTTCTAAGGTTTGCTTCGGAAAAGCGGCTGACTGCGCTACTATACATAATTAGTTAGAAGTGACAGTCTACTAACTTTGCTTCGTCTGAACTTCAGCATTCCTCTCTGATGATCAATTTAAATTTCCCAAATAAATCTGATTGGTTTTCCAGAGCTAATATGAAGCCGAGCATGGGCATTTTAGGTTAAGCTTTAAGGCGCCAACTATTCAAGTACCCGCACATAGCGATTTGCATATAAATTTTACAACTACAGTCGACAATGAGTGAGCATTGCCACCATTTTCTTAGTTTTTGGCACCATTTTTTCCCAACTTCTCTGTTTACTAATCTTTTACCTCAATGATTTTATCTAAAAGAATGTCGTAAGATATACCCTTAGAGCAACACAAAAGCAAAGGACAAAGTTGCTTGAGATTTTCCTGTTTTTATTATTCTGATCTCAGTTTTAGTATTTTGAAATGAAAATAAAAACAATAAATGTTTCTAATGCTGCCGGCTTACCTAGCGACAGGACACCGCAAGTACTGGTGGCCAATGACATGACATCATTTCTATTTTCGTGCATGATGTCATAAGGGGACTGGGGATTCCCCGGTAGGGCTTGGACGAGAGTCGATGAGGTCATGGTACAAGCACGCCACGTGTAAAGGGGCTGTATAAATTCCTGAAAAGAAAAATCACAACAATCTAAGATTCACTGGATATTGCAAATTATATGCTACAATTTATTCTGAGGATTAGAGGAAATAGCTAAAATTTGATTTGACAGCAAATCTCTGAAGACTAAGCGCTATATTGAAGATTGCTTGGACAACAGGTGGATAGACGCAAGAAAATAGATTATTCTAAATGCATTACCGACCACCTGTCGAAGCTTCATGTGCAGTTCAAGTCGTTAAAGTGAAGTATTATTAGTCTTATATACTCGGCATGCTAAACTGAGTTGTTGCCCAAAAAGAGCGTCAGAAGTAGTGCCCTGGAGATGACTACGCGTGAAAAACCCACGCGCTCAGAGTTTGTTTATACACGAATCAATTTCATATTGAACAAAATGTAACGATAGAATGATAATTAGCCACGAAAACACCAGTATTTTTGTTTGTATTTGGATTGTTTCTACTTGGTAAATAAGTTTTTAAATGATTAAAACGACAATCAAAACACAACTGCTATAGCTTTTTTGCCTAAACCGAGGGGTTTGATCTCGGCGCATGTTTCTTTACTGCATGAGCCGGAAGGAAACTCAACATACTTCGTATTTATGAATATTATGAAAGTTCTCTTTAACTTCTTCGGTAAAGCCTAATGTGTTTGACATTGCATCGGATAAAACAACATGCAGCTACACACCACACTATACATAATAATAATAATAAACACTATGAAAACAACTCGCCTTTATTAGATAATGGTTTTGTAAACCTAAATTCGAATGAAACGCAGTCACAGATTAAAAAAACTTACCTCGACGTCCAGCTAGCCTTTTCTGTTCATTAGATAAAGTTAATCTTAATCCAACTGGTGGATTTATTCCTCCAGACATGTGAACTTGCCTATTCTCTGGATTTACGGCACAATGGGCAAAAACAAAGATCCTTTTTTGCATATTGTAGGTGACATCATCGATATGCTATCAGCACTGGTCATAATTTTTATTTTTTGTCAGGTGATTTACATTAGCTTTTGATTTAAATTTGCTGATCGGGCAACAGTGTAAATATTCTTCAATACTGGGAAATTTTGATAATTTTTTTTTGGAAAAACCATGTTAGGAAGACCGAACTTTGTAACCCTAGTATTTGACGTGACCAGACCTGACCATGATATTGAGACGGTGAGCAAGCCAAAAATAAGATAAATTTTTCAGCGTATGTGGTCACTAACTTTCACTATCTGATTTGGATTTGCTGATCTGGCAAAGTGTAATGATGCTTAGACAAAAGTCAAAAATGTTACTACTTGATCTGGTCTGGCTCGACCAAGGTATCACCATTGGGAAGATACCACCCGTACTGCTAGCTGATGTAGCCTGACCTCTTCCATTAAAACATTCCTCTTGCAAACGCGCTATGCAATAAGGAAATAAATTTAGATGCTTGCCAAATCATACCTGTGACCGTGCCGGCCGTTTCAGTCATGCAAAATCCTTACGCTATCCAAATATACGTTTTCTTTTCTTTCCCAAGTATGGCGGGAAATGGTCACGTGACCCATCAAGCATCTCCTAGCAACGCCAGTTTCATCATATCATAGCAGTAGACTGAATCAGTCTGACTGCCAAAAATATAGTTCCTGAAGATAGGAGTTGTATTGTTACTGTTCAGTAAATAACAGTAAATAATAAACTATAAGTTCTGTGGTTTACTAGCACTTCAATGTCTTTGTGACTCCAGAATTGTAATGAATGCATAGCATTCTTCGACAGTGACGCGAATAGCCAAAAATTTCCAAATCCCCAGGCCAGGCTCCTTTTAATGCCGATTGAAAGCTATCGAGCATCATGTTACGTCATAGCCGCCATGTTGGTTGACGATCAATAATAAATCATCTCATGTTCATTCTCCAGAGTAAAAATCAATAAAATTCATACCCTGTTCCAGATCAAGATTGCTGAAAACCCTAGTTCAAGAGAGGAGAGAGCGTGATTTCATATACCCTGTTCCAGAACGAGCGCGATTTTATATACCCTGTTCCAGAGTAGAATCGCTGAAAACCATACCCTGTTTGGCGGCACGTACCCGTATAGCGAATATAGGGGAGTACCCACCCCCCCCCCCCCCCCCCATTCGGGCGAATGCTCAGCTTTTATTCGCAGCGAAAACAGTCGAGTGCAACCATTATATCGACGAAAATATATTATAATTACTACCAGATCGTACTAAATGGCACTGATAAACTATTAGAAGCCAATGAAAATATCATTGGGATTATTTAGGACTATTTAGTCCTATTTCACCATAGTTAATTAACTACGACTTTAACAAACGAAAGTGAACAGCGCACTAGATATTTACTTTAAAGATGTGCGCTTTCAAGAACGTTATTACTGGGTTTCCTGTGGCCGCCTAGTCGGGTTTTTTTTTGTTGCTTTTCCTTCTTGTCTATGAATGACTATCATAACGAGAAATCAAGACTTACGAGTTATTATAAACCAACGCTTTTTTAATTCATTTTAATAGCTATGCTATTCACATTTAAGTGAACACTTATTTGGCTTTTTTCTTCAATACAAATATGCGCACAAGAACAAATTGGACCTTTCCTGAATACGCTTCAAGTTCAATACGAGGTTGGACTTGATGTGTCGATACATTTAGTGTATTAATCACAGGGTTCGTCCTAGGTTCCAAAGATTATTCAAGGAGTTTTTAAGTAGTATTCAAGGACCAAAATGACATTTTCAAGGAGTAACTCTCAAGAGGGTTTTATTTTAGTAAAATATGAAAAAAATGTCAATGCTAATCGAGATGATATCCACGCCACATTGAGGCAATAAGTTCTGGAAAGCAAAAACATATAAAAAAAGACGCTTCTCCCGAGACGTAGTGAAAAATCTAATTTTAACCAATGGCAACGACTCATGGTTAACATATCTATAAAGTTTTACTATTATTTTTCATGGACAATTTTTTTCAAGGACATTTCTCCTTTTTTTTCTATTTTCAAGGAGTTTCAAGTACCCTTGAAAATGCATTTTAACTTCCAGCACCGTAAGGAGTTCAAGGACCTGCACGAACTCCCTAATCAGGTCTAGCCTTTACCTGGAACCAATATGAAAGGTCTATTAAGGGACCGCTCATTATTTACAGGGAAATGAGATATGTGGTGCTCAATTATTTTTGGTCCCCCCTTCATAGAGAACTTAAACTTTAGTGACCCCCCACCTCCCCTCCCTATAAATAAAATTAATTGACAAGTGTCTAACAAAAAAAGGCTACGAATATCTATTACACAATTTTTTTGGTCCCTCCTTTTTAGTGCACAAAATGTTTGGTCTCCTCCACCCCCTCTGATTTCCACCAGCATCCCCCCCCTCTATCCCTGTAGATAATGACCGGTCCCTAAGATCATTCATGATCCCCCATCACAAATATCCTTTCATTCAAAAAGCGTGTAACCTGGTCCCAAAGCTTTCTTTCTCTCTGTATGATCGCATCGCAGCGATTTTACAGAGAGAAAAAACTACGAGAAACCTCATGGAGCAGGGAAGAAATTGTGGTAAAAAAGGAGGCTGTTTCTCAGTAAACTGAGGTGATCTTCAATGAAAACGAAAACCAACGGGGAAAAAAGAGTCTCATTCATAAAAAAATGTTACTGCACAAAATAATACAAATTTCTCCTGAATAGAGATAACAACTTTTAAAGTGAATCTCTAATTTAAAGAGTAAAAAGCGAAACAAATTTATGTTACTGGCAAAGCGTAGCGTCAATCTGTTTAAGTCCTGGTAAAGCTAGTTTGACCTTCCTTCTGTAAGCAGACCCTGCTTCGTGGTAGATGGGGTTCCTTTCCAGGTATATCGTGGTCAGCTTTGAACAGTTCTTCAGTTCGTCAAGATCTTCCCAATGCTCAAGTTTGTTATCATTAAACTGCGTACGACAAAAGATTGTTAACAGAAAAGGTTATTACATTTAAAATTATTGCGCACTCGCCTCTCACGGCCTTTGGGCAGTCTAGAGATCGAATCGCGCATTCATGTGAGTAAAGTTTATGTCTCTTTTTCTCCAGGTTGTTTCTTCCCTTCACAAATTCTAACAGTCTAAATTCCAATTCGATGCGCAAGTTAGCCGTGCCCAGACTAAGATCAGCCCAGAGGTTGTTTCAGGGTTCAATCTGTGAGTTAGCCGTGCCCTGCAACTAAGATCAGCCCAGAGTTTGTTTCAGGGTTTGATCTGTGAGCTAGTCATGCCCTGACTTAGATCAGCCCAGAGGTTGTTTTAGGGTTAGATCTGTGAGTTAGCCGTGCCCTGACTTAACTCAGACCAGAGGTTGTTTTAGGGTTCCATCTGTGAGTTAACCGTGCCTTAACTAAGATCATCCCAGAGGTTGTTTCAGGGTTCTATCTGCGAGTTAGCCGTGCCCTGACTTAGATCATCCCAGAGGTTGTTTCAGGGTTCAATCTGTGAGTTAGCCGTGCCCTGACTTAGATCATCCCAGAGGTTGTTTCAGGGTTCAATCTGTGAGTTAGCCGTGCCCTGCAACTAAGATCAGCCCAGAGTTTGTTTCAGGGTTTGATCTGTGAGTTAGCCATGCCCTGACTTAGATCAGCCCAGAGGTTGTTTCAGGGTTTGATGAAATGTTAAGGATATTTATTGAGAGCGGGTTGCGCGGGGAACAGAAAAGTAGTTTTGAGAAAGTCCGTCTATAATTCATGATTCGGACTCAGACAATAGCGACCCACTCACCGTTGCCATCAGTTGTCGGCCATCAGTGGAATTAAAATCTTGTCCCACAAACAACAAGTGTAAGGAGGCAATTAACGATTGAAACAATTTATAATCTTTTTACCGCAATCAGAATTTTAGTTTTTCTAAGATATTCTAGTTGAATTGTTGAACTTGTGGGACATAGCAACGGTAACTAAGGTGAGTCGGAACCATGAATACCATTTATTTGCTTATTTACCCAGAATTCCTCCAAATTAACAAGATGTGAAACGTTTGTTATTCTTGAGATTCTGTTGTTTGCCAAGTCCAAGGTCGTGAGCTTCACCTGTCGCGATAACAACAAGAAAAAATCATTACCTTGAGAAATGACAAACATTTTTACAACACGTTTTTTCGTTCACTGTGTAGCGGTACAAGGGACTGAGGAGGGAAGAATGGCGTCCCATTTGTATGGATGAGGTATTTCCATCTCTCGCGAGAAAAGGCCAGGATTCGCAACTTTGCGACAGTTCAGCCACAGCCAATAAAGCTGTTTTTAAATAGTGACGACATTCGTAAGAGGTCCGGTTCCAAGTCGAAAAGCAGTTTTTTTTTTAAAAGTTGCGAGTTTCTTGATAATACTTATTTTTTGTCGAAAACACTGCGCGTTATAGGTGTAACTGGTAAGGTCGGAGCCTAAGTTTTCACTTTTAATTTTTTTTAGTGATTTTCAGTGTCTGTGGACCCTGAAATACGTCCATTAAACGTATAGTTTCGTCAACCTTCCTTCACGAACATATACAAACGCAAGAAAAAATTAAAGCTTTTATTTGAAGAAAAACTCACCAGATTATCTAGCCCTCTTATTTCTTGTATTCCATTGTGGCTGATATACAACTCTTCTAGGTTCACCAAATAGTCAAGTCCTCTCAATTCTATTATACGATTACTCTATGAAAACAAGTACACTCGTTAGTCTCCCTCCATGCGAACTCCATGCAGCAGGACACTGTTCTATTCCAACCCAATCAAGCTAGGGACCGTTCATCCGTTCATCTTTATAGGCATGAGGGACTAATGGGATTTTTTTGAATTCTAGATAAAAAAATGTATGACCCCTTCCCAACCTGACTTTATATTACGCGGCTCCACATAAAAACAATTTTTAAAATGTATTTTCTATTTAAGCTTTTTATTTTTGGGGTGGCCCCCCTTGAATGCTATATATTTTGCAACCCCCCTAAATCCAACCACGCCCCGCCCCCCCATGCCCGTAAAAAATGAATGGTCTCCAAAATGATCACATAGTTTACTTGTATGTAAACCATGTTTGGTTGAGAACTGTGCTGCTTTGAGTTGGTGAATGGGGCAAGGTTGTTGACACCAACCGATAAAGCGTAAGAAAAAAACCATTGAAAACTACATGGATTTGTTTTCTTTTCAAATAATAAATGTTACTGGCCAGAAAAAAAATTGCACCTTATTAAATAATTAATTGTATCTAATAATCTTTTCTCTCTCTTTTATTTAAATATTTATTTATTTTATATTTACTTGGGAAATTCCCAAGGGTCTAGAGTAAATAAGGAGTAAGCCTTTGAGACAAAAGAAGTTGTATTAATATTAAAGTAGTCAGTTCACAGTGTAACTCTCGTAAATGAATGTTAGCGAACTCAATTAGCGAATGCCGAAAACGCTCAAGAAGTGTAAAAGCAATTCACACCCTTGAACTGTGCTTCTTCTTACATTAAGTGCTGTACTTCATTATTTAATGAAGCATTAAAAAGCGGTTTTATTTGTTAAAAGGCCGGTTTAGACGGTACAATTTTCGCCTACAATTATCAGAGTATAACATGCTCGCGCCATCCTACAACTCAAGTCATAGCATGTAAATCAAGTCTACACCTCACCTACGATAGATGTGAGCGTGTTGTATACAATAGTCATAGAAGGAAATCGTATCGTCTAAACCAACCTTAATAGAACCCTGCCTAGGCTTGAGGGGGTAGTGAGTTCTTAGAGTCATTGAAGTTTTTCTTTTGTGCTATCTTACCTGTATACTAAGTATTTTCAGGTTAACAAGACAATCCAAATTCTGCAAATGAAATAAATTTAAAGTTATTGTTAAGTATGTTGACAATGTTGAAACTTAAATGTTAACATCAAATCCTGGTTATAATTCCTGGTGGCTCATACCTGCAGAGTTGTGATCTTGTTTTTCCCAACGAATAAACTTCGTAGTTTGGTTAAGTTATCCAGCCCCTCAAGCACCTAGAAATCAGGTAGTTTAAAGTATAATAGGTTATTAAATGAATGAGTTCAACAAAGTATTTATTCCATCTTGTAGTATCAATGTAGTTTTTATACTTGCGAATTGCAGTTACAAGTAGAAACCAAAGTAGCTCTGCCGCCAAAACTGACAAAGTTGGTGGTTATTATATTTTGGTTCTTTCACAATGTTTTTCTTACTTTATTCACCAGCACTCTCTTTTTTTTTGTGGTATATTTTCAGTGTCAAACTTTTTAGAGAAAGGTTTCAGAACTTATGCGTAACCGAAACAATAATAGGAAAGATCACTAGCGTTCTTAACACGGCAATTATGGCGTTCTAACTTGAATTACGAACAATTTGTCGGACTTACAAAATTTTGTTGGGAAAATTTTGCCTTTTCGTTATTTTTTTGTCGTTCTTGGATTTATGCTATGAAATATTTTTAAATTTCTTATTAAATAAGTAGAGACTAGGGGCGTCATGGTTTACGCTGGGGGCGTCATGGTAGTACAGACTGGGGGCGTCATGGTATACGTGGGGGCGTCATGGTATACGTGGGGGCGTCATGGTATACGTGGGGGCGTCATGGTATACGTGGGGGCGTCATGGTATACGTGGGGGCGTCATGGCTGGGGGCGTCATGACGAGGGGGCGTCATGACCGTAATTCTTGGGAGGTGGTACACCCCTCTAAGATGATTTTACTACCTACTATGCAGAATTCAATATGTATAGCCTAAGTATTAAAAAAAATCATTTTTAGACCAAGTAAAATATTCCCCAATATTCATGAGCCAGAGGAGAATAACTGATTTAGAATTAATTTTTTAACACAAGTGAATTTAATAAATAATGTAGAGAGAGTTTTTTTTTGTTCAGATTCTATTTATCTCTGCAAGAGTCATATATTGACAAACCAGTGTGCAAGTGCGAGTGTCATATTCGCCTGTAGGTGAATATTAGCAGCATAAGGCCTAAATTGTGACCAATGACCATGCCGGATTTATTATATCCACTTGTGTATAAATACTAAAATTATATAGTGTTCTATATATATTATCATTATATTATCATTATATAACATTATTTCTCGTTTCTAGGTGATCTTACCCTTATTTTATTAGCTCCAAGTTCTAACATATCAATGTTTGTCAGGTTATCCAATCCTTCAATCTTACTGATTTTATTTTGGACTAAGAAAAGCTTCTCTAATTTGGTCAATGTATCAAGACTTTCAATGACTTTGATGATATTGAAGGACAAGTCCAGAGACCTGAAACCAACAATTATTATGTAAGGTGTATTTATTCCAGATATGCATTACCGGTATAAACCTACTAATGGTCTATCACAAATCCTATGCTCTGATTGGCTGAGCTACTAGTGGTCTATTAGCGATACACCACTAGTACCGAAAAGTAGTAGTTTTAAAAAACAAAAAAAGCCATGTTTCAACCTATAGAAATGTCCTGGGGATAAATATTGAAATTGAAAAGCAAGAATGTCTTTCCACTTGCCACGTTGAGCCACTTCAGGAAAAAATGTAGAATTACCAGTTGGCTGTTTTGGCTGCTCTCGTTAGTTGTGAAACTGGGTTAAGCTTAATGATACAAAAGCGGATGGATTTGGAAACAATGTTTTTTGTGGGGGTAGGAAAACTGGAAAGCTAGACAAAAAAAACCTAAAAGTGCAGGTTGAGTGAACAAATAAGAAAGTCTAGGTTAGCCATACTGAGGTTGAGGAAAACTGTCACCTTTAGGGCCCAGTCCAATGGCATTGCAGTGCATTGTGGGACTGTCTTAAGGGACATATTTTCGTCCCCCAAAAAGACATTCAAAGTTTACCAATAACCTAAAACAACCTCTGGGTTGATCAAAGTCAGGGCATAGCTATCTAACAGATCAGTTTTCGGTTTTGTGGAGGGAGGAAACAGAAGAGAAAAACCTAAAGAGAAAAACCCATATACTTATTGCTGTCCAGAAACTTACGTCAGTCCCATTAGGGTTTCAAGATTCTCCATTTTTGATATCTGGTTGTCATAAAGATCCAGTTCAGTGAGTGTTGTTAGAGTTGAGAGATTTTCAATCTTTTTAATTTTGTTTCTTCTTAAGCATAGTGACTGAAACAAAACAAAAAAAATAGTCAGTAATAAGTCAGTATAAAAGAAAATTAACTGAGAAAGAAACTCTGGTATGTATGCTCTTAACTATCATAGGTATTATGCTATATATAGGTATTATTAACAATTATTGCTAAATATAGTAAGACTTTACCTTTACACTTGTCAACTTTTCAAAGTTTTCAATTTTCTCCAGTTTCACATGAGTCAAATCTACGTACTTTGAAAAAATAAATTAAAGATTAGTGATAAATAAATATTAGCTTCAATAAATACTTTCTTTCAAATCAGTTCTACAATAGCCACTTCTGACAATGATTGTAATTTAGTTGTTTTTGCTGTGTCATAATTCATGATCTGTAACATTTCTGGAAAATATAATAGCCAAAAAGACTCTTAGTATCCATACAGAGTCTGAAAATAATAAGACAAAACAAATATTTTCAAATGCTCGAAGCATGCCAAAATGTGTAGCAAGTACAAGCTCGTATTTTTAAGCTTTTATTTGTAAACAATTTTATTGAATTTTGTACCTCTGCATCTGGTTTAAGCAAAACGCGTTGGACTTCATTAGAACCTACAAAGTAAAAATGACACACAATGAATATAAAAATGACATATTCAGTTGGTAAAATGGTTCATTTGAGATGTTTTTTACCGTCAAAACCGTCGGCAGTTGGGCGCAAAGCTTCGTCGTCTTTCTCCATTTTGAAAATTCTGGTTGCCCAGCCTCTTTCTGATTAACACAGGAAGCCCAATCACGATGTTATTAAACGCCAACCACTAACTCTCATTGGATTTTCAAGAGATATCTCTTCTAGAAAACAAATGACGGGGTTGAATTAATAAAGGCCTTTTGCAAAGTTGCTTTTGAATAAGTAAGGTCTTTTTGTAAGGTCCCAGTGACAGCAGTTTTCAGCACCAAATATGTATTTGAGATTCTACGCGCGCTTTGTTTTGTGAAACGCTTCAAAAAAATCAGAGAAACCTGCTCAGCTCAAACGTATTGTTTATTTTATTTAAGGCCAAAAAAACGCACGCGCATGTCTCTGTAAGCACATTTAGTTCAAGCGGAGAGTTTTTGAATAACGCAAGATTTACTGAATTTATAATAATGAGATGATGGTTGGTGGTATATGACGTCACGTCATATCAGGTGCTCAGATGATTGAAAACACAAGTCTCACCAATGCTACCAAGTTTCGTTACCATAGCATGTTTTGTTCAGGGGTTATGACCAAGGGGCCACCAGATGCGTGAGGGGCCACGAGATGCGGTACTTGAAACCGAATCGATTCTTTATAAGTTCCTTTTCAATTTTTCTTTACGCGCCGCGATCGAGGGAGCACATTAAAATATTGTTTGTGTAAAGAAAGTTATTGCTCTTGGTTAATCTATATACAATCCTGGACAAAAGTATTGGGATAGCAATTGCATGAAATTGTTATCTTCTCCCCCCCGAATTCAATGTTGGGGCAAACGGGGCGTTGTCGACGATGTGTGGTTTAACCAACATTGATTTGGGGGAGGGGGGCGAGCTTCATAGAGATTAAATGGCGTATATAAACATTGAGAAATTATGGATACTAAGACAATATTTTAAAATTTAGCGCTGACTTTTCAAGTGTCCCAATGACTTTTGTCCAGGATTGAAGCGCGCGCAAATAGAAAAGCAAAAGAAACCCAAAACAGCCGGCTACGCCTCGTTTTCATAAGCTTACTTCTCCTTTGTGCTCTACAACTCCCAGCGTTTTTATATCGCAGATCACAGTACAGAGACATGCGCGCGCGATTATATTTTCCTTAAATAAAATAAACAAAACGTTAGAGTCCTCGGATATACAGTCTAATCAAAAAATGGGTCGTCGACCGGCTCAAGCCTACGCGACTGGACCGAAAGGAATATGGGTAAAAATCACTGAAGCGGTTAAATATTCGTTCTGAATTATAATTGTTCCCGCTATAGTACTAAGATAATAACGGCGAGAAACAATGCATCAAATGAATGTCTTCGGGTTTTTAAGGAAAGAAAAACAAAGTAGTTATGATTCAGTTCACAATTCTGAAAACATGAAGGCATTAAATCGCCTACGAAGGTTCGTGCTGTAAACCAGGCATAACTAGTCAGATACAATTATGGAGTCAACTCGGCCTCAATGATTACTACCCAGAGTTCCTTTCGGTCCAGTCGCGTAGGATTAAGTTGGTCGACGACAACATTTTGTGAATAATTGACTGTAAGCTAATCCGCATTTTCTTTGGCAATCTATGTGACAAAAAATGGATAAGAAACACCAACGAAGCAAAGAAACAAGGTTGTACCATGGTTGTATCTTTATTTTAACTATCACTTTCACGAATCAACAGTTTACATCGTCTTTTTATAACTTTTATTTAAACCCTTTTTCTTATCCACGGATTATGATAGTTGTCCTTGCTTATTTAAGAATAAGATCATTCAGTATACATGTCCGTTAAAATGGCTTTACTATTATAGGTTAAAAGATGCAGGGACTGTTGCTATTGCGGGCTCATCAGCAGCCTTCACTATAACAGCATTGGCCCCAGGGACATCCACACCACCAACAAGGACAGCAGCTTCTCCCTGGAAGAATACAAATTGTACAAGTATTCATGTGAATAAAGCGGGGGGAAAAAAACAATAAATAACGATGAAAACCAAGAAAATACGATTGCTGGTCAAAAACGAGGAAGGGACTGCTTAGTTTTGCACCTAACATCCCCGATAAATGCTTCATAATGGAGTACCGATGCATAGAAAAAAAGTCAAATAGGCTTGAATGGAAACTGTGAATGAAAATGACTGAAGCCGAGTTTAACGAAGAATGTAACTAGTGCTCTTCACGGACTCGTTATTCTATTTACCCCTAGTACCAACACTGACAAAGACACATGCATGTACACATACACAAAACAAAGCTGCCTTCCTAGTCCTTCCCAACACAAAGACACGGGGCTTGCACACTACAAACATACACACACGAGGCAAAGCTGCCTTCCCTAACCCACCAAAGTTCTCGCATGAGTTGGTAAAGGCTTACTGCGAAATAAGAAATTTACAATAGCGACACTAAACTATAAACAATAACGGTGTTTTACTTACTTTTTGCCATGCTCCCATCTAGAAAACGAAGAGAATGAACCAGAAAAAAATAATAAAAAAGACAAATCGAAATAATGAGTTATAAAATTGCTTGTTAGAAGTGCTAGCTCTAATTACGCTAGCTACTTTTTTCTCAGGACACGCTAAAGTGAATCCACAAGCAGAAAAGGTTATAATTTTTGCCATTATTTTTCATCGTCGATAAGAGGACTGACCAATAAGCTGACGTCAACTAGCGCGCGCTATTTCTTTTGGTTGATTACCAAGAAAACGTAAAAAAACGGTTTTCGTGAATTTTTTGTGGCAAAAAAATTGTTTACTATGGTCTGTACTCTTATCGAACATGAAATGGCGTCAGCATATGTCCCAAACTTTGTATTGAAACCACAACTCGCTGCACTCGTGGTTCCACTTGAGTTTGGATCATATGCTGACGCCATTCCATGTTCGATAAGAGTACAGACCATAGAAAAAGGATCTCGATTTGTTAGTTATTTCTTAACCAAAAGTTCGAGAAATAGAAATAATCATACCTTGGTAGCCCTGCATGATTTCTCTAAATGACGGTTCATCTAGGGGAAAAAAAGAGATATTTTAATTCGGGCTGGTAGCTTTTCTCTCACGGGTTGTACTTCGAATGCGTTGATTCCATTGTTGTTATTTTGCACCCAAACTAAGCGTGTGCCAGGTCTCAAACACGATATTTGCATTACAGCTTCACTTGTCCACCAACTTTTTTTATATCAAGATACATAACGTCTACTCTTCTCTCTCTATCTCCCTTTTAGAATCTTACCATTGGTATCTTGTTCTTGTTCAATGCTTGCAGCTGAAATGACAAGCATGAAGGCTGCACCGAGCATCAGAAAAACGAAAAGACGGTTCATTGTTGCTTTCTATTAAAAAAGATCACGAAAATCGTACTTGCGTAGTTAGTAAGGTACGCTCTACGTTCATGAGCATGAGCATGTAAAGCTACTGAAAAACAGTTAACAGTTAACAGTTAAACAGTTATATTTAGCTACAGTTAAATTTTTCGTAAAAGAAACTGACCACATAAATGACAAAAGAATTGTATGGCCCTATCCTCTGCTATACCTTTGAGCCTACAATTTTAAAACTCGCACTTTGTACATAAGGTTTACTATACTGTGTTTCTTGTTTGCCCATTTTACATCATCAAACGA
This sequence comes from Actinia equina, assembly GCA_011057435.1. Classification (NCBI taxonomy): domain Eukaryota; kingdom Metazoa; phylum Cnidaria; class Anthozoa; order Actiniaria; family Actiniidae; genus Actinia; species Actinia equina. The sequence continues at coordinate 247,025 of WHPX01001169.1, read as the reverse complement.
AAAATGGGTCCATTTGAGAAGAGTCCTATGAAGAAATGATATCTATCGGACTTACTTGAATCAGAATTTGGCACTTGTCTTGGTTGATGTTTCCTTCTTGACTTCCGAAGCAATAATAGAACATCTAAAAGAGAATGGGCATTATATAGACAAAAAGGTGGAATTATCATAACCAACTACTTTAATTTTGAGCATAATCATGGCTCAAGGAAAACAATTTTCATTCATGGGCAATGTTTATACATAAGCGCTTTGGGCAACTAGTTATTATTATTATTGTCATTATTATCATTATACACACATACATGTGTTGTTTTATTTATTGATTGAAATTTTTATTATTCATTGCTAAAATAAGGTTATTATAATAATTATTATTATTTTAATATATATATAATATATAATTTCTGGTTTGAACAAGTTGAGTTTGTTTTGAAAGGTAGCTTATCTTAAACAAAACGCCAGCCAGCGCTTTGGTACTTTGAATCCCGCTTTGAATCCCGCAGGTCTATTACCTATAATATACAGCCATTTGCAAAAATGATGGCCGTTTCAAATATATATACAAATATATCAAAAATATATCAGACACGGCGGGATATCTTACTTGATATTTATTTCAGAAAGCCCTAGTCATAGACAACTCGAAAAAAAATATCAGGAATGATATCCCATAATTTTTGATATATTTTTGATATATTTGCATATATATTGGAAGCGGCCATAATTTTTGCAAAAGGCTGTGTATATATATATATATATATCAATTTCAAGTAGCCAGTTAGCAATTGCCTATACGTATAGAGATTTACAACTGTACTCAAGAAAAAGAATAAAGTTTCGTTTCCATTATTATTATTATTATTATTATTATTATTATTATTATTATTATTATTTTATTATTATTACTTTTTATTATTATTATCATCATTATCACCATATGAAAGAAGGTTGGAACAACGTCTAATTCAGAAAAACCGATTTTTCTGAGTCAGACGTTGTTCCAACCTTTTTTATTTTATTTCATTTTTGTATTTAAACATATTTTGTCGTTACATTAACCCCAAAAGCGTAACGTTAACGCTCATCGAGGGGGTCTAATCTGTTCCAATCTTCTTTCATATCTTACTCTATTCTATTCCTTTTTCACATGATCATGATCATCATTATTATTATTATTATTATTATTATTATTATTATTCCTTTATTGCACAGCAAAAATTAGAATATAACTCTTTTGCTGGTATGCAATAACCTTCAGCTGGAGATTATTGTTATTATTATTAGTAGTAGCAGTAGTAGTAGTAGTATAATACGACGTGTTATAGACCTATCTACCTTTGTATAATGATAATAATAACAATAATAATAATTATTATTATTACTATTACTATTACTATTACTATTACTATTATTATTATTATTATTATTATTATTATTATTATTATTATTATTATTATAATACAAAGGTCGTACTTCACTTTACCAAGGATAACAAGCAAATACTCATTCGTTTACTTTACTTTTGTTCTGTTGAATTTTTTCTTATACGACTTTTTGGATTCAACCGACTTTGCACGCACTGACAATAAACCCTCATTACGAATCTAATTAGAATGGTTTGTTAATCGATTTTTGTCATTTACATCATACTTTCATATATCCACCCATACGACAGGCGTTTAGCACTTTAATCCAAATCATAAATTTAAATCAAAACAAAAACGATAAATAATCTATTAGGATCATAGTGTTAAGGAAACCGGTGATAATGGTTTTCCCGTGGAAAGCAATGAGCAGTATGTATCTTTTGCTGTATACTTTTATATTTGAAAGTAATTGTTTAGCTAGAGCTGAATACCATCGCAATACACGCACTAATGCTTTATGCATATGCATTTACCCCAAGGCTTTGTTGTTGTCAAACGAGAGCAATTATTGACCACCTAATACTTTCAACGAATAATGCCGAAATGATAAAACATTACGAAACTGATGATCAATTTCTCATTCCATTTTACTGTCCCTTCTTACATGATTTGCCCCTCGACGTTAGTTTACACGTTCGAGTGTACCCATTTTGCTTTACTGAACATTTTTTTATGCGCTTTACGATCAGTTAGCTTCTCTGTAGCTCCTTTTCTTTTTGCTTCTCGGTTCCGCCTCTACCGTGCGAGCAGAGTCTTCTTTCGACTCCTCTACGCCCGTAGAGGAGTTCAAAGGAGACTCTGCTCGTAGGGTATTCCGCCTCTAATTAGGTGGCTCGATGGGGTCATTTTCTGGGCGCGTTACCTTTTAACTTCAAATTGCAAATACGCAGACGCAACAATTCATCTGGAAAAAAATCTTTTAGAAGCTTTAAGGGAAAGATGAAATTTTCGAATAATCATGTTTCAACTGAAATCGAAAATAATTATTAAACTCAGAGTGCTGTTAAGCGCTAGTTTTATTACCCCTTTGTCTCCATTTTGTGACCTAAGTTTCTAAATCGCGCTTGAGATCAGTCTTTGAGGATGAGTACTTTCTCGATGTTTAGAAAATTGAAAAAAAAATTGTATGAGAATTTTCGATAAATTTAACATTGAAGGTTTGAAGCATAGAAAGTTTGCAAAAAAGAAAGCATTTCAGTTACGTCGTAGTTCTTTTCCGGTTTTTACAGTTTTCCTTAGTTTTATTTTGTTGATAACACTGATTGTGTGTTTTTTTCCTCATACATGTCTTTCTTGGTTCGCTTTATATCAACCTTGCAAGCAAAAAAAAAAAAAAAAAAACGCATTATATTCAGTGAACGTCTAGATAGAATAGGTTTTAAATCAATTTTTGTCATATTTATTAGGGTTTCATATTTTCATCGACAACAGACGTTATTATTTTCAAAAGATTTAGCGATTGCGTCGTCCAAACTGTTTGTAGGCCTTTTAAGAAATTTGCTCAACCACATAGCCATTAAACCCTGGCGGGGGGGGGGGGGGGGTATATTTGCTGTACGGGTATGTGCCGCACTATAGGGTATGGTTGTTCGGCTTTTGGGTCTGGGGTAGGGTATCATTTTTTGACATTTTGTCTGGGATAGGGTCACGATTTGGTCGTTTTTGTCTGGCGAATAGGCTAACGCTTCTGTCGACCAAAAACAATAAAAATGTTAGTAAATATTGATTGCAATCTGTTGAATAACCGTCTTTTAGTCTTGGATAGGGTGTACAATTTTTAGTTTTAGTCTGGGGTAGGGTATGTAAAATCAAAATTTAAGGTCTGGGATAGGGTCAGGGTTTTGCCGTACTGGCGGCACACCCCTACCCAAGTAGTCATATCATGTCAAACTTGAATCTGTCTCTAGACTAGACATGTCATAATAATTTATTTGAAATTAACTTTTTGGCAGCGATGCATTTCCCCTTCAAACCTCGAAGGTTCGCCACAAACAAAACCCAGTCGAGCCACCTTAACGTAAGCGATTGTGAAGTACGAGAATCTAAGGTTTCTTTAAACAAGGAAAAGCTTTGACGAAATTCTTTAGGACATTGAGATCAGAGTATTGCGACGTAGACGAATTAACGGACGGATCGTCCGAAGCAAGCACTGGTTCCGGTGGACCCCCGGATCGCAGGACATTGACAAGCTTGATGGTTCCGCCAGCCAACACGAGACATTATGATGACATATCTACAGAATAGCTTTACATTCATCCTAAAATCACAAAATAACACTACAAAAACTACAAAATTACAAAAATTATATATATCGGATTAACAATATCAAAATTTTATCTTAAATCTTAAAAGATGGAAAAAAAGATTTCAAATTTAATTCTATTACTGTTTACGTAGATATGAATTCGGTCAGTTCTTAATGTTCGTTTTCAATTCTTTTTTGAGCAAGATTTTCAAGATTTTATATATTAAAGGCGAAGCAAATACGAGTCATGCATTATGAGCGAAATTTAGCAAAGCACTCAAGCAAAATCATTTGCGAGGCAACAATTAATTTAAATTTTACCGCAAAAAGCACGCAACCAAAGCAGAGGCGAATACAGAACAAAGCCCTCAAGCAAAATCATTTGCGAGGCACCCATTCAAATTTACCGCGAAAAGCACTCAACTGAAGTTGAGGCGAATGTAAAACGAAACACTCGAATTGCACAAAATTGTTTTCGAGGCAAAACTTCACCGCAAAAACCCCCTTAGCAAACCGAACCGGAGGCGAATATAACTTCACTCGAGCAAAATATTGTCGAGGCCAAACTACATCGAAAATCACTGGAAGAAGAGCTCAAACCGAAGTTGAGGATAATATGAAGAAAACACTAAGAAATGTCGTACGAGGCAATTTCACCAAGAGAAAATGAACTAGTTCATATCCTCTTGATTTCACTTATGTTACAGTACCATGAAACCAAATTAGGGTGAATATGAGGGAAAATAGTTTGAAAGGCAACTTAAGGCGACAGACATTAGGTAGTTGAAAACACGTGGAGACTTAGAACTAGATTGAACTTAACCTCGAGTTGTAGTTGATCGGTGTCAGCAAGTTAACTGGAGCCGGGTCAGCACCAGCGACTGGAGCCAGATCTAGCAGTTGAGGTTGTCCACCTTGTAGCAAGGCCTGAGTTGAGCAACATTGTGAACGGGAACTTGTTCTTCGTTCTCAGGCAGGAGAGTACATTCGAGAGCTGCTATCCAATGAGCCACTTGAAGTGCGAAGATAACGGCTACCGGGGTGAAGAGCCGGAGAGTGGCCGATAAGGGGCTAGACTCTTCCACAGTCTCTCGCTCGTCCGTTCCGTCTCCACGCTAGGGTCCAAGTTTTCGAGATCTATAAGTCCTTTAGGTCATTGTACCGTTACAGTCTCTAGTGTGGAGACGGAACGGAAAAATAAGGGACTAAATAAGGGACTCGTATTTATATATTCGCTTTGAAAGGAACTGGTGCGAATACAGTCAAGTCGTTAGTTGGGCATCAAGAGTTTTTCCTATCGTAAGTCGCGACCGGAACCATAAATTACGGCTAAAAATAGGATCCAAATCCTTTTTTTCCTAATAACTTTTGACTTGTAGTGTAAGTCATGGTGTAATCCAAGGTACGAGGTTCGGTAAGAGAGAAAACCTTGGCCCGGCTGTACGAAGGGTGGATAACGCTATCTGACGGATAAATCTTATGCAGTGGATAAATTTATTGGTTAACAGCCGCATCGACTTTGCAAAAATCCTGCGCCCCTGATGTATAGTTCGAGTTAAATCCAATGAGTTCTGTTCTCTTTTTACAGATCATTTTAACTACAAGACAATGGTGCTAAATACAGTAACTGAACAAAAGATAGTGTGCAAAGAAGTCTGGTACATGTAGTAGATGTCAGTGACGCCAACATACCAACGTCCTATTCAAAGCTCTCATCGGCTAGAAAGGTTGTATCGCGCTGGGCCATAATTATCAATGATCACCTTTATCATAACGATTGCCACAACCTGGTGACTCTGTTATGAGAGAGAAAATTAATGTTTTAACAGAATAAGCTAGACATCAGTTTCCTAATTACTATTTCTTATCGTATGAAAAGAAGTTAAAGAACGATCAATTAGCTATTGAAAATATCGATATAAGATTTCAGTAAGGCTACCATTACGCACAAGTTTAGACAATGGTATGCTTTGAATTTACAAATAAACTTCTTAGCTCCTCCCATTAGCATGTACACCTCTAGTTACACCCTAAACACTCTTTACCCCTTTGCTTAGTCATTTTGGCACTATTCTTTTAAATCTTATTATAGAAGTGTTCCTCGTAGACCTCTCTATACATTTACCATATATTCATATATTAACTTTAGTTTAAGCTATGTTTAATTCTAAGATTTTCACTCGTATTACTCTTTAATCTTACTCTTTAGATATCATGCTCACACTTAGGAATTTACTATTTCCTTTAGTCAATCAAGACTCAGCGATAATATCACATTGATTGTAGAATGACACCTGTCAGGAAGTTATTTTGAATAGAGCTCATGTAATTAGTTTATGTCAGAGAAGGGAAGAGAAGAACAGAAGAAGAAGCATAGAGTCTGAGAAAGTATAGAATAAAGATCGCGTAGCTCGAACCGAGAGCGGTCGCCCATAACAACTCTAGACACTGTATCTCTAGCCTTCTCCCTGAATAATGTCCTCAAAGATTTGCTATTGGGTTTGTCTTGCTGTTCTTGCATCTCTAAAGCCAGGCCGTCTGCAATAGGTCCTCCAGAAAACGATACTCTATAATCTCTTTGGCCAGTAGTGTCCAATCCTGTTGCATGATTGGAAGCACCGGCCTTTTGCTAGAAGCTGCACTTTCTCCGGCGCCTGGCGAAATAAAGCGACCTGGATTACAAGTGCAATACACGACCTTCAAAAATGGCCGCCAAACTCGGTTGGGACTTGGGAAAATTGACTGGAAGCGAGGTAAGCAAGGCCTCATTAGTAAACAAAGCCACTACTCAGTACGATATTTTTTGGCAAAGTCATTCACCCTTACTTCTAAATGCGCTTTTAAAGAACTCGAACTGGCTAGAAGGAAATTGTTGAACCTCGCTACCAGAAGGAAATTGTTGGAAATTAAATTCGATCCATCCTCAAGAAAACCGCGCCGAATTAAATTTATCTAGATAAATGTTTCCAGTGATAAACAATGTTTTTATATTTGTCCAAAAAAGGGGGTGCCTAGCGGGTGACTAGTCAGACTGTGCCGATGGAAGTAGCCAATTGTCAATTGACCACTAATTTTACGCCTGAATGTCAGTTCACTGTAACTAATTTAATGAGCGCTGGCCATAATATTAACCAAAATAATTTAATAACAGTAATGATAAAAAGGTAAATTATACACCGTGAAAAGATAAAAAAACTTAACTTACGTGATTACTTAATGACGTTTCGGTCGCTAGTCCTTCGTCTTTTTTTTTTTTTTTTTGCTTTTTTTTTACTCCGACGAAGGACTAGCGTCCGAAACGTCGGTATGTAAGTTAAGAGGGCGTCTCTCTAACAGCGTGCCACTCGATCTGGGCTTGAAAAATAGATTTCTTTTATATTCCTACCATCGAAAGTACTATCTATCCTCACTACAAAATTGCAGTTAGAATTGTTCTAAATTCTATTTTCCAGCCGCTATGCGAATTTTTGTCCATCGACCCCAAATCAGTGAAAGACGCCGGTTTTTGAGGTCGGCCGAGGGCTACTTTCAAAGTCTGTTTTCTCGGATTTTTCTACACATGAAAGCTATTTTTTCTATTCAGAACTTTAGTCTAGTGTAACTTCTGCATAAAAACAGTAATAGTTTTTTTTGGAATGCGCGAATTCTGAAAAATAATCCTAACTGATCGAGACTACTGAAAGTGTGACATGGTAATCTAAGATTATGAGACCTCGAATATTGCAAAATTCTCATTTGTGGCACCTAACCCAGCCCTAAAATATCATTCAACCTTGAGATAAGAAGCTATTTTGTAGATCTGTGCAATAAAAATTGCGGCACATTGCGTTTCTACGAAATAAGCTGAGTTTCAAATTGTTCTATTTTCAGTTATTTCCTTGCGTGACACGACAGGCCGTTGAGTCTGTGATGACTACTTCTTTGCTCATTATCCTCAATAACATTACCTAAAATATAATATGATGAATTAAAAGCCTCAATTTTATAATATTTGTTTCATTATAAAAGTTTTCAATGATCTACGGCTTCATTTAATAGTGTTTCTATAAGCTGTTTTGAAATTTCATCGCACAGTAATGTTTTTATTTGCATATCTCGAGGTCGAGAGGTCAATCGCAATTTGTTTATTTAATTATAGTAAATTTAGTAAAGAAATCCTCTCTTAGTAATATCTCCAAACATGCTAAAAAGATCCAAAACTAAGAAGTGTTCTTGTTTGTAGAGCTGAATTAATATTTCTAGTTTGTTTTTTTTTAGTTGAAGGCAACATATGATTCATATCGTTGTAAGTAAGGATATGTACTTGCCCGCGTTATTCACTGTGTTATTGATCAACTCTATACTTATATTAGTAGTACTTGGAATACTGAATCCATGACTTGTACTAAATACCAGTGAATTAGACTGGGAACGTCTAAGTTAAGGACTACTAATGCAAAAAAAAAATAGAATAATAGAATAGAATAGAATAGAATAGACTTAGAATAGAATTAGAATAGCATTAGATAGAATAGAATAGAATAGGGGGGGCATAGAATCGAATAGCATTAGAATAGAATAGGAGAGGATAGGATAGGTAGGATAGGATAGGATAGGATAGGATAGGAGTAGGATAGATAGGATCGGCTAGGATAGGATAGGATAGGATAGGATAGGATAGGATAGGATAAGCGATAGATTATGGATTTAGGATCGGATAGGCTGGATAGCGATAGGAATTTAGGCTAGGATAGGAATAGGAGAGGACTTAGGATAGGATAGGATAGGATAGGATCGGATAGGATAGAGGATAGGATAGGATAGGATAGGATAGGATAGATAGGATAGGATAGGATAGGATAGGATAGGATAGGATAGGATAGGATAGGATAGGATAGGATAGGATAGGATAGGATAGGATAGGATAGGATAGGATTAGGATAGGATAGGATAGAATAGAATAGAATAGAATAGAATAGAATAGAATAGAATAGATAGAATAGAATAGAATAGAATAGAATAAATTGGGTTATGAATTATTTATGAATATAATTTCAGAAATGAAATTGACATGGCCTGTCCTTGTTGCATTCATTTGCACCAAGAAGATCGGCGTTTATATCTTCTAGTATCTTTCCTGTAAAAAATGGATTTTAGCCTTTGCAGCTTTAAAGGCATCAGGAAAATAACTTGTGGAAACTCACGAGGGCTTAATGAATTGGTTAAGTTAAGTGGATGCAAGGAAGATGTGGCACAACACCTTGCCAGTTGTCATCTACGAAATTCTGGGTTAGAGGAAAGCGAACTCATTCTTACACGTGCTGGATATTTTGAGTTGAGCACAACGCAAATTGATAAAATGAACATCTGTCCAAGCCATCGTCATGGTCTAGGTAGATTTTGGCGTGCACCGCGCACATGTCGCTATCCAGGACACAGTGGTTCGAGAAAAAAGCAGTGCAAGGATCGCCATGTGATAAATGTAGTCATGGCAAATTCAGTGAAATCAATTTTCAATGTCACGTTGGAAATTGGATCACGTAAGTATTTTCGTCAATGATTTTGGGTCCAATTTTTTTATTTGAAGAATTTGGAAAAATCGTGTTGGCCATGTTTTTTATGTTTCTCTAGGGTGAACGAACAGAGAGAGGAGGGAGAAGAAAAAAAAAGGGGAGGGGAAAAAGAGAGAGAGAGAGAGAAAAGAAATAAAGAAAAGAAAAGAAGGAAACGAAGAAAGAAAGGAAGGAAGGAAAAGAAAGAAAAAAAGAAAATGAGTGATTGAGTAAGTGTGTAAGTCATGATAAAGTTAGTAACTACATTATATTATTATAAACTTATATCAATATGAAATCAAAGAATAAAAGTAGGGAAAAATGAAATTGAAAGGAATAATGAGAAAAGGAAAGACAAAAAAGAGAAAAATAGCTATTAGTAGTTTATTTTTGTATTTTAGCTTGGAGAAATACATTTGATTTGGGTCATAATTCTTTTCTTTATGACGCTAAGCTTAATTAATATCTATTCTCTGGAACGCAGCAATATGTGGAAAATGTAGATCAAAACACAAAGAAAACATGCAGAGCAATGCAACGTGGCTGCTGGAGAAAATCGGTGGCGAGTTCAAGGTACCTTCCACAAGAACAATCAGAGAAAGGTATGCCTTAGGAGTAGAAAGCTGTTTCATTTTACGTTGTAGGTATCGACTAACGACAATATGTACTATGACTTCAAGTGCATGCTATGAAAAAATATATATTTCCCTTATTGTCATTGACAGCAGACCTAAAAATTCAACAACCTCAACAATTGAACCGGAAACACCTCGTACACATCGTGCTGCTGGCACTGACTGGACACCGGGATGCTGCAGGGAACTTGCAAGTGGTAGTTCACTGGATGATTTGCACATCGACGCGTCTGCTAATAACGATAGAGCTGTTCAAGACTTCAACGAATCAATGGCTAAGATAGCGACGCACACACCTGCTGGAGTTCTTGAGCCGCTGCATTTTCAGTTAACATCGGCTTGGGACGACGCAAAGCCAGAAGATAAAAATATCTGTAAAGAAAGAGCTTCAGACGCGTGCCGAACTGTTTGCGACCTGATAGCGCCAAAAGATGGTGACAAGCTATTCCAAGCAATCCAACAAGAACCCACAGGCCCTACAGATGACCTGGTCGCGTTAATGTGTGCTTATCGTGATGCACAGACCCGTAACTTGAAGATACAAATACTCAGTATATATGCATACCGTCATACCATGAAGAAATTGCAAGCTTTTCACGAACCTTATGAAAAAGTCAGTATCAGGCAAATCAAGTTGGCCAGATCACATGCGAAAAAGAGAGGTCCAGGCTCAGCTGTCCCTAACATAGTACACCATCGGGTGCGTCTAGACACACAAAAAGTTGATCACTTCGTTGATTTCGTCAATCGACCTTATTTTTATCAAGATGTTGCGTTTGGAACAAGAAAGATTACCTTAGATGAAGGCAGTCAGATAACAATGCCTAATGTAATCCGCACTGTTACAAGGTCCACGATGGTGATGCAGTACTTGCAGTATTGCAAAGAAGAGTCATTTGAGCCTATTAGTCGTTCGACAATGTATCGTATTTTGGAAGTGCGAGAAGCTTCACAACGTAAATCATTGTGCGGCCTCGATAATACTGCTGCTGAAGGAGTGTCTGCCTTTGGTCAATTATCTTCTATAACCGATGAACTCTGCCAAGTCGGTGCAGACAAAGAAAACATGACAAGCTTGAAAAACAGGTTGAATGAAGGCATGAAATACCTTAAAACGACATTTAAAACAGACTGCATGGCCGAAGAAAGCGAGTGCGCTGACCACTGTAGGCGATTTGCCTTGAGCGATCCGGGCAATAAGAAATTTCAAAGAAAGTGTTCGCATTCATCACATCAATTGTCTTGCAACCGCTGACAGCAATTAATATTGGTAATAGATGAGATAGAGGCCAGCATAAAGAATCATCCAAGCAATCTTTACAACAAAGAGCAACGCGATGATCTCATGTACGACTTCAATGCCTCAAAAACCAAAATCTTCTCATGGAAGTGTCACATCATCAGAGGTGTAAATCAGGAACTGGCAAAACAAGAAGCAATACGTCATTTGTCACCCCATTCTGCCTTAGTTATAATCGATTGGGCGATGAAATTCAATCAAATGAGGTACAGAGAAAAGCAAAGCGAGTGGTATGGCAAGCGTGGATTAAGCTGGCATATTAGCAGTGTAGTGACTTACAATAATCAATGCAAGACTTCTCGAGTTTTGTCCTATGCTCATCTGTTTGACTCATGCTCCCAGGACTGGTTTGCTGTGACTTCCGTTCTTGAGAGCCTTCTAGAAAGTATCAAAGTTGACTTTCCAGATGTGAAAACGGTATGTATTCGTTCAGACGAAGCAGGATGTTACCACACTACCAATCTCATTGCAGCAGCTAAAGATGTCGGTGAGCGTGTTGGAATCGCTATTGAACGGTATGATTTTTCTGAGCCTCAACAAGGAAAGGACGTATGTGACAGAGTGCTTTGTCCAATGAAGGCGTCAATCAGGAGATACTGCGCTGAAGGGAACGACATTCTGAATGTATCCCATATGAGGGAGGCTTTACAAGAGAGGCCAGTTAAGGGAACAACTGCGGCCGTGAGCATTTTGGATGAATGCAGCCAGAATCTCGAAGTGCATAAAATCAAATACTTTAGTGAATTACATAACTTTAAGTACAAAAAAAAGGACTGCGCACATGGAAAGCCTATGGTATCGGTCCTGGTAAAGTCATACCTTGGAAATCTCTATATGTTAAACATCAAGGAGCGACCAACATATCATTGCAAGAAGGACATGAGTTTTTCAACACCAGTGAAACAAGACAGCTTTCAATTGGCAAGGATAAACAAAATTCCAAGAGTGCAGCTGACAGCGATGATCAGCCATCCCTATTTGTTTGTCCCGAAGTAGGGTGTAGCTCTAACTTCGATTCCTTTTCAGAACTCGAGCTTCACATTGATGTTGGTTTGCATGAAATCCAAACAAAAAGAAATGAAACTATATACGACGGGCTCCGCCGAGATTGGGCAGCTAAATTCTCGGGTATCGATACTTATCAGCCAAAACCATGCAGTAAACCAGACGAATCTTCTTATATATCACTTGTTCAAGAGACACATTCAACCCTTAGCATGGGCTGGGCTCTAAAAACAAGAACAGGAGCTACTCGTTTTACAGAAAATGTGCGGTCGTATTTGACAGCAAAGTTCGACTTGGGTGAGAGGACTGGTAGAAAAGCAGACCCTGAACAAGTTGTCGCGGAAATGCGGTGCGCGAGAAATGAGAACAATGAAAGGCGCTTTGAAAGAGAAGAATGGCTATCGAAGACCCAGATTGCAGGATTCTTTTCACGTCTTTCCACTTCGCGAAAAAAATCCACAGTACGAGATATTATCGTGACCAGTCCTCAGGAAAATGTACAATCTTCGGTAGACGAGGAATTAGACATTCAGGATTTAATACGAGAGTCAGAACGTATGAATCTGTTACAAGAAATTGAGGATAGCATTGGCCTGCAACACCCCATTATTTACGACACGTACGATCTATGCGACTACTATCAAAGAAACGAGATCTCAGCGTTCAATGTTGCAATGCTGAAAAAAATACTTAATCACTTTGAAATACAGTTTAGATCTAAAGACCTTAAGGCAGAGCTCGTGCGTTTGGTTGGGGAAGTCATTAAGGAATGCAAGTGTTCTCCGCAGTGGAATCAGTACTGTTAGATAAGCCTTTAATCTTAGTTCAGTGAGTACACGACAGGGGCGGCGTAAGCTGAACATTATTCATTGGAGAGGCACTTCAAAATAGCCTGTACTGATTGACTGTTTTGCAATCGTTTTGAAAATAGTCAGTTGCGAACTGATGTAGTAACTCATAACTAAAGAATCGCTGTTGTAATAACGATAATGATGATCGATGATGATGATGATAATGATAATAAATATATGTAATAAGACTCCATGCTGTCCAATTAAGAAATAATTGGACGAGGAAAATTCCGAGGACTGACAAAATTGGATGTGGCCGTAGGCCGAGTCCAATTTGGCAGTCAGAGGAATTTTTCGAGTCTAATTATTTCTTGATTGGGGAGCATGAAATCCCATTACACCTATATATGGGATTAATGACAAGCTGTATAATAATAATAATAATAATAATAATAATAATAATAATAATAATAATAATAATAATAATAATAATAATAATAATAATAATAATAATGATAATGAAAACTTTATTGAGTTTTTTCCCGAAATTAATAATAATAATATAATATGATTTATATAGCGCCTATACAAGTCGGCTCTAAGCGCTGTAAAATATATATAAATTATAATTCAAAAGCTAGTTTAAACAAATGAGTCTTAAGGTCTTTCTTAAAAGTTTTTAGACATGAAATGTTTCTAAGAGGAGACGGTAGTGAATTCCATAGAACAGGAGCAGACACAGAAAAACAACGATAACCATAAGATTTAAGATTGTACGGACAAGTAACAAGAAGCAATTCCTTGGATGAGCGGAGAGTTCTTTTAGGTTTATACACAGTTATGAGATCAGACAAGTAGACAGGAGCCAGACCATGAAGTGCTTTGAAAGTGAGGAGTAGAATCTTGAAATTGATGCGATGTTTCACAGGAAGCCAATGCAGAGAACAAAGGACAGGAGTGATGTGATTATACTTCTTGGAGAGAGTTACAAGACGAGCAGCAGAGTTCAAAACATATTGTAATTTATCGATTTGAGCATTAGGTAAACCATATAGAAGAGAATTACAATTATCGAGCCTGGATGTCACAAAAGCAATCTTAAGTCTCGCTACGTATAGGTAATTTACAATTGGCTACTTGAATCGAATACAAAATGCGACAAATGACAAAAAGAAAGGAAACACTATGAAACACGATGATGATGATGATGATGATAATGCCAGTACCCGCAACCTCCACTTCCGAACTGCCGTCCCCGTACGATCCTAATTTTCACAATCACTCGTTCTGTAGTTATAAATGAATTCATACTTTTGTTTGCACCTGTTGCAAAATTCGTCGTCTCAGCCGGAGAACAGTCAAGACTGCAAAGTATTTTTCGAAAAAAAAAGATATAAGATATAAAAAAGTATATGGAGTTTGAAAATATCGGAAGGATGAAATACCTTTTCGCAAGCGAAAACAATGTCAATATCAAATGTTATCAATAATATGTTACCTAAAACTTAAAAAGAACTAGAAATGTTCAGCTCTACAAACAAGAACACTTCACTTTACAGTTCTGGATCTTTTTAGCATGTTTGGAGATATTACTAAGAGAGGATTTCTTTACTAAATTTACTATAATTAAATAAACAAATTGCGATTGACCTCTCGACCTCGAGATATGCAAATAAAAACATTACTGTGCGATGAAATTTCAAAACAGCTTATAGAAACACTATTAAATGAAGCCGTAGATCATTGAAAACTTTTATAATGAAACAAATATTATAAAATTGAGGCTTTTAATTCATCATATTATATTTTAGGTAATGTTATTGAGGATAATGAGCAAAGAAGTAGTCATCACAGACTCAACGGCCTGTCGTGTCACGCAAGGAAATAACTGAAAATAGAACAATTTGAAACTCAGCTTATTTCGTAGAAACGCAATGTGCCGCAATTTTTATTGCACAGATCTACAAAATAGCTTCTTATCTCAAGGTTGAATGATATTTTAGGGCTGGGTTAGGTGCCACAAATGAGAATTTTGCAATATTCGAGGTCTCATAATCTTAGATTACCATGTCACACTTTCAGTAGTCTCGATCAGTTAGGATTATTTTTCAGAATTCGCGCATTCCAAAAAAAACTATTACTGTTTTTATGCAGAAGTTACACTAGACTAAAGTTCTGAATAGAAAAAATAGCTTTCATGTGTAGAAAAATCCGAGAAAACAGACTTTGAAAGTAGCCCTCGGCCGACCTCAAAAACCGGCGTCTTTCACTGATTTGGGGTCGATGGACAAAAATTCGCATAGCGGCTGGAAAATAGAATTTAGAACAATTCTAACTGCAATTTTGTAGTGAGGATAGATAGTACTTTCGATGGTAGGAATATAAAAGAAATCTATTTTTCAAGCCCAGATCGAGTGGCACGCTGTTAGAGAGACGCCCTCTTAAGTTTTTTTCATCTTTTCACGGTGTATAATTTACCTTTTTATCATTACTGTTTTATTAGAAAAAACCGACGCAGCTCACACTAGTTTTTAGCTATAGTTATATCTTCTTATTAAATAACAGTTAAATTTAACTACTAATTATATATTTTTTGTCAGTTATGACTATTTTTTAAATAGAGAGAATAAGAGAAAAATATCAAATGCATAATTTATTACTACTATACTATTGTTTTAGCCAATTGTCAGTTATCTACTAACCCCATTGGCACCCTTTACTCACGTATTTCCTCACCTCACCTAAATCGGTCCGCTAAGTGTGCTCTTTTATTATCGTCATAATTCTTCATGCATTTCATTTCCCTTTTTTCGATCTTTTGCGATTTTTTTCACTACTTTATAGATTGCAATATCCGCCTACAAATACAATCTTTGATATTTCATGTCCTACCGATTTCACTGTTAATATAACCTATTGTTTCACTTTTCATGTATATCATATATGCTGTGACTAAAACAGAAAGGTTATATATAGCCTGTCTTAAGTGGTGAATACCTCAGCCAGAGTCGAGATCTTTCTTCCTGTAAATCGCGGCTTTAATATTATCAATTAAACTTCCTCTCACCGTGCGTGCCATTCGCTATGAGTCATTACCTTATTACTTGACGATCCAACCTTTCTCCACTTTACCCCCTTGGTGACAGAATCGATTATTATCAAAATTCTTTATATTCAGGAGAAGAAAATAGTCTCAAAATTAATATCATGAATATCAAAATATCAACTTGAGATCGTAGTCCGATCTAAAATTTTCTTAATCTACGTGCTGCGAAATCACCTTGGGCTACTTTTGGTTCGGTATAGGCACAAAACTATACAGAATTTAAGACTTTCTTGTTACCAATGTAAACCCTTTTCTTCACATAATAGAAGGGTAATCACTCTTTGTGGTCTGGCGCAACCGGTAAAGTACTTATTTGCTTTCGTTTTGACAAAAAAATATGAAACAATGCAAAAAAAGTATTATTTTAAGAATTCAATGGCACAAATTATTAATAACATCCACGTATTTAAATAAAAATGACTAGCGTTGACCATTAGCTTTTTATAGCGTCTTTGAAAAACTTCTTTCGTGAAGCTACTCGCCGGTCTTTACGTTTCACTAGCTTGACAGCTTCGTTGGACCTACATGACGAACAACGTATACCGTGAACAAAGTAGTTGACAAGACAACGTTGCTGTTTCTAGGTAAATACGAGTGACTTTGTATTTCAGCTTGGTACTATAGCAATAAGCAGATATAGACTGGCATAAATCTTTTAAATCCTTTTTCAACTTGACTAGGAAAGTATGTTTACATGATAAAAACGAATTAATCCCAGACTGATGATAGAACTCTCTAGAATATGGAAATTAAATATATACAAATATGAACGAATTCTAGTTTTAAAGTGAGTTTTATGAGTTTTCTTTGTATTTGAAAGGTTTTTAGTTCATTTTCAATGTAAATTCGTTCCAGGTTCTCCATTCCTTTCGTTCCTGTCTAATATTTTTCTAGAGGCGTTGCCGCAGGGAGGTAGAATTGCGGGCGTGACGTCATGTATGTTTGCTTCCAAAATGGCGGCAGGTGAAAACAGAGTAAACTACTGAACTCATACGCTGCCTTTTTCTATTTACCCTTTGCTTCTATCCAGCCAAAATTCGACAAATGTACCTGTCTTAGCATGAGTACAGGGCAGGCTATGCCTTGTTGGAGTATCTCTCGTTTGCGGCTGTTCTACATGTCATTCAATGGTGTTTGGTTGGACTCAACTCCTTGGCAATCTTGGCATGACAGCGATCGCCGGTGAAAAACCTGCCTCGCTTTCTACGAACCAAACGGACGCTCAAATAGTGCTACCAGCCAAGTTCTCCAACATCAAGAAAGCAGAGGAGTTTTCCTCTCAGAAGCTAAAATGGAACTCTAGTGAGGTGAGTTGCAGTTGAAGTACGTCGAGCAATATTATTGACGACTCAGAGACGTAAACTCGTGTTTCCTGTTTGTTCTCGAGTACTCACTTCTGACAGCGGAGTAAGCGATAACAAACCACTAGTCTCGTACACTCCCTCTCGTTCTAGGCCTAGAATTTTTATCTGAAAAATTCCTTTAATGGTTTTGCATTCTGTTATCTATGTCTCACAATGTATGTTTTATTTTCACGAGCCAGTGAGCAAACTCAACTCAACTTACTTACAGGTGTTCACGTATGTGCAAATACTTCTATATTTTCTTATTATTTCTTGTCTTGACTGCTTCATTTGACCCTGCTTACTTTGCAGTTTGTCAGACTTGACATCAGCTTTGAATAAAATCATAAATTCATAGTTTTTGTTATCGAAGTCTTTTCAAGCTGAAAACACAGAAAAGAGTTTGTTTTGATTCTATGAAAACTGGAATCTCTTACATACGTACACCTGTTTTAGATTACTCGAACGATACATCAAGACTATCCTTCTCATGAACTAGGCAAGAAGTTTGCCTAATCTATAACCTTTGAGGAAGTTATTCCTGATAACTTAATCATACAATAACCATAGAGAGAAAAATACCAAAATATTATTTGTTCTTTATTTTGTTTGTCACATAAATTTTAGTTACCCTTAAGGTCTTCGCCTTAATTCTTCCCAAGGAAATTATTTCTTTGGTTAAGATTTTTAATTATTAAGTATTTTACTAGCAAATAAGATAAGAGAGAAATAGAGAATTCCTCAAAGTCTAAAGCATTTGAATTATTAAACAAGAGGGCTGAGAACTAAGATCTCTTAAAAATTTTAAGAGATCTCATTCAAATACTATAATAACTAAATAGTATTTCATAAGTATTTGATAAGTATTTCAAATTCTTGGTTACGAAATTTTGGGGTGTAAATAATTCAACTCCCTAATTTGGTTTTTGGTTATTTCCTAAGTTGTAGTCATTTTTGGGTTTCAATCAAAATATTATAGTCCAATAATGAGGTAGAATTTTAGCACCATTTTGAATAATGTCAGAAGATGTGGTTTTATCTTGAAATAATAAGTTTTAATTGAAAATGAAAATTGTTCTCTATTTTGCCAAACAGTCTCATTAAAATTTGAAAACAGTAAGGCTTCATCAATAATATATATATATATCTATGTCTTTTGCCATTGGTAATGAATTACCAGTGTGTTTAAAGTAGTTTCGCATTTCTTAGGATTAAAACTGTTTGTATGGTTTTCTTTTAATTCATAAAATAATGTTCTTGATAGGAAGAGTATTTCATTCATTATTACAGTAATATTTTGCATTGAATGTTTATTTTATTGTTATTAATATATCCTAGCTACAAAGCTTATTGTATATTTAACATTCAAATGAAAAACTATTTATTTATCACACTATTGACAACATTGAAATCTTTTTATTTCACCATTTCAAATTAACATATTCTGTACGAGATTCCATCTTTAACTAATATTAAAAAAGCCACAGATAATCTCTTATCAAAAACATTGGCTTCCTACCCATCTCAATTTACTCATACACTATTCAGCTAAAAGACCCTTCCATAAGCTCATAAGTATCTTCTTTCTTATTGGTGGATTAATTAGGCTTAATATTGTATCAATTTTCAGGAGGTGTTGTCTGTACTTATTAGCTTTGACAAGCATGAGTCATGGTTCTCAAAACAAGTCACAAGCAGGTAAAAACTTCAAATGCAAAGCAGTTAGACATAACTTCAACTAAACTACCCTTATTATAAAAAATATAATCAAATTATGAATAATAAATTAATGTTAGTTCCAAAAATTATCCATACCCACCTCACAGAGGAATTTTTTTAAGACACCCCCCTACCACCCAGAAATTCAAATTTTCTCCCATACAAACTCTGTAATTTTTGTTCTTTCTCTGACCCCCCTACTCTTCTGAAATTCCAAATTCCTCTGTGGGGTAGGTATGGATGATTTCTGGAACTACACATTGTGTAAAAACACTGGGGAAGCCTGTGAATCAGATGCGAAATTGTCCTTTTGTTTAACCTTAACACAGATTTCATCAGTCAAACCCACTCCAATCTCAAATTTTAGTAGAACATGAAATTATGCTTAAGTATACATTCAATGAGCAATATACAACATTTGCTTCCAATGTCTAGTTATATGGGCTTTGCAATGGTTTGGCATTGAAAATGCACATACAAATTGCCTGTTCATATTGTATAATGTTGTTTTAATATATTATTGCTGCAAACTTTGCAATTCTAATGGAGTGCCATTTTTCATCAAGGAAAAGCTTTCATCAAAATAAAAATGCTTTTCAATCCAAAAAAGCAAAATGTTTTGCCAATGACCCTCCCCTCAGAAGCCCAAGCCCTCACACCTTCCACCTTCCCCCCCCTCCCACCCTCCCACCCTCCCAATGAAAAACAAATCTTCCCTAACTGAAGTTAAAATAAAGAAAGATTAATAAATCTACAGGTTTATATTCATGATGCATAAAATTATGGTAAAGATGTTATATAATAAAACAGCATATTGCTAAAAACTTGTTGTGAACAAGAATATATGATGTGTTTTTTAATATGCAATAATTAATAAGTTAGTGTTCAGTATTCTTTGAGAATCAGCCAAAAAACCTCAAGTATGACTTTCAGAGCTCATGTTATTCTGTGTTACTGTAAAGATGAAATCACTGGTAATTTACATATTATTTATATATTTTCTTTTTTTAAATTATTTTTCAGACCTCCAAATGGTTCAATGTTTTTGTTCAATAAACAAAAAGTCAAGGTTTGTTACGATTCTTGAATTTGTTTCATAGAGCTCTTAATAACCTTTCAGGATTATTTAAACCCACAGGGTGTTAAAAAACCCTTAATACATGTCAGTATTGAAATACCATAACATCCCAGTCATAAGCTCTGGGCTTATACTCATTTGTAGTTTTTTTTCGAAACTGTTTATTTACTGTACAAAATAACCTAGAGGATATTCACAGGATATTTGTACTTGTTCCAGGCTTTCTCCTGGTTATTAATTTGTAATCTAATATTGCTGATAATCGTTATTACCTTTGTTAAATTATTAATGTTAACTAATGTGGTATGTTCTAATGTCCTTAAATGACAATTTATATATCCAAGTGAAAAAGGTCTTTGGGTTGAGATTTCTAGAGCTATAAGCTCATCATCCTTTTGATCGCACAAAATTTAATGCTGCAGCAGTTAGACAGCTGTCAATCACTCCACAACACAGGTAGCCCACTCAGTGAGTAGTTGTTCATATTCTCTTGTACTGTTTCAGGATTACCGTAAAGATGGATACACTTGGAAAAAGAGAACAAGTTCAAGTTCATATATAAGGGAGGACCACTGTAAACTTAAAGTTTATGGAGTCAATGTATGTTGTTACATGTAGAGTGTATATTTTTTGTGAAGAATGACTGTTAATCATTACTGCAGTTTCCATATATGCGAACTTGGTATGTGTGAGCTGCAAGCTGAATTTGGGTTTTTCTCTGCCATTAATTAAAAATAATCAGTCTATACTTTTGAAATTCTTGACTGCCACAGTCAAGAAACATATTCACAACAAGCCTTGGATTGTTTGAGTTTGCAGAATATGGAAAACCACAATACCACAATGCAACTTAAAGATGTTTGCATTCATAATAGACCTCTTTAGTTAGGAATTAATGTTTTCCCATTTCAGACCACATGTCATTTTCTTGAGAATATGGTTCTTTGTTTGTGTTGTGTCTATATTCATGTGTGTATTAATACTTTCCCATTTCAGACCACATGTCATTTTCTTGAGAATAGGGTTCTTTGTTTGTGTTGTGTCTATATTCATGTGTGTATTAATACTTTCCCATTTCAGACCACATGTCATTTTCTTGAGAATAGGGTTCTTTGTTTGTGTTGTGTCTATATTCATGTGTGTATTATACTTTCCCATTTCAGACCACATGTGATTTTCTTGAGAATATGGTTCTTTGTTTGTGTTGTGTCTATATTCATGTGTGTATTATACTTTCCCATTTCAGACCACATGTGATTTTCTTGAGAATATGGTTCTTTGTTTATGTTGTGTCTATATTCATGTGTGTATTATACTTTCCCATTTCAGACCACATGTCATTTTCTTGAGAATATGGTTCTTTGTTTATGTTGTGTCTATATTCATGTGTGTATTATACTTTCCCATTTCAGACCACATGTCATTTTCTTGAGAATATGGTTCTTTGTTTGTGTTGTGTCTATATTCATGTGTGTATTATACTTTCCCATTTCAGACCACATGTCATTTTCTTGAGAATATGGTTCTTTGTTTGTGTTGTGTCTATATTCATGTGTGTATTATACTTTCCCATTTCAGACCACATGTCATTTTCTTGAGAATATGGTTCTTTGTTTGTGTTGTGTCTATATTCATGTGTGTATTATACTTTCCCATTTCAGACCACATGTCATTTTCTTGAGAATATGGTTCTTTGTTTGTGTTTTGTCTATATTCATGTGTGTATTATACTTTCCCATTTCAGACCACATGTCATTTTCTTGAGAATAGGGTTCTTTGTTTATGTTGTGTCTATATTCATGTGTGTATTATACTTTCCCATTTCAGACCACATGTCATTTTCTTGAGAATATGGTTCTTTGTTTGTGTTGTGTCTATATTCATGTGTGTATTAATACTTTCCCATTTCAGACCACATGTCATTTTCTTGAGAATAGGGTTCTTTGTTTGTGTTGTGTCTATATTCATGTGTGTATTATACTTTCCCATTTCAGACCACATGTCATTTTCTTGAGAATATGGTTCTTTGTTTATGTTGTGTCTATATTCATGTGTGTATTATACTTTCCCATTTCAGACCACATGTCATTTTCTTGAGAATATGGTTCTTTGTTTATGTTGTGTCTATATTCATGTGTGTATTATACTTTCCCATTTCAGACCACATGTCATTTTCTTGAGAATATGGTTCTTTGTTTGTGTTGTGTCTATATTCATGTGTGTATTATACTTTCCCATTTCAGACCACATGTCATTTTCTTGAGAATATGGTTCTTTGTTTGAGTTGTGTCTATATTCATGTGTGTATTATACTTTCCCATTTCAGACCACATGTCATTTTCTTGAGAATATGGTTCTTTGTTTATGTTGTGTCTATATTCATGTGTGTATTATACTTTCCCATTTCAGACCACATGTCATTTTCTTCAGAATATGGTTCTTTGTTTGTGTTGTGTCTATATTCATGTGTGTATTATACTTTCCCATTTCAGACCACATGTCATTTTCTTGAGAATATGGTTCTTTGTTTATGTTGTGTCTATATTCATGTGTGTATTATACTTTCCCATTTCAGACCACATGTCATTTTCTTGAGAATATGGTTCTTTGTTTATGTTGTGTCTATATTCATGTGTGTATTATACTTTCCCATTTCAGACCACATGTCATTTTCTTGAGAATATGGTTCTTTGTTTATGTTGTGTCTATATTCATGTGTGTATTATACTTTCCCATTTCAGACCACATGTCATTTTCTTGAGAATATGGTTCTTTGTTTGTGTTGTGTCTATATTCATGTGTGTATTATACTTTCCCATTTCAGACCACATGTCATTTTCTTGAGAATATGGTTCTTTGTTTGAGTTGTGTCTATATTCATGTGTGTATTATACTTTCCCATTTCAGACCACATGTCATTTTCTTGAGAATATGGTTCTTTGTTTATGTTGTGTCTATATTCATGTGTGTATTATACTTTCCCATTTCAGACCACATGTCATTTTCTTGAGAATATGGTTCTTTGTTTATGTTGTGTCTATATTCATGTGTGTATTATACTTTCCCATTTCAGACCACATGTCATTTTCTTGAGAATATGGTTCTTTGTTTGTGTTGTATCCATATTCATGTGTGTATTATACTTTCCCATTTCAGACCACATGTCATTTTCTTCAGAATATGGTTCTTTGTTTGTGTTGTGTCTATATTCATGTGTGTATTATACTTTCCCATTTCAGACCACATGTCATTTTCTTCAGAATATGGTTCTTTGTTTGTGTTGTGTCTATATTCATGTGTGTATTATACTTTCCCATTTCAGACCACATGTCATTTTCTTGAGAATATGGTTCTTTGTTTGTGTTGTGTCTATATTCATGTGTGTATTATACTTTCCCATTTCAGACCACATGTCATTTTCTTGAGAATATGGTTCTTTGTTTGTGTTGTGTCTATATTCATGTGTGTATTATACTTTCCCATTTCAGACCACATGTCATTTTCTTGAGAATATGATTCTTTGTTTATGTTGTGTCTATATTCATGTGTGTATTATACTTTCCCATTTCAGACCACATGTCATTTTCTTCAGAATATGGTTCTTTGTTTGAGTAGTATCCATATAGACTCCTTGCAGCACTTTGGAATGCAGCTCAATCTGGGGGACAAAACAATAGGTTCCAATACTCAGGAGATTGGAATTCTTTTGTTTTGTCCCCCAGATCAATTTGCTTTGACATTACATGACGTCACATTGCTGAGTTTCATATTGAGTGGGAGGACTGGGGATAAATGCAGCCCAATTATGACATGTTTGATACATTACTTTTGATGTGAATATTGAATGGGTAGAACTGTGGTGAAATAATGATAGATGTGTTGATCATCTATCATTACTTTTGATCTTAAAATGTAGTTGTTTTCATTGTTTTTAATTGTCTTTTTTTTCTGTAGTGTCTAAATGTCTTATACACTCACTCTGCTATTGTCCCAACGTTTCATCGTCGTATATACTGGTTGCTGCAGGTAAGATACATTCAGGTAACTGGTCATTAATAAAGGTTAAAAAGCTGAATATAGGGGAGTACAAGTAGGTGATGACAGTCTAAGGCCTACACTGGGGATGGCCTACACTGGGGATGGCTTACTCTGGGGATGGCTTACACTGGGGATGGCCTACACTGGGGATGGCTTACACTGGGGATGGCCTACACTGGGGATGGCTTACACTGGGGATGGCCTATACTGGGGATGGCTTACACTGGGTATGGCTTACTCTGGTGATGGCTTACACTGGGGATGGCCTACACTGGGGATGGCCTACACTGGGGATGGCCTACACTGGGGATGGTTAAACTTACACAGTGATTTCTAGACAGATGCTTATATTATGAAATTGTTTAACCGGACAATAGGCCCTTTGCAGTTAACGGCCACATGTCTGTACTGGTGAGCAAATTGTTTTTATTATTTCAAATTGGTGATTCTTTTTAGCTACTTGTGCAAAACTGAATGAAACTATGCGTAACAGTGTGTTACGAAATGCAGTTCTAATACGACCTCTCGAAACAGGTTGTAGAAAATTTGTTTGCTAACCAGTATATTTCAACCAAGGGATGCAAGATATACATTCATTTGCTCTCAGTGAATCAATCAGCATGTGATTACTGAGCTGCACAGGGCCTATTGTTTTATAGTGGTCCCTGTTTTTTCCTCATCTTTCCATCTCCCTTCCTCCATTGGATATCTGACTCAGGACTAAGAATAATCACTACTCAATGGCTAGAGACTAGATGACTTGCCACATCAGACTGATCAACATAACCAGTCAATCCCCAACCCCCAAAACACACATCAAGTTATCTTTAGTTCTAATAATGATTGGTTCCTGAATACCTGAGCAGATTATCCATGCATGTCCAGAATAGACAGTCTGATAAGTCAGAATACACTATGCAAGGAATACCTCCTTATTTATGAGCTTATCTCTTCAATCTTGTTATTTTTTCCCTCCACTAGAACCCTGATATTGTCCTGGTACATTACTTAAACCTGATAGAAGAGGATTTAACAGAGCAGGTTACTTTTGCCCGGGAACAGAAGAAATCTAACATATCTTGTCAAATCAAGTCAATATGTAAGTCTAAAACATATAATAATAATAATAATGATAATAATTAATTATTATTATCATTATATATTAAAGATTCTAACAATAATAATAATAATAAAATAATTATTATTATTATTCGAGTTTATATAATGCCATTTCCGGGACCTTAATTGCACTCTACAAGATCAATGTGAAGGACTTTATAGGCTGCATCTTACGACGCTAGCAGCAGCCATGCAGCTTACGATCATGAATGATTTGTTGTTATGTTAGTATTATGCCTCTTAGCGTATCCTGTACTCTGAACTGCAAAAAAAAATTTAAAATTTTGCTACAATTATTAAGATATTATGAGAAGAATATATAAGCATTTTATTTTTCCAATGAATCTTTTATTTTTTACCAATACAAAAAATGTGGGATATGTGAGAGGGGCTGACAACCAAGGAGGTCTGGATATGGCAAAACAGTGCCTGAGGATTTGATAAATACAGACTGAGGCTGTTAGGTCTTTCTCCTTCTTGGCGTTATCCCGTGCTTGTGCATGGATGATGTAAGCCTTTTGGGATACCAAACCCAAACAGAGATAGGAAATACTGCCTGCTCGCACAGCCAATCAATGCAGTTTTTTAGAATACCAGACAGGAAAAGATAGATTATGTAATTTAAAGATATTTGCATTAGCCGACTAGTGGGCTTAACTTGGAATTTAAAGTGTATTAATATGGACATCACGCTTGAACCCATTGAAGTGGGTTTTGACCCTATCAATTATAGGTTGATCCTTAATTTCTAAACTAGGGTTACGTAGTGTTTAATAAAAGAGTAGGAGAGTTTTATCAGGTATAAAACAAGAGGTATAGCCGATCTGTTCGTTTATTTAACGGCTTAAAAAACTCATGATGTAAGTTCTTATTTTGTACCGAATTCTTTACGAAATGAACCAAGTTTGATAGAGAAAATCCAAGTTAAAGTTTATGCAAATGAATACGAATCTTTATCAGATATAAAACCTCCTTCACGCTCATGATTTCTATTGTGTTCATTCCTTCATAAATTATTAATGAGTTTATTTAAAATCTGTTATTAATATTTTAACCCTAAATTGTTGTTGTTGTTGTTAGTTACTGGAGTAGCAGAGCATTTGATTCCTAATTTTGAGGTAAGCTTTTTTTCATAAAACAATAGCTTGAAAGATTAAAAACAAATGAAATGATTTTCATTGAAAAATGGGCCTATGTTAATGTATACCAGCGCCTGACTGGTAAAGTTGATTGGTCAGTGGTAGCCAAAGCATTAAACCGCTCCAAACGCCTGGAGTCAGTTATATGTCGCAGAAAAATGGACTTGATAAAAAACCTGATATTATGGTGAATTAACATGGTCTGAAATGACAAAACATTATATTCAAGTTATTGAAGAAATAGAAAACGCGCGCGCGAAGTGTCTGGACACTTCTCGAGTGTTCTGCAAATCCCCAAGTGCTTTATAACTGCACACAGCACAGCAAGCAAGTTGTTTATTTCTTTTATAAAATGCAAATTACAATGATAGATAGGAATGACACGATGGAAAAGGCGCGCGCGTGCGATGTGCTCTCATAAAGCACGCGCCCAAAACCAATAAAAGCGGGACATTCATAACAGTTATTTATAAAAGGGTTTATTCTGCCCGGCGAGATGGAAAAGTGACCATACATCTCACCATGGAATAAAGAAGATTATTTTACAAACCTTTTATTGTGGTATATTTGTAGATTACAGAAGGAGATGAAACAAGTTCTCCAACGTCAGCACCTGGCAGCTTATCACAGCAAAAGAAATCATTCAATACAAAGCAGTTATTTAAAATTACAATATCTCCTTCAGATCCGCCATCACAAACAACTGCAACAACAACTTCGACAGCTGCAACATTATCTGAATTCACAAACTGTGCTCAGTCAACATACCTCTGGATAAGAACTAACAATGGATCACCCACTTTTACTCACTTACCCTTACAAACCAATCAACCAAACCTTATGTCCGGTCATAGTAACCTTGGTAACCGTCAATGTTCAGACGTCAGTTTCATACAGGGGCAATCCACGCCTCAGTCGTCCTCGAGGACAATCCAATCGGCAGTCCTATTGACTCCAGTCCGTAATATCACCAGAAATGGTCCAGTTAAAACGACTGGATCAGCAACCTCTAATGTTAGTTTAAATCAGGAGAATGTACGGTTACCCGGATCGAGTTCTGTTACAAGTACTCTGAGTGTACCTATTGGGTATCAGGACACACCTTTGAGGTCAGAAACTCAAAGAACAGATCAATTTTATAACGTGAGTGAATCCACGAATCGTGATTTTCATAGCGACAGTGGGAGAACTAATGTTACTACGATTAATACGAATACTCGTCTTACATATGCTAGCCCATGTGGTATTACCTCACAGCCTCTGTTGTTCTTTAGTTCGTCGTCTACCCCAGGTACTCTTCGTTCAGCATCAACCATAAATGTCTCCACAACAAATGAGAGCAATCCTGTAGACGTGAATTATTCAAACGGTACGACGTTTATGAATAATTCTACCTGTGTTGCGACATCTGCTACTTGTAATGCGATGGTTAATAATATGTGTAGTTTCACGGGGCAAAGAGAGCATGATTCCAGTGCACCCATGGATTTTCAGTTTCGACCCTTCTCGTTGCCTGTAGACGGCGAGGGACATCTAGATCAGACACACAGAAGGTCCTTCCACAATTCTGGTCACGTGACCATTTCTGAATCTAATTTGAAGCAGGCAAGCCATGATCCAACCTTATCATCGCATTGCATCCCTATTTCTACTGCTCAAGATGCTACAGGTGGCGGGAAATCCTCTGACAATTACCCCAACTCCTCTACCAATCCACATTCAGTATCGGCAGAGCTCAGTTCCAGTCCATCAAGTGATTATGGGAGCCTTTTGTCCGAGTCAGGTACTCGTTTCTCGGGGTGTGAGTCCTTGTCTTCAGAGCTTGGAAGTGGTTCAACTGGCCACGAGAGTGCATTTGATGGACCGTTTCGCGTACCTGCACCTGTTATTTCCACGCACAGTACCCAAAACTCGTCTTCCTTCAGAATCAATTCTGTTCTGTCGAGTAGCCATGACATGCATACGTCAGCACATCAGTCAGATGACGTCACCCAGTTCAGTCGTGACACCAGCACCCCTCTAGACTCAAACCATGTGGATATGAGCTTTGAATTGCCGGAATTGAATGGCTTTGAGTTGGACTACGGAACGTGGAGCGATGACTTCAGCTCGGTCCTTGGTGATTATTTCAACAATTCCGATTCTGCTGGGGACAATTCAATGCAAGTCAGACACACAATTACGCAGTTGGAACAACAAATTGAGCACCCGGAAAAAGATGACCAAGTACCTAATGAAAACTCGTCATGTAACGAAGAAGACGATTCCTTTCATGAAGAGAGGATTGATAGTCCAGGGCAAGTTGGCCAACAATCTGAGCAGCTTACCCAAAATACTCCATCCTCTTTCAACCAATCTAATACGACTGAAACAACGGCGTTAGCAAGTACTCTAGGGGTCAGTACTAGTGAGACATGCTTGACACCAGTAAACGACGTTGTCATGACAAACCATGGTTCATCCCAGTCCTCTCGCCTGGAAAATGTTAGTTACCATAGTGATGCAACGTCATTCCAAACGACAGGTCAACCAGCTCCCTCGCCTTCAGTTAGCGTAGAGGACAGTCGACAGACACCGATAAGCAACCATCAAGTAGAAGCTTCTATCCCAAATGCAGCTACAGTGACAGCGGTAACAGTTATGCCCGCTTCGGCACGTATAAGTGATTTCTCTCCCGACTGGTCGTATCCTGAGGGTGGTGTAAAAGTTTTAGTAACAGGGGAGTGGTCTTCATATGATGTACTCTACACATGCCTCTTTGATGGGTGTAGCGTCGAAGCTACCCTCGTCCAAGTGGGTGTTCTACGGTGTTATTGTCCCCCACATGAACCAGGTCTAGTCACTCTCCAAGTTGCGCGCAATGGGTTTATCGTTAGTAACGCATGCGTGTTCGAATACCGGGTGCACGACACCCCGGGGGATCTAAATACTCGCCATGAATGGTTAACAATGGACGACGGCCGCTTCAAGCTCGCTTTGCTTGATAGATTAGAGCGCCTAGAAAGTAGGCTTGGACCACAAGCGCAAAATATAAATACTCCACAATCAAATAGTGGTCAAGAACAATGTAGGACATTCGAAGAACGAGTTATAACGACTTGTAAAACTCTCTTCCAAGCTAGGTTCAGTAACGGGAGTGATTTAAACAGGCCGTATCGCGGGATGACTCTGCTTCACCTGGCCGCAGCCTTGGGGTTCGATAAGCTCGTCAGGGAAATGGCAACGAAATGGAAAGACCCTGAAACTAGTGAATTGATTCGACAAGAAATCGATCCTTCCAGAAAAGACGAATTCAGTTGTACACCTCTGATGTGGGCATGCGCACTGGGGCATCAGGCGGCAGTAGCGGAGCTATTGTGTTGTCATGCCAACGCTCTTTTTGTACCAGATGCTTGTGGGCGCGTTCCTTTACAAGTGGCTGGGGATAGAAGGTATTTCGACGTGGTGGACTCCATTGAGGATTATATGAGAACGTCTCCTGAAAGGTAAGACTTGTTGCAACGTCAGGGTTGTAGAAGGTGCAAGCCTCTTAAGTGTTCCAAATCACTGTATCTTTCTTTCTAAGACCAAATTTAAGGTGTGTCGCTATTACAGTAAAAGAAAAAACACTAATAAAGATTATTAGCTCTCTTTCGCTCCTGTCACACACCAACAAACTGGCGCGTATTGACCTAATGAACTACTTCGACGATGCGGCGGCCATCTTGAATCGCAAGGCATTATTGGTCATCCAGGAGGCAAAACAAAACAAAGATGCTGAAATGACGACACCACGTTATTTGAGAAATTTCCTCAGTGGTGGAACTGTCCACTTTTTTAAATTCATCTCTAGTCAAATTGTCTTTTTGTGAACCGTAATTGTAACAAAGCTTTGTATATTTGCCCCCTGGACGACCCGTAATTCCTTGTGATTCAAGATGGCTTCAATGACTAAAGATTGTCTCAAGATGAATTGCCCTAATTCACTATGACGTCACTGCTTGTTTATGTGGGGAATAGAATTGCCAAATCCAATATAAAATTCAACAAAATTTGCTCCTAGCGAAACCGGCAGTTTAATCTAGAATAGCCTGGTTTTCAGATATGATATGTGTTTATATGTACTAAAAATATTCGGAGCGTTTGCTGGCTATTCTACTTCTCTTCGTGGATTGATACGGGTTTTAGAACATTTTTTTGGTGAATTTGCGTTGATTTGACCCCGTCAGACGACCATGATCCTTTGCGCTTAAACAATAGATTGTTGAAGATTGTTTTGAAGTGACGTCATAGTGAAGTAGGGCAATTAGGTCTAGCCATTTATTGCAAATGACATTTCTTAGAACTTCGTATTTCCATTCCTAGGACAATAATGTTTAATCTCTTTATTCCATCATTCTAACAGGATATCTATATTCAACCTTGGTTCTTTCAGCGAAGACGAAGAAGATGCATCAGAGAGCTACGTTGCTTCTCCATCCACTGTCAACGCTCCAAGTGCTCACGGAACAGGACAGTACCACTCCCCGTCCCTACCCCTTAACAGTCAGCCTATGTCTGTAGAGAACTCGTATACAGATCGCGCCTGCTCGCCAATGCACGTTGAAGAACTGAGTAATGGTGGTGTGTTACTTAGCCAAGCCTTGGTACAAATCCACGAAATGATTAACGAGGCGGAGAGACAAGCAGACCTAGAGAATTCGCAGCTACAAGGCATTGCTACACGTGTACCGATACCATTATCACCCGTACAGGAAGAGAGCCAGCTGCTCACTTCTCCAGGTGGATGGGGCTCATCCGGGGGTCGGTTGAGGTCGCTAAGTTCTGCATCTTCTCAAAGCTCTCCCATGACTCCTTCATCAAAGTCTTCGCTGTCTCCTGGCTCGCCAGGTTTCTTGAACTCACCGCATTCTTCTCCCGGTCTTCCCCCGGATACAAAGGAGTTTCACGAATTTTTGTGCAGCTCAAAAAAACTTTTGGAGAAGAATTTTTCTGAACTTACACTTACAGGTAAGGAAGCTAGTTTGATTACGACAACGAACATCGTACACACCCACAGCGCATGTCTAGAAAGTTGGCGGGAAAATCGTGGTAAACGCGCGTCAGAAATGTAGTATGGTATAAGGGACAATTCGATGTGTTTTGAAATACGATATGAAAGTTAGAAGGAAAGTAATTCATTAATTGAAAAAAAGAATCGTGCCTTATATACATTGATAATTCATTTACTATATTTCTGTTATTTCGTAGATCGTGAACAACAAGAATTATACCAGGCCGCACTAATAATCCAAGAAGCATACCGATCCTACAAGGTATTACAACTTTTATTTAATGAAGGACCTAGATTAGGCTCACTTGTGCTGCCGCTTTGTCCTCTAGTTACTACTTGAATGAACTCAGCTTCCCGGCGAGTTTATGGCAGACCCACCTAGAAAGCTATCTAAGCAGATTTCGTTTGACAATGTGAAACGGTAAAGCGCTCGGTAGAAACAATTACCTTTCGATTACTTCAGTAGAAATAATAGATGGTGTTCCTTGATCATATACTCTTTTATACGGGGATAGCCTAATTTTAGTGTACAAATATTTATAAAAAAGTCATTGCTCATCAAATGGGAATGCTTATACAATTGGCTGTCACAATCACTTAATTGCACCGTGAGTTTTAGCGAATACTGTGGTTTTGGGGGAACTTTGGAAATTTAGAGCGAGCGAGAACTTAAACCCATGTTCCCTTTTTGTCCCAATTTTCTCTTGGGCATGTAGTTGAAACAGGAACCCCACTGTGAAACTTCGATTCTTCCCGAAACCCACAAGAACGCCTGCTCTGCAGTCTAAACATACTCTTGCACCTTCCACACTTGCGATCCGATTAACTAAGCCTCTTATTTTGTTAGATTCGACGACAGCAACGTGACCAAGAGATGCAAGCAGCATTACTCATACAGAACCATTATCGCAAGTACAAACAGGTAAAACCAGCACATTAAAGTATATAAACCTTCAAACCATCTAAACGTGCAAAAATCTAAGTCTCCTCGATTCCTTCTAATTCTAGTTTGTTTTGTACAAGAAAATGACAAATGCAGCCTTGATAATCCAGAATCAATACCGAGCCTACAGAGAGCACGAACAGTTTAAGAAGAGTCGTCGAGCTGCTGCTATCATTCAGAACCAGTTTCGCATATACAGACGAAGAAGACAGTCACAGAAGCGACGAGATGAGCACAAATCCAAGCAGCAAGAAGCACGCTTCATGAGACAGTCGTCTAACCGGTAATATTTACAATACTGGATTCTTTGCTGGATTATTCTCGCCCTCTTCAGATGACATATCTTGTCTTTCTGTCTGTCTGTCTCTGTCTGTCTGTCTCTGTCTGTCTGTCTCTGACTGTTTGTCTGTCTGTCTATCTGACTGACTAACTGACTGAATGTGTGTCTTTTTTTGTTCTTTGGCTCCCTCCTTACTTTCTTATTTTTGTTATTCTATGTTCCACCGTTTCGATCATCTCTTATATTCTGTATTTTTTCATTGTTTTCGTTTATTGTTTTCGTTTTGTAGTAAGTGTTTTCGTTAGGTATAAATCCCTAACTTGAATTACTTATCTTTTCCACGAACACCAAATCGCTAAATAAATATTCAGTTGCCCATTGTATTATATGTTTCCGTTTTGCTTTCTTTTTGTATGTTTGTTTCCTTCTCAGCATCCATTCTTTTTTTAGATGCTCTTTCGTTTTCCTCGTTTTTGTTTTTTTTTGTTCGTTTTTTTATAGGATTTTGTTCTCGTCTTTTTGCTTTCTTTCCTATTTTCCTAACTCTATCATTTATTTTAATATCTTTTAATATCATGTCATCGTTGTAGTAGCGGAAGTCTCAAACTCGCACGTTGGAGGACGAACGCGCGCGCTTTGACGTTCCCTCCAAATCCACAACAACTCCATCAATACAACACTTTGGTCGCAAAGGGCATTTCTATTATCCTAATGTTGAACCGATATAGAATTTCTCAAATTTTGTCTTTTCTTGTCAGAAATATTATATAAAATGAAAACCTATAAGCCATCCTTACCTGCGCCCCTTCAACATCCCTTTCTTTCGTGCTCTTTTTCTCCATAACATATTCTGCTTTCATTTCAGGTCCAATACAAGCCATTAATTATTCTCAAGGTAAAGGAATTTCCAAGTATATGTGAACACAGCAACTGCAGTCTACGAACAACTTCATATTTTACTCAATCAGTAAAATAACCTCGTAAAGAGTTTAACCAAGTTTAACCATTTTCTCTTGGTTTAACATAACCATTTAACGTAGGCTACAATACGCAGCTAATATAGTAAAGCATTCGTACGATCCAAGTATGACTCTCGCCGGAGTACCATTTTCTTACTTTATTTAATATAAGGAGACATGTTTTAACTGTGCTAGTTCTCGCTAGAACACTATAGTGTTTTACAATCGTCTTCTCAATACATACATTCTGCTCGTTTTAAATCATGGAACTACAGCTATGTGGCTAAATTAATGGACTTTTCAAATTTGGAAAATATGCCTGACAAACGTGCTTACTTTCTACTAGTATTAAAAGAAAGTGTCATTCGTTTGTATATAAAGAGCCCAACTCTTGTTACTGGTTTCATGGAAAATGTCTTTGAAGAAAATTTTAAAGAAAAACATATATAACATGTAAATTAAATAACTATGTCAACAGGGGAAAATAGACCTTTTTCGAGTCCCAAATAACCGCCGTGTCTCCTGATTACAGACTTATTTACTCAGGGTTGGCCTCGTATCAGTGTCTAAACAGATAGATATATAGGTATATAGATAAAGGCCTGCGGCCCTTGGTCTTGAATTCTAATGTAAAACCGAGCCCGTGCGTTTGAACTGGTTTAAAATATCAACTAAGCCCTAAATTCCATTGTTTCGATGCAAAACACGAAATACTAAACTATATTGAATTCAAATAGGTAGATTACTGTTGCTTTGTTCTTTTGGAAATAGAGTGCTTACAATATATCCGTGTAATTAAAAACCTATCCCGGGTTATAATTCAGCCTTGTGCTCTCCTGTTGATATCATTCCGTCCCCAGCTTTAAGAATCTGGGTTTTCCGAAGAATTTAAGAACCTACATCAAACAAAGGATTTAGAGTGTGGTTGATTTTTAATGGACATTTTGTAGGGATATTTTTCGAGTCTGCGCGAGATAAAATACAAAGACGAGAAAAAATATCCACTCGCATTCCAACCTAAAATGTCTAGTAAGTTATTTATTATCCAACTGAGCTTACTTTTTCCCCAAGAAGAAGACTTTAAAACGAATAATCTTTTAAAAAACTAGTTTTCAAAACGGTTTTTTAATGTACAAAACAACCTAGAGTACAAATATACCAGGATATTTGTACTCCCTTCAGGCCTTCTCCTGCGTTATTTGTAGTCTAATTTGAATAGTTGTATGATAATCACAAATACCAACGGTAAAGTAAAGAATGCAGAACTTCAACAATACAAACATCTTGAAATTCCACGGACCTTCACTGCAACAAATAAATATGAATTCGAGGTCAATCCTGAGCTACAGGGAACTCGAAACTGTAGTATTTTCCCCTGCTGTCAACTATTCAAGGAAAGACATTTTTTGTAAATACTAAACTCAGCTTGCACCAGAAGCTTGCGAAGAATGCGCGTAAATGATGGCAAGGGAAGAGAAAAGTATAAACTGTTGCAGAATATTCCCAACGCAGCTCAAAACAGAGGATATAAGAGTGTCCTGAGGGGGTAAAACGGGAGGTGGGATTCGCCTTTTTGGGGCTGGGAAAATGAGATTTTGTGCAATGGGAAAAAAAAATCAAAAAATTAGATTGAGATTTTGAGCAAAACGTAGGCTAGGACTATGGGATTTGGTTAAAAGGGTGGCTGGAAAATGAGACGATGACCGACTTCAGGACCCTCGTAAACAAAATCCTCTTACAAAGATTGAAAAATATTTGTTGATCCCTGAACTAAGTAAGCCACTCTGGGAATCGCATTAGTCATAGCAGGCATGTTAAATATTCTCAAAAGATTTCTTTTCAAAATAGTTGCATCATCACTCTATCTATCTATATATATACATTATATTCGATGCTATCATTTTGTAGATCCACGCTAAAGCGACACAAGTGGAAAATGTCACAAAAATATGTAAATTTGAGTTTCTTAAATGCTTAATAAATTGGACTTTACAAAATGCAAAGACTTAGTGTCCAAGCTTAAAGCTTAAGGCTAATTCTTTCATATTGTGTTTGTTAATACAGTATCTTGGTCTGACAAAAGTACACTCTCGAACTCTTTTGACGTGCTGAAATGCACGCATGCGCAAACGTTTTTCTCTAGTGTCTGCTAAAGCTAAATACAAGATTTTGATTCCTGAAATCAGGTGTAAATGTATTAATAATAGTGAAGAATATTTATAGACCATTATTTATTTGTTAAGTAAACAAATTTTATCTGGTTTACTTACAGAAACCATAAGAGATAAACCAATGGTTGATAATTTACTGACTATTGACTGTCTTGAAGCATTTATTATCAGGCAGGGTCAGGGATGGTCAGTAAAAGTTGAAATTGGGATACAATCGTGCACTCTCTGTCCCCTCCCTTGCACGCGATATTTTTTTCGTAGGTGAAGTGCTTTCTCCAAATTTATACAAATATGAGATTCAAGTGAACCCCTCCCCCACCCCCTCCCCCTCAATAAACTAAAGGTCCTACCGTAGAGTGCGATATTGCAGAATACACAAGAGTAACGTGCGTAGCTTTCGTATTTTGTTATGTACAGGTGTAGATATGAGTGCTCAATTGTATATATATATATATAGACGTAATAGGCACCCGTAGAACTTGACAGAATCGTCGACAGACTAGACAATTAATGGACTATTCTCACTTCACTAGCAGCATTGGCTTACAGTGTAATGTCAAAACGTGGAGGGACAAGTACGTTTTTTCTCTAACAGCCATGTGGCAAACAAAGACAATTATGAAAGTGCTGGAAAATTCACAAAAGAATAGCCTAATATGAGACTGACGAAGAAGAGAGGGACGAGTGGACCTAAGTCTTCCACATCTTGAATGAAGTCCCAGTGGGAAATGAGTAATGTAGTCCCTACTAGTTCCAAAACTCTTAGATATTTTAGCACCTGTGTTTTTTAGTATTCACGTTTATGAACGCTCTCGAAAACTGAGCTCGAATTTCTCGGAACTATCCAAACTAGATAGATCTAAAATGGACCTAGTGTGAACGAGCCCAATAACACGTTTTTACGCTTCGCGTATCCACGAGTTAAGAGAAAAAGACTCGTCTGTCAAAACGGGAACCCAATCCATCGCCCGTGCACTGCGAATTCTAGGCTACAAAGTCTATATTCATACAACAATCATATACGCTTAATTTGGAGCGTAACTTTGTTGTTTGCTCCCAGCAATAGTATTATAGTATAATTTAGATTGTTAACTTTTCCTACTCCTCGGTTTTGGATGTACATGTGTACATAAGCATAGATTTACTGACTTTACAGAGTGGAAACCTCGTCCATTCTTGATAACAAGGAAACATTTACCGAGACGCAAGTATTGAACCTTAGAATAAACATGGTGCAGCGTCAATTTATTGTTAAAAAATATATATTGAATTCTAATATATCTTTTATGTTTGACTGAAAGTAAAGTACCTTTGTTCGATTGAGGGTTATTTTTGTTGTTGAAAGTGTAGGATACCTGTGCTTGTAGCATGTCGACCGCGTTTCTGGGCTCTGGCCAATCTCTAGCCTAGAGTCTTCCGGCTTTTTGGTCAACGGGCTGACGACACGATGCCGCGTGAGGAGGACTTTGGGTACGAGATTGCACCTGGCATCATCGTTTCCAGGCTCTTCTCTGTATAAAAACTTATATTTTACAACCACCACTCCCCATGCGGGGCTCTTCCGTGAGGTTCCCTCCACACGCGCTACCACTACATTCTATATTTACAACATACAACACTCAACTCACATGTTGTTTTTTTTATGGAGGGAGGAAACCGGAGATCCCGGAGAAAACCCTCGTGGCAAAGGAGAGAACAACACAACAAACAAACTCAACTCACATATGATCCAGTCTGAGCTGGGGCTCGAACCCGGACCACAGTGGTGAGAGGCGAACGGTAAACCACTACGCCACCACTGCCACCCTGTTGCATAGTTCTGTCGAATGACAAAGCGGTCTTCCATTGCAAAATGGTCATCTGACCTAATCAATATAAAATAACCTATCAAAGAACTCGAAAGGATTAATCATGTTCCACATTAGAGCGAGGCAGATTACACGATTGGTGCTATGATTAGCATGCATCCATCGAGTTTTGAATGCACGCGGGAGGCTTCTAAGGAAAGCAGCACGAAGGAAGCGTAAGTGTCGCAAGAGGCGAAGCCGAGTAACCGACAAGATGTACCCAAAACTCGAAGGAAGCGTATAGCAAAAGCGTAACAGGTCTTTTTGTTAATCGAGAAAAAGCGTAACATTTAGTTGTTTTGTTTTGTTTTTTCTTTTTCTGTTAATCGAGAAAAATGGTAATTTCCACGCCAACTTGAAGGAACAGAAAACGTGCGTGCGTGCTGTGTGTAGTTATAAAGGACGTGGGGACACGTAGAATACGAGGGAAGTGTTAGGAGAAGCAAGGCGCGTGTTCTGCTGATCCTTTTATAAAAAACAACTTTTAATATTTTGGATATGATTGCAAAACAACTA
Organism: Actinia equina; assembly: GCA_011057435.1. Taxonomy (NCBI): domain Eukaryota; kingdom Metazoa; phylum Cnidaria; class Anthozoa; order Actiniaria; family Actiniidae; genus Actinia; species Actinia equina. Next base: position 208,798 of record WHPX01001169.1, on the reverse strand, counting down.
GAAAATAGGTGCGCTTGGCGGAAACGGCCGAGGACCCTGGGTTGCAATCATTCACGCATGCGCATTACCAGTCAAAACATTTTAAAATGGCGATTTAGAGGTTTATTTTATGTGAATGAAGTTTTCCTACATTTACTGCAATTAAAACACTTTTATAATGCTTTTTAAAAAGACGATAATATGGTAGAATATAGCATGAAGCGATAAAGAAGGACGTGTCTCAAGAAATCTAGGTAAAATGTCGATATTTTCCTTCAATGTTTCGCTTTTCTACTCAGACTCGTTCATTTGTTTTGTCTTTTCCATTCTTTCTCGTGATTTTTTACCGTCTTTCTTCCTATTTTTCGAACGATTTGTTTGTTATTCGATGCTCTTTTATTCTCAAATCAATTTATACATTTAAAAAAAAACTTGTGATTTGTAATAACCACAGAAATGGAAGCAAAATTGAGCATATTTTTTAGCCTTATGTTTATATATATATATTTTTTAAAACGTACGGAACCTCAGTGTATTTGGATTATTTGTTTTGTTAAATCTACTGTATTGATTATTTCAACTTTGATGTTATGTTTGTAATATGTAGCAAGATTTAACTCTTTGTACCGAGTTCATACATGTACATGTACACAAATTATTAAAGTAACAAGCTTGTCTTCATAAATTTCATAGAATTATATTTTTAACATTTCTTTTTGAGACAACGACAAAATAATTCAATATGGGCCAGCGATACACCCTTTTCTTTACTGCGAGAGAGGGACGTGAAGAAGATCTGAAATGGGCCTTGACCGAAAGAAAAATCTCCCCTGACCTGCGTGACCCTGAAACAAAGTACACTGCTCTGCATGTTGCAGCTTCTAAAGGACGACCAGCATGTGTGCAACTGCTGATAGAAGCTGGTGAGAAATAGTTTTCTTGTTTATTCCGTAAACACCAATATGATACTTTGACTAGAGACTCAATGGTACAGGTTTAGTCTTTTTAGGAACATACCACTTCCAAGTCCACTCTTTAAAAAATGTGCAACTTTCACAAAACAATTGTTTTTAAAATCCTACAGATTTTTAATATGATTTATATTGAGGCTATTTAGAAACTATTCATCATTTATGCCTTGGGGGAGGGGGAGGGGGGGTGGTTGGGAAGAATCAAAACTAATTTCTCGAAACTAATTTCTCAAAAACAGATCAACTCCCCTCCTATCGAAAACCAAAATTCTTACACCCATAATATTTCTAAGTGCTTGTGAAAATTCTATTGATGACCCATGTCTATTGTATATTCTTTTATTACATGTAGTCACCCTTTTTCTCTGTTAATTTAATAGCAGTCCTCCCCCTGTTTTCACCCCCCTGAAATAAACAATGAATGGTCCCTAAATCTATATAAATGAGAAAAAGTGATAATCAAATAAAAATTAAGTACATCAAAAGGTTTCTGGGTAAAAGCAATTATTGTGATCAAGAGATATCTTTAATTTAAAAGGTAAAGCCAAACTTACCCCTGCTAAAAAAAAGAGGAAGTCTACAAAGTCATTGTGACATTGCCTATATTTTAAATACCAAGGTGCTTCAACTAATGCCAGAGAGAAAGATGGTCTAACTCCACTACACCTTGCAGTCTACCATGGGTATGCTAACTGTGTGAAGATCCTCATTGAGTATGAAGCAGATGTGAATAGTACTTCAAGGTATAAAACATGGCTTAATATGCTGATATAAGATCATCATAAGAAGTTGGCTAAACACATATAACATCAATTTGGAAGTAAGCAAAGCTTGAGTCACAAAAGATAAGATAATCAAAGCAATTTGAAAACTTTGGGTAATGAAATTGTGTAGGAATTTGGTATAATTCTTACTACTTCAATATGCATGGTGGGTTGTTATATCTTGCACCCTTATATTCTTTTGTGGCAATGACTCAAGGAAATTCAGATATTGATATATATTGATTTCAGATATAATATATGGTAATGCGTACTAAAAAATATATTCTGAGCATTTGCTGGCTCCTCTACTTCTCTTCGTGGATTTATACGGGCTTTAGAACAATTTTCGGTGAATTTGTGTTGATTTGACCTCGTCCGACAACCATTATCCTTTGTGTTTAAACAATAGATTGTTGAAGATCGTTTTAATATGATATAGTGAAATACAGGGCAATTCCTATGAACATTTTGTCCTCCTGTCAAAAATTCTGTTTCCAGGGAATCTCTTGATCTGAAAAAAATCAACCAAAAACCTTTAGTTAAATGGTTTAATTTGTGCAATAGGTTTGGAAGCACACCACTGCATCAAGCAGCTTATTTTGGTCACTTGACCTGTGCTCAGATATTACTCGATGCAGGTGCCATGGTCAATGTTGAAGAAGCTTGGGGACAAACCCCTCTTTATCTTGCTGCACAGAGGGCACATAGGTATGTGGACAGGGCAGGGGTTTGATGTGTTGGTCTTGAATTAATGAGTATGTGGTCTTAAATTAGGTCAGTTAGGATTATTAGTGAAGGAAGGGGAATGGTGGGCTAATAAAAAAACAAGGGTAATGGAAGGGGAGTATATTGTATGTTTTTCACAACATGGCTAGAAGTAAGAAGAGAATAGCCCACTTCCAAGCACAAAGGATTCAGTACAAGGCTCAGTTCTAAACTAGAAAAAAATTCTAGTCTTCTGTCACAAATCAATAAGCATCATGCGTTGTTGTTTCAAGTCGTCATGGGGAGTAAGCGTGTTTTACTTCGCTCTCTTATCTTTGGATTTTTACTTTTGTCTTTCAAGACTTTCGATGCATATCTGTCATTTTCCCCCAATGCTGCTCATGTAGTCTTATTTATTGATACAGTAATATGATTCAGTTGCTGCTGCAATACAATGCATGTGTTAGTCAAACAGAAAAAGCTCACTACAAGACAGCGCTCCATGTTGCATGTGAGGCCCAAAGTATATCATGTGTACAGTTTCTTCTGGATGCCGGTGCAGATCCTAATGTTCAGTGCAGCAGTGGCAGAACTCCTATGCATGAAGGTATGCTTCAGTTAAAACTTATAAAACTTTAACCTTCAAATATTATCAGTAATAACCCTGAAATAGCTGCTGGGCTGAGTTAGGACACCTGTAGCTAAGACATAAAAGGGTAACAGCTCTACCTACAAGTATGATTTTGTAAAGATATATGAAATTATATTTATATATTATGTACATTTATGTATTTCTAAACAATTTTCTCTTATTCTGTTTTGATGGCTGGAATAAAGATTATTTCAATTAAAAAAAAAAAATTAATTAATTAAAAAAAAAAAAAACCTCTATCTACAAGTAATACTTAGTTCAGGAAACAAACCCAAGAGGTGAGAGGTGGCGGCTCTACTGATGCATGTTAAGAAAAGATGATATGTAATAATTAGTAAATAGCATGAAAAAATGAATGAATTTTTAAAGTTCATCTTAATTTGACAAGCATTATAAAAAATAAAGTACCTATTATTTAATTTTCGGATGTTTCTTCAGTTGAAACCCAACTACTATCGATGGAAGCCGATGGTGGGCACTTTACCCCCTTCTCTCAATCAGTGCTCTGTTTTAAGAGTATTTAAAGCTGAAGCTACGCAGATTAGAGAGAAGTCAAAACAGAATTGGAACAGATCCTGAGGATCAAATGTTGCAGCTCTAGCTTCGAAAGACTGTGCACAAGCCAGCTGAGCTATGCTTCTCCTAACAAATGACATGTACCAAATGATTTAGTCTGATTTGAAGACTTTCATCAACGTAAACCAAGGCATAATTAGATTTGTTTTGCATGCCCATTTTCAATCTTGTTCTTTTCACACACTTTTATAAATTTTAAACTTTTTCCAACTGCATTGTTAATATTGATTCAATTTTTTCTTTTTCAGTTGTAACAGGAGAGGAAGTTGAAGCTCTTTCTAGTTTACTGATTGAATATGGAGCACGTTGTGACATTGCTGATCAAAGTGATTGCTCAGCCATTGACTGCCTTGAAGCATTGCTACAGCGCTACCACAGTACTTCAAATATAGAAAAATATGCTAGATACAAAAAGTTATTAGAGTATATATGGAAAAATCATGGTAGGTTTAATGTATCGATGATTTATGAATGAAATAATTTATGAATTAATTTTATATTGTGTAGTACCAGAATTTTTCCATACCCCCTTCCCCTTCCCCCCACCCCCCCCCCCCCCCATCCCACACGAATGGTTCTTCAAAAAGACCCCCCTCCCTCAATTTTCCATTTTCCATTTTGTTTTATTCCCCGCTTTGTTCAACCAACAGGTCAGCCTAAAACTCTTATGCAGATGTGTCGAGTCAGTCTTCGCAAGTATCTGTCCCCCAACAGCTTGTATATAGTGACTGAACTGGAAATACCACAGTGTCTAAAGAACTATATTTTACATGTGGTGGAGGACAAAGGGTGTATATCATGATTACAAGATTTCTTTGGATGTATTAATTATTTATTTTTGAAAAAAAAGTAGTGTATTATTGTTTCAGATTTTATACAATTTTGAATGGGTATAGCGTAGTACAGGGTGTCTTCACATTACACATTAAGTTTGAGAAAATATAGAGCAGTTTTCATATGACTGTGAAAAGTTCACGGCACGAACACGGTTGTGACACAGCAAGGGATACGCCATACAAATCACATTGCATGAGAATTTACTCTCCATCCAATCAAATACCTGGAACATGGCATAAACACGGCATGGATACGGTCACGCCAAGATCACAGCACTTTTAGACCAATCATATTGCATGTGAAAAAAATCAGCCAATTAAAATTCTAGAAAGTATCACAGTCACTGCGCGTCACGCTTATGGCACTGAGCTTTTCACAGTCATACGAAAACTGCACTAGCAGATTGTGCTGTCAGTACAGGTCACACAATTTGAATAGAAAATCATATGGTTTTGAGTGCAATTTAAAAAACATTGAACAGTGAGTTTTTAGAGTTCAAAATCATACAAGCCATTATGAGCCATAGTTCAAAATTTATTCTAAATTGCACCAAAAAGCATATGAAAGATAAGTGGAGTACTGAAAAAAAGAGAAAAACTCTCGGAAAAAAAAATTTTGCGTGTTGTTAATGAATTATGTTATGATAGCATCAGTGAATGGTACTTTTAAGCCAAAACATTATACAAAACGCAACAAAATCCTCACCACTATAGAATACAACGTTCTGATGCTTAGCAATGTTGACAAAAGCATAGTTGAGAAAAATGTGATCTTAATAAGTTTTAAGCCAAAACACACTCTGTCTTCTCTTAGCGAATCAGAATGCAGAAATTTTTATTTAGTTTTATGTCTATTTATTAGATTAGATCAATCACAGTTAATCCACCTACTTGTCATACAATTAGAATAGATCATTAATTTTGTAATTTAGAAAATTAGTGATTTAGTAAATTTACCGATTAGGAATAAATTATCACGGACGTCAGACTCGGGTCACCCAATCAGATCATACTAAAAGATCAGAAATGCCAGGCAGCACTAGAATGTGTAGTTTTAGTTGCATTTACTTATAGGTTTCCCAGTCTAAAGGTAAATTCTTTTAGCATTGTTATTATGTTAACCTATTTATTTACTGCATGATAGCCACGTTACACGAGCAGAAACTTACAAAAACAAATACTGATCTTATTTTTTATTTATTCATTTTCGCTTTAACTTCGAAATTACATCTACAGCAGCATGCTGGTTACATCATGTCATCCAAAATAATCTTTTTCTTACTGATGAATTCAAGTCTGATGTCAGTGATAATTCATTCCTTATCAGCAAATTTACTAAATTACAAAATTAATGTTCTATTATGGTATGACAACCTTCTTGCAAGTAGGTGTATATGAAAATAAAGGATTTTATAAATAAAATAAAATAAACCTGAGTGTTCATGGTTAGAATAGAACAACAGTTATGGTTTTTGATATGATTCAGTCAAATAGCAAGAGAAAACAGACTATTCTGCCAGTGATAGTCAGAATACATTGATTTCATGACTTTATCATGTTTGGAGGCAGAGAATTATCTTAATGAGAGAGAAAGACTAAATAGGACAAGTATATTAAAGTGTGACACTGTAATTTTGGCTTTAGCAGGATAGTAGCACTTTCGAAGTTCATTTTTAATGATTAAGGTCAGTTCATCACTCCTCTTTCATTTCTGGCATGCTACATCACACTGTAAGTATCTTATCATATATACAATGCACATACTCAATACTGTGATCAATGCCATGCATGTGTAGTAATTTTGAATCTGTGAGTGTAAGTGAATATTAATAATATTTATTTAAAGCAAAGAGTAAGACTCTTTGTTCAAACCTTTATTATTTGTTGAATTACTTTAAAATTCAAATTATAAGTTAATTTTCTAATTACATAATTTGGTGATTAAAATCATCAAGATAATTTGTAAAACCTCCCTGATAAAAGATAATAAAAATCTTAGAATATGTTCCCAGTGTAAAATACATTTGAACATTAGTATCTCCTGCCTCAGTGCTGGATTATAATTATTATTTAAAAAAAAAGCATTTGTAATGCATATGTGCACATACTACATGAAGTATAGAAACATTCCCTACAGCATCAACTGAGTAACTTAAGAGTGACTTTCTGTAATTTAGAGCCTAGCTTGTATAAGGATTTATCTATCATACAACCGGTCCCAGGGCCCAATAGCACTATCTGGCAGATAAATCTTATGCAGTGGATAAATTTACTAGATAACAGCATTGACCTATCCACTGAGTAAGAGTGACCATAGATTGCATTCTTTGGTCCAAAAGATAATAAAATATTCTTCCCTAACCCTCTGTAGCAGGTCATATGTTGAAATTATTTCATAAGATACCCTTTGGAGTTTTCTAACATCCATCTTGCATTGATATCTTCTTTTGCAACCTTTGTTTTTTTAATGGTTAGTCCCATATAGATTTTTTATATTGTGTAGTTCCAAAAATTATCCATACCCCCCTCACAGAGGAATCTTTTAAAGAACATTTTGGTTCTGTATCTGATCCCCTGCCCTTTGGAAATTCCAAATTCCTCTGTGGGGTGGAAATGGATGATTTCTCAAACTACACATTTTACCTTGTGTGTCCCGCTTGCAACCCACCTCTCTAAAAAGCCTTTACAGTACTTCAAGGCATAAAATCTATTTAATTTTTTTTCCATACAAAAATTGATTTCAGGTCAAATTGACCTTGCTCCTTTTTTTAAACCAATAAAAATCCCAATCCTCTTCTAAAATCTAAATGTTAAACCTATGCCTTAGTGTTTAACTACAGGGGGTAATAAACAACAGGCAGAACGAAGCCTGGGAGTGGATGCATGAACAAACAATGAATGGTGAGACAAAACAAAGAACGCAGCTTACATGTAGAATAATACACATTGTTCACCATAATCCATGCTTTCTTTGTTTTTGTTATTTTATCCAATCCCAAGCTTCCTTCTACCAGTGGACACCGACCCATAACAGGACTTCAAATAATGGCTAGTCATGCATCAGACAATGTTCAGCTAGAATTGGAACATGTCAAATCTTTGCCTTGCTGGTCATTTTGACCTGGGATGTAATGTTGAGCTAGAAATGAGGTATGACAGAACTAAGACTAATTTGGGCAGTGATCATAGTTTACTGGAACTGACTGACCATTATCTTAAGCCTTGATTTAATGTTCTCATACTCATTAATAATTCATGAAGAAAACAGCCATTCAATGGGCTATTTTTGGGTCACATGGTGTTACTAGAAACCTGATAAAGTCATGTGAAAGAACTGAATTCATTCTCTAGTAACTGGAACAAAATTAATTCAGTCTGTAGTAACTGAACAAAATTTATTCAGTCCTAGGAATGAATTATTTTTGTTCCAGTTACTCCAAGTCGAATAATTAATGAGATAAGAAGTATTTCAAAGCCTCCAATATCGGAATGGACAGGATTTCAAGTCCACACAATTAGTTATAGTCCTCGGCTGCGCCTCCCACTGGAATTAATTGCTTGAACTTGATATCCCGTCCAGTCCTCATTGTCGTCTTTGAAATATTACATCAATAATATTATAACTCAACCTACAGGCCGGGGTAACCCTTACAAACTTTCTTTTAAAAGTAGGCTAGTAGCCCTGCAATGTTTTGTACACCGTTTGCCATAAATATTTAAGTCTAATAAATATAAATATAAATAACTAGTAAGTATAAATAAAATTTATGGCTAAAATTTATCTCTAATAATATAGGGTAAATCTTTAAAGGTTGAATTACCCTGCCTGCAGTGGTACATTTAGTTGTAGAAAACATCAAATGGACCTTTATCATGTGGCACCAATGTTGACTAGAAAAATAGATCCCCCCTTCCCCCCTCGTAGCCTTGCATTTGAGCACTTCAGAATGAGGCTAGCTACACAGGGTTAAACAAAGGTTTTGATTGTCAAAGGAATAAACATGGCACCATGTGATCAAGGTCCATATAGCCCTTAATTAGACACAAGGCCTGACAGATTAATCAGCAATATTTGAAATCAAATTACAATCAATCAAATAAATCCTTAGATTATGTTAAGGTATATGGGAACTGCAGGAATGTATAGTACATGTACATGTAGGGATGGTTTACTTGATTGACAGTATGTATTGCTAAATAATCTGTTGTTAGCTTTAGTTTCTTGACCCATATAAATAATAAACACTCCTTTCTCTTTTACTCCAACAAAGGACTTAAGAGTCGGAAAGGTCAGTTTTTTCATCTTTTAACGGCGTATAATTTACTATTCTTTTATCATTACTGTTAAATTAAACAGTGTTTAGTTGTTTAACTATAAAGTTTCAATAAAATCTGGTGTCTCAATCCATATCCTCTTCATCTTTCACTGGGATTTCAGCTCGGCAGTTTCCATGATAAACATAAATAGGTTGACTGCAATTGTTGTACAAGTCAAAGATCTCATTGTATCCATTCTCCTTCCAGAACAAACACAACTGTCGGTTCCATGAGCATGGTAAAATGTAAAATAACTCTGGATACTCAAAACTTAAAAGTGTGAAAAAATCCTGGTCACCAAGGTGTCCTTGGAATTGATACTTATCTGTTAGTTCCTTGATGCGTTTACTGCTTAGAACATTATTATATGTGGCTGACTTGCGCATTTGCTCCAAGTTAAAAAGCACTACTCCACTATTAAAACCTGTTATCCCGTTTGGAGGCGGTTCTCCTAGTAATGTATCCTTGTGTGTCTGTCTGTACCTGTAGAGAATGTGATGATACACTGGAGACTGTTCTCTAGCAAGACCCATAATGTTTGACTCTTTGAAGTTCTTGAACATGTCAAACAGAAGCTTGATGTCACTAAAGAATCTATTTTACAAAGAAAGATAATAATACTTATTATTTGAAGTCATCATTACATTAGAGACCTTTAGATCTGACGAAGAGTACAAGAATGAATATGAGTGTTTAACTTTTAAAGAGAGGCACTATCTTTTTGTAGTCGTGATCGTGTACGTAGATTGAAACTTTAGATTGTAAAAAATCAGAAACCAACTATGGTTTAGTGTTAACCATGTGCACAGGACCAATTTTAAAACTCATACTCGATCTCGTACTCATCGTCATATACAAAGGTCCCTATTATCCTCACCACTGCCAACAACCTCATCATCACCATCACCATCATTATTATAGTATAATTATTTCTTACATATTGAACATGGTACATCATTAAAAATTTTCTTGCTGCGAAAAATATATGCTTATAAAACAACAAAAATGCTGTGCAAAAGGGCTGTAATGAAAGCAACATTCATTTTGCAACCTGAAAGATAACAATGTTTTATGACTGTGCCACCAATATTTATCAAAGCATACTGTAGCATATCACACCACACTTTTTTAAGCTGTCAAGGATTCTTTTAACATCCCCCTAAAACCTACATAAGTTACAAACCTCATATCAACATCCAACATTATAATCTTGGTGAGTTTGGGAGGAAAGATTTTGTACAAAGCAGTGGAGATAAAGAATATAGGATTGTTGTAGTAGGAACGTGCAGAGCTGAATGATTCCTGGAAGAAAGAGAAGGAATATTTTACACCACTGAACTCAACTTGTTAAAAAACCTACATACCTATGAAATATCATATATTTGGGGGGGAGGGGGGAGGGGAGAATTTGGGAAGGAAGATGCTGAATCTAATAACTATTAAGTTTTTAAAAACATTTCCATTATTGTCCCTCTAATTTGCCATTTTACTTATCATTTAATCCCAGAATTATTCTTTCTGTTTGTCTCCTAGACAGAGGATTTGTAGCCTAATAGTTTTACTTAATAATATAAAACTCCATTTTCTTCTTTTTGTAAATTTCCAAGCATTTTTATCTTGGCCCTTAAATGATTAGCAAGTCTTCAAGCAGCCAGGTAAATATTCTCCATATTCACTGAGCCTGAGGCGAATTATTGTTTTAGCATGTACCAACTTGTGTGCAGAGTAATTTATTTTTATATACAATAATTCAATAAAAACAAACAAACAGAAACTTGCAGTTTGCAGTTTGTGTGAGTGCGACTTCTTAGGAAGTATACGAGTTGGTGTATGCTAATAACTAATAGACCTTTTTAGCTTGTGCATAATGCTTTACCATTACAGATTAAGATTCTTTTTTTGAGTGGTATTGATATTCATGTGTCTTCTCATGCACAAATATGTTAAACGAAGAAATGATACTCCAGGGAATGACATATTGTCTAAAACGAAAAAAAAAAAAAAAAAGCTCAAGCTTAAAGGTCTATTCTCCAAACACATACTGCAATTAACAAATCGCACATAGATTTCCATTGTCTGTCCTCTTATTGATCATAGATGACGTCTTAAAATGTTCAAAACTAAAGTGAAACCACGAGCGCAGCGAGTGGTTTCACTGTAAAGTTTTGAACATTTTAAGACGTCATCTATGATCAATAAGAGGACAGACAATGATGGAAATCTATGTGCGATTTGTTTTTTACAACAAACTGCGAAATGTTTACAAAATAAAATGAGCGAAAAGTTTTTCGAAAATTTGTCATTCAAGGAAAGCAAGGCGATAGACCAAACAGCTCCGATTATTGTGAGCTTTTGAATATTTTCGCTAAGATGGTAGTTTTCATAACCATGCATTAGAGGACAGAGTACAGAAAGTAAGACGAAGGTTTTTCGGTTATTTACTTTTGAAAACTTCAAAGGTTATTTTATAACTTACAAAAACATTTTTCATAAAACACGTCAACATTTCACAACAAACGTCCTACACTGTGATTGGCTAATTTTGACAGTTCTTTGACATCCACTGTAAAAGAATGCTTGCTATTGGTCGAAACTTTTGACATTTACTTATAAATGGCTTTTTTTAGCTAAATCGAAAAGAGTTTGAGTCAGAACTCAAAGGTTCTAAAAAACAAAGCTTAGTAATAAGTTCAGCTAAGAAAAGCAATGTCAATTTCGCTTGACAACATAGACATCCAAGTTCTGGATGGAGCAGCCATTGAAGATCGACTCTGGAATGGCACTTGACACAAGCTCATTCAAGTCTTTTTCTTCGCACTCGGTTGCAAAGCGAGATGAAATTTTCACGTCTTCCTCTATCTTTTCTGCCTCCAGAACTAAATATTCGTCGGCAAGACTATCAGCAAGATTAAATTCAAAGTTTGGTTTCTCTTTTGGTTTCATTGTCGACTTTTATTAGCAAAATAAATTCGCAAAATCACAGTCCTTACGATAAAATCCTACCGGCGAGTCTTGGTTTCAAAAACATTACGTCATCCATGTGTCTGTCCTCTTAGTGATCATAGCTCTCAGCCAATCAGAATGTGTTATTTACTTGAGATGTTGTAAAAATATCAATAACACATCTCTATACAATCACCCAGCAGTTTTGAAACAACTCAATGTTGACATACCTGCAACACTTTGGTTATTGGTTGTAGCTGACGAGTAAGACTCCCAACATCATGGTACACAACTTCAGATTCTCTACACTTTCCTTTCATGGTCTTAAAGAAGTCTTGAACAACCATTTCCCCAATATTATCAACAACTACATGAACAGTTATTTTGATTGAGCTGTGTCTACAGATTGACTTTAGTAACTTTCTCATCCCTATGGCTAGGTCACTATTAGGAGCCATGTTGACTAGGGTTAGTAATACATTGTAGTCTCCAACAGGAAAATCTTCAGGCTTGGTAATATTTGTAGATTTGGGATTAATAACGATGGTTTCCGTGGATTTGAGTGTTTGAAGAGTTTTGCTATCACTAGGTAACTGGGTTGATATATCATTAGTCTTTGAGGTCCTTGAACTACTTTGGATATTTCCTTTTGTTTCTTCGTTATCCTTTTTTAGTGCTTTGTTTTCTTGTTCTTCATCCTTTTCATCAATGGCTTTTTCATCGTATATTTGATCTTTCGTTAGTTTTGATTTTAGTTTATCCGTCTCAAAAAGGTTCTTTTTCACCTGTTTTTGGCGTTGTTTCGCAGTTGCTTCATCGACACTACTTTGTTTTTCATCAATAGCGTTCTCTTCATCATCGTAAACCTTTCCCTCGTGTTCTGATTCCTTTCCTTTGTCTAGATTGTCAAGCTTGTTAACCAAACGTTTCCTCGATTCTTGCTTTTTCACGGGACTTTGAAGGGGAACGTGTAAATCATGCACCGATTGAACCTGTTGCTTTGGACCTCCATCTGACACTATTCCGTGCTTGCTATGCATCATTAATGCATTTGCATCTGGCTGAGCGATCAGGAATTTCCAGGTTATCAAGATAAGGAAGATTAAAGCTGCTACGAATAAAGGTCTTGTCGGACTTCGATAGCAAAACCGACTGACGATTGTCACAACAGACGCCATGTTGGACGGTCGTCTATGTGGCACACGGTCAGAGAACCTAGCACCAACTGACACAGGAAGCCCAAAGTAACAAACCTATAACTGCTAGTCTGGGATTTTCTAATTTCTCAGTCTTCATTTTCTATGCATAATTAAAGAGCCAGCCTGTACCACTCGGAACGAGTTACATGATTGGATTAAGAAACAATAGATTGGTCATCCAAACAATAGCACTAAACCTAACCTTACAAAAGCTGTACTGTACTTAGGGAGCAATGACAAACCCAGTTTTCGAGCAGTACTGGATTACTCTAACTACTGCTAACTAAAATTTGAGTTCTTTAACATAAAACTACCTTTTGAGTATTTACTGCAGTTTTCAATATTGATTGACTGCAGTGAAAAATCACATTGTAGTGCACAGCTTGTATTTACAGAGTTCACAGAATATCAAAAACCACAATAAAAGTAGGTGAAGATGTGATATGAAAAAGTATATCAAGCATGTACACAGTGAGGCATTTCTGGTTCCTCATTCCCCCACGACAAGCTAGCATGCATGTGATCTGTTAAAAAATATCTTGCAACTTGTGTACTGTTGGAAAAAAATGTTCCATCCCTAATAGACCTATCCCGAATTTGCTTGACTGACCACAAAACAATGGTTTGAAGTCAAGATTGAACTTGATCCTTTTATTCATGAAATTCAACCTTTCTTATACAAAGTAACTTTTCCTCTTCCTTCTGCCTGCCCCAATCTCTGCTTGTATCCACAGGAACCCCAACCAAAACACTCTTGTTACTGAGTCTGTTTGAAAGAGTGGGACAGCTCACAGTCTATTATATCATCTGGGACTCATCTGGGTTTTGGGCTTCTTTCAATCAAATTTTAACAGTCTAAGTTTTAATAGTGATTTTTGATGCAACCAAAAACCCAGACATCGATCTTTGGCTGGGTAAATCAAAATATATTTTGTTTCTATAAGCAGGCAGGGGGGTCATACTTCTGTAAAATACTAGTGAAATCACTTAACTGTTAACACCTCCATACCAAATAACAGTAGATCACATTTTGAATTTCCCTTTTTGGTGTTTTGGCCCATTGTTACTACATTTCTTTCAATGATTTATATATTTTATTTTAACTTTTTTATCAAGAAATAAAGGTAGGACCCACTACACTGAAATATTTACAATTAAGTTGGAAAAAGAACAATCAATAACCTACTGTATGGAACAAAAATAATTATCAGTACTCTATCAACGCACAGGAAATTTTTGTATGATTACCAGCTTGGAAAAAAAATTCACCTTTCCATAATTCACTTGAGTGACCAAAAACAATGGCTTCAAGATGAGAAGGGATTTGATGTGTTCATACATTTGATGTATTTTATCAAATCTAACATTGAGTTATAATTATTGTTTTGTGGTCACTTCAGCAAATTTGGGGAGGAACTATTGAAAAAATGTTTCCAAGGTTTTTTCCCTTCCATTCAGTTTTTCTATTTTTCTTACAGTACGTATCTTAAGATTATAAGAAACCTATTACAGTAAATTGCCATCTGGAAGTCACCAGTTTTATTCTTATGGTTATTTCCATCATTCAATATAAAAATTGTTTTTATTAAATTAATTGTACTGTATTCTAAATCAAGATGAATATGTCACATTTATAGAAGCTACAGTACCTAAATAAATTGTTATGTTACCACAAATGAGAACACAAAAGAGTAGACACAGGTAGCCCAAGCTTGGTTTCTGTGGTGTCCTGTTATAAGGAAATGTATGTGGAATCATCAAAAATTTCAATAAAATCGTCAAAACGTGAAATAAAGCCTTATTATATTTCTTAGTGGTGGGTAAAAAAAATCTTAAAATGGGCTAAATTCAAAAAATAACCACGCAGAGCGAAAGAAGTGCTATTTCTCAATGATTAGGTAAGATTTCGAGGCTTTATTTCATGTTTTGACGATTTTATTGAAATTTTTGATGATTCCACATACATTTCCTTATAACAGGACACCACAGAAACCAAGCTTGGGCTACCTGTGGAGTAGAGTGCAAACAATTAATCTGTGAAACATGTATTACTAAATAGTACAAAATAGCGCTAATCAAACAATAGAAAACAATGGAATTTGGATGAAATTTTACTATTTAGTATCACTAATTAAGTTTCACAGTTTTATTGTATGCACTCTATTTTAACTGTTGTTGGTTGTTAGGAGTATCTTTGTCCACTGTTAGTAATAAAGCCATGGGGTGTACCACAAGCTCTTTAAAAGGATTAACTGTGAATATTAGGAAGATGGTGAGCTTGTTGTTGTTGATTTTTCTGGAGAGCTAGAGCCAGTTCCAGTGGTTGAGAGAACCCAAACTAAAAAAGAACATCAAATACGAAATTATTGCATTAGGGACCATTAAGGTTGTGTTCATGATGCATGGCAGAGGGGGGAGGGGGGGGGGGGGGCAGGTGAAATCGAGGGGGTATCAGGAAAATTTTGGTAGGAAAAAGGGGGGGTGGGCAAATTTTATCAGAAAAATGGGGGGGGGGGGAATGAAAAATTGCTGGAAGAAGCTACAAGCCTTGCTTAGGGGGGAGATTGTTTAGAATTATTCTGGACTGTTTTAAATTTTCACCTGTATTCTATATATTTTTTCTCAGTGTATAATATTGGTTTTTTGAATCATGCTTAGATTTTTAGATATAAATCTGGAGGCCAATATAAGAAGTGTTAAAAATGTGCCACTATACAGACAATAAACAATAAATTATTGGATAAGGTTATAAGCATAATATAGTGAATCATCAAGCCCAAGAATGGGTTATCTGCAGTGGCGGATCAAGGATTTTTTCAAAGAGGGGATTGTAGTGAAAAAAATGTTCGAAAATTTCCAGCTAAGGTACTTGTTTAGCGAGAAAGTAGCACAGAGTTCCCAACCGGAAGTAGGTCTCATAATAATGATGGTAACCGGTCATGACGCCCCCTTGTCATGACGCCCCCAGCCATGACGCCCCCACGTATACCATGACGCCCCCAGTATGTACTACCATGAAGCCCCCAGCGTAAACCATGACGCCCCTAGTCTCTATTAACACTTATTTAAGAAGACTTTTAACGATAATTATATTATGGCGCTACAAACCAATGTAAATCGAACACTATTGGAGTTGTTTCACGATCATTACAGCTTTAAATAACTCGTTTCTACGAGTTCGCGTATCCACGAGTTAAAAACGATGCCTACAAGCTGACGAACACTAAATCTCTGTTAGTAGTTAAGCGATGTACTTCTTGAAGTTCCAGAACATAATATAGCTGAATTAGGAGTTAAAGAACATCATTCAGATGCATTAGGAATCCAACCATATTTCTAAGACAATCATGTTCATTGATTAAAACTTTTATTTTGTGCGATCAAGTCACGCTGTTGTTACGAAGCACTTTCAACACGGCTTCAATAGCTTTTTTAAGTGATTCCAGCAATCGCCAGGAAAGACAAAATATTTTTCTTCAAGGCATCTGTTTACAGAATAGGTTTTGAAATTACGAACGGAAAGTTGAATAAACTCAACCTCGGAAGTAAATTAGACAGTGAGTGGAGGAATCGAAAGTGAAACCTCGCTGTATATGTTCCCGGGTGTGTTACAAACTCGATGAGCCACGTCAACGTATCACGTTTGTATTTAGATAACAGTAATATCATAGTTAACTATGATAATATGGTATACTCTTTTGATTTAGTTTCCATTTTGTAAATTTAGAATATCATTTTAATATTAACTCTGAAGTTCATCTGTAATAATTGTTTTTGAGACGCGGTTTGTGTATCGCGTCACCAAGCGAAGACTCTTTAAACGCGGAGGAGTTGTGTTACAACAACAGTGTAACGACTTGAATATGGCAAACTACCCGATTTATGTGAGCAATCTTTGCTTGCTTTTCGAAATATATTATTAAAAACACACGTTTCTCATCCAAGAAAGGTTATATGAATAAGGCAGCTATCAAAGTAGAAGAAACGTTACGAATGAGTCAAAAACTTTAGAAGCGAATGAGTTGCTGTGGGTGACGACATACCCAGCAGTGAAAAGACTTGTAAAGTGAAAGCGGCAAACTACCCGGTTTTCGTAAGAAATCTTTGCTGATTTACCAAAATATATAGCAAAAACACACATGTTTCAAAATTACGAACAAGTCAAAAACTTCCTATGCCAATGAACTATTAGGTTACAAGTCTGCGAACTACAACTTCTGAAAACAACTCGTTCGTTCGAAAACAACTCGTTCGTTCGTGCAAAGTTAATGGTCCTGTCAAAGGTTTTGGTTCTTTCACGATGTTTTTCTTACTTTATTCACCAGCACTCTCTTTCTTTTGTGGTATATTTTCAGTGTCAAACTTTTTAGAGAAAGGTTTCAGAACTTATGCGTAACCGAAACAATAGGAAAGATCACTAGCGTTCTTAACACAGCAACTATGGCGTACTAACTTGAATTACGAATAATTTGTCGGACTTACGAAATTTTGTTGTCAAAATTTTACTTTTTTGTTAATTTTTTTGTCGTTCTTGGATTTATGCTATGAAATATTCTTAAACTTCTTATTAAATAAGTGTTAACATAGACTAGGGGCGTCATGGTTTACGCTGGGGGCGTCATGGTAGTACAGACTGGGGGCGTCATGGTACGTGGGGGCGTCATGACATGGGGGCGTCATGACAAGGGGGCGTCATGACCGTAATTCATAATGATTATTTGCTGCAGGCGAGAATGGTTGTTTCAGGTCCAACCCAGGGCGTATAGAAAAAAAGTGAGCAAAATGTGTTTGGCACCCATGTTTTAATAAAAATTGCGATGCAGCTGGTGTCGTCATGAATAATAATAACAATAATAATAATAAATCACGATGGCTCTCATAAGGGGGGGGGGGGGTTGCAAACCCCAAAACCCACCCCTAGATCCACCACTGATCTGCTGAAGCCATAGGCTGAGGTGGATAATATAACATCCCTGGTGTTGATAATTTAGGATATCATGCAAAAACTGGATTCAATTATTGTTTCATAATATATTTTAAAACTAAAAATAGATTAATTCTACCTGCTGAAAGGTATTCAATCTCCACTATGAACTTGACATGATAAATATATTAACTGCATAAATACCTACAGATATTATATTTATCATGTGAAGTTCACACAATATCAGCGACTGGCTGAGTGCTTTTGGCCAATCAGAAGTGAGAGTAAAATGTACATAATAATTAGATTTAAAAGCAATTATTTGTCATAAAATATGAATACTTACTGACAATCACTGCAATAATTACGAGGATAACGATAACTAGGATTATCCACATCTGAAAGAAATTACGCTTTAGTTAATAACAAAAAACTAGGCCATTTAAATACCATTTTTATATACTGCTAATATAACAAAATAAATCAGCTCAATCAATACTCAGTAACTAAAACACAAATCCTCTGATATTACTATCGATACAATATTATTATCATTATTTATTTGTCATTGGCAGAGTACGCACCTTGCAATTTTGCCACCACATCTTACGTTTAAGTCTCGAGGCACTAGTTTCAAACTGAGACGCACCAGCAGTAAGAGCATCTTACAAAGAGAGAATAAAAAACTTGAATAAATATTATAGTGGAATGTTTATGTCAAGATTGATTATTGCTTTGGAAACCATGCAATATCTAATAATGTAAAAAAAAAAACATTTATACTAAAAACGAGACACAACTTAGCTGAAGATATGAATATTAAGTATATTACTCTTGCCCTAGAGCGCTTATACTTATCATATCACTTAATCAGCAATACAACAATCTACCTTTCATGTCCCTAGGGCAGTGTAGAATGATTGAGACACTTTTATTTAGTATACTAATATATTCACTTAATAATGAATATTGGAATACAACTTATTCCATTATGTTAACTGCACAAATTGTACAATACTCCATTTTACAGTTCCATTCAGTGACCACAAATAATAGTTCCTAAGCTGAGGCTGGAGTTACCGCTTTTTTCTCACTATATAATGAATTAAATATTAGTCCAGTTTTCTTTGATAAAATATTTAAGGACATAACTTTTAGACCTCTTCACTCTTGCTATTTCATACTAATTTTGTCATAATGCATAATTGTTCTAAGAAGTACTTCCTGGTATTTTTTTCAGTTTTACTACAATAGGGGAAGGTTGTCAATTAGGACGCAAGTTCTGTATCCTCCACCTCCTGTCACGTTTTATCATAATAACCTACTTCTTTTTCACTATTTTTTTCCTTTTTATCTCTATATAACTGTGTTTAGCTCACTTAATTTATTAGATAACATACTGTACCTCAGGTTGTAAATAGTGACGAATAAACTAAACTAAACTAAATAGTGACGAATTGTAAGTAGTGACGAATAAACTAAACTAAACAAAACTAAACCGCGCATGATAACCTGTAGATTTACTATGCGCGGTACCTCCAGCCTCATCTAGGAGCTATTATTTGTTGTCATTGAATGGAAGTGTAAAATGGAGTATTGCTTACTCATCAAGTTTTGAAAATAAAATATGTTAAAATGAAATATTTATTACTTTCATTTATAGGTTTTTATTAAATATGGGTACAGGATTGAACAAATCTGACAATAACTATAACAATCTTGAAAGCAAGAAATTCTAAGGAAATGCATTTGTCAAATATGGCTTAACATTGTCTGTAAACTGTAAACATACTAATGGATATGTCTAAACTACGGTACCATAAATTTAACGCATGTTATAAAGATTTCATTTAAAGATAGGTATGCTAACTACCAGACAACCAACCATTAAAAACTTTTCTGAAAAATATTTGAACTTAGGATTCAATACCTTCTTATCAATGCCTTCTTACTAACAGATAGTTAAAGTGCTAGTAAGCCTTTACACAATATTTTCAGAATTGATTCTTTAAAAAGTGAATAGTTGATTGTGAAAATATTTCGTCATTTGAATGTCAGGTCTTTGAAGTAACATAAGGGATTTGAGTTATTTTGTGGCAACTTTTAATATTGAATGCTGGACATTTTTTTAAAACAAATTTATAAGAACCTTTACGTGAGTCACCAGTAAAAGGGTGGTACTTTTAAAATACCGTAATTCAGAACGAGTGCAGTGTATATTACATGATCCCTTATGTTACGTCATAGTCATTAACAAATTGGAAATATAAACCTTCGTTTCTCAAAGACCAGGCATTCAAATGATGAAATTTTTTTACAATCATACAATCTAGCAGCTGCCAGTTAGCCCTTTCACATGCTTTCAGTTCGACCCTGTTGAGCTGCGCCACTGTACTTGAGGTGGTGATTAGAGATGACAAGTTTTTTGTTTCCTTTTTGTTCATATTTTCCAATATTAGCCCCAAATTTTTAGGGTTGTCCTTGATATTGCATTAGGTGGTCAACTTTACATGGGGTTTGGTTTTATTCTTTTTGCACCATTTTTCTACCATTCTACATTTTTCTATTAATTAAGATAAGCATTCTCTTTAAAATATTATTGATTGTAGTATGTGGATAAAGAGCCTTTCAACGGTATTAAGTACTTTATCTTTTCATAGCCAATGGCCAAAACATTTTGGTTGCTAATAGCAATAGCAATGATAGTACCCTTACTGCAATTTTCATAAACAGTGGAAACTCTGTGTCTCTGAGTTGCATGCTGAAATTTGGTTTTTCGCTGCTGCCAGTCAAAAATATGAAAGGTACCAACTGATTAGGTTTGATTGACGACAGCAAAAACCCAATTTCAGCATGCAGCTGGCAGACACAAAGTTTTGCATGTTTATGAAAATTGAAGTAATGTTAAACTTTCAGAGAATGATACAAACATAGCTTTATATTTAACCCCAATTACATGAATATCATAGCATTTGTGGAGATACATGACGTGGTGACTTTGATTTTGTTTGCAACAAGAGATCTGCTCTGATTCTGAATAAACAGGAAATCAATTAAGCCAGCTAATGGAAAATTTGTTAAAATCACTAATAATAACTTCTACCGTTAAACTAAATTTCATATAAAAATAACGTACAGAATATAATAATAAATAACTTCCTTTAAGGGATATTCGTACTTCTATGTACCTACATCTCCTTAATAGTGTATGAAGTGGTAATTTAATGAGGTTATTTATGGAGTTGGGATTTAAAAAAACTCGAAATGATAATTGTTATCAATAAAAACAAATAGAAAAGAAAAGAAAATAACGTTACTTGGCCATTGATACTTTACTTACCAGCACGATTGTCAAGCTCTGATAATTTTGCATCCCTCTCAAGGACTTTATCGACATTAATTTTCATAATGTCTACAACCTACAGAACAGAATGGAACAGGAGTTACCGTTTAATTAATAGAATGTGCTTTTAACGATCGTAACTAACTTCATGTTGGTTCAAATTTAAAAAGATTGTTTGAGTTTAGACCGTATTTTGGATGCATTAGAACGATGTTGAATGAACGTGATGAACCTCCAGCTTTTAGATAACGGTAAAGAATGCCTCAAAACCAGGATAAACTCGCATTATACTTAATACTTACCTCATCTACTTGTGCTTGGGTCTGCTGGAGCCTTTTGGACGACCTGTAAAGAAGAGAAAAGTCAAAAATCAAAGTTAATCTTGACGAATTTTCAACTCAAACGAGTGTCATTCAAATACTTTACGAATGGACTTAAAATTAAACTTAGAAAGCAACGATTTCTGGCAAACTACATTCTTAAAGAGCCAAGTACAACATAGAGTGATCCTTATAGCGTTGAAAAGATCAAATTTTACATACATTTTAGCGGCTTTTCTGTGGCTGAAAAATTCAGTTTATCTCGAAACTAGCTCTTACTGATTATGGTTCCCTCCTGGATATGACGTCACTATCGCCAGGCCTATCAGAGCCGGGTGGTGATGTCACACCTAAAATAGAACTTACTCAACTTTATAAAAACTATTCAAAAGATTCTATCCGGAACTAAATTATTTCTTTAACCCTCGAATAAAAAGCTTTATTTGCCAAAAATACCCTGGTCTTTTCAACAATTAAGAGTAAAAACTACAAAATATTTTATCAATGTTCCTATTTTGATTTTTTTCATTTAGTATTTATTAATAGCTTGTTTTTTAAATAATATTTTTATTTACTAGAAACTTGCAACTACTTTTGATATATATTTTCTATTATTTTTTCTTATACGATATGCAGTTGAGCCGACGATACCATATAACAGCGGGCATTATATGAGCACCATAACGAGGTTTGACCCTGCCGGCTCTTTTTCTGCACGTGGAAACTTTCATCATCAAAATTCTGCACTGAAATCTCCTTTTTTCCCCTTTGAAATTTCGATTTTTATCATGTCTTGGATGTTTGGAGTAAAGAAGGATAGTGCTCCACCTCCAAACTACCCGCCACAGCTGCCGATTCCGCCATCAGGTGGGGGAGAAGACGGTGGTGGGGGTGACAAGGATGACAAGAAAGACTCGAAGGAGAAAGGTTCAGGGAAAGCTATATGGCAAAGTTTTGATCCTACTGGGCTGGAAAGAGCTGCAAAAGCTGCCAAAGAGCTAGAGAAATCTCGTGAGTTTCTGTTCGTGTATTAATTTTCCCCGTGAGATTTTGTTGAGTGTTCTAGATTCTAGATGTATTTGTAACTACAGAATAACTTCATACGTTGCTTTTTAACCTTTTGTAGTACGCTATACATATATATTATAGATTATTCGTATTGATTTGCAGCAAATGCAACACAAGCCTTAGACCTAGCCCGACTCCAAGAAACAACCAAGCAATTAAAACATCAACAAAAGATTAAAGTAAGTCAAGACACTAAAAATGTTGTACAAATATGTACATACCTACAGCTGTTTCACGAGAATACCCCTCCCGTCATCCCCTTCCAATATACAGTGGTGGGTCAGGGTTGGGGTGTCATAACTGACGTTAAATTGATCCATTTATCCTAGAAGAATCACAGAAAGCCCAAGCTGGCTATTAGTGTTGATTTACCATCAAAATACAGTAAAAATTAAAACTCAAAAACTCACACAAATAAAGGTCTTACTTTGCATCTTATGATTTCTTTTGGGTCTCTGTAAAGTTTCAAGCCAATATTGGGCCAGTTTCGTAGTTGAGTATTACACATACTTAAAATAATTAGGGAAAGTGGCACATTGCATGCACGCAGCCTGCTTGAACCCTCAAAGTGTGCCAATAGTTTGCTTCTAGTTCAGTCAAAATTACGCATCACGACAAAATTCCTTGATAGACCTTAGTTTGATACCCAACTCATCTACACCATTGACTAACTTTTTACGAAGGCTACCTTCAGTTCTCCTTGCTCTTGACCACCTATCTTGCAACAATTTTTACCATACCCTCCCCCTCAGTCAACACCTTATTGTTTCACTGACCAATAATAATTGACTTTGAAATGCCTATGACGAGTGGCTGCCAAAAGGTCCTACAGGATTTGCTTGGTATGCATTTGGACTGCCATCTCAAAAATTCCTGCATCCATTCTTATTTGTATAAAAGACAATTCTTAATTTCATTTATTTATGTTTATCCTAGAAGAAAGGGAATGACTAGTAAGCTCTTGCATCTGATAAACTGTTCATTCATTTTATTATGGGGATGGTGGGATTTAGGAGACCATGAAAAAAAGGGGCTTAACACATCCAATAAAATTCATTTGTAAATATCTGAATATCAAAATTCCTGAATCATACTTTATTTTATTTATCACACACTTATTTTAGCTCAAATCACACGTCATGTGTAACCTCTCTCCTACTGTGTTGTGAAACCCAGTAAAAAATGGATGGTCATTAATCTTCTAGCTGTATACCAATGCGCTGGGTTTTAACCATGGACTATGATTTAACATCTCAGTGACTTTTAATAAATTAGGAATTCGAAGCTGGGATGGAGCAAATGCATTTAGATAAAGTAAGAGTTGAGCAAGAAGAAAAAAGGAAAACCCTTTCAGCTGAGACTCAGCAGCATCAACAGGTACATTCATGTATATATGTCTAATATTCAACATAATTATTAAATAAAGGTAGGATATAAAGGATTTTCACCACACAGGCATGTTATAGGGCAGAAGCAACAATGCATGCAAGTTTTTGCTTGACAAGTGATTCCATATCCCAAATTTCCATAGAGCATGTGCAGGTTAAGTCATAACCACCATCTTGCAATTGGTTGATAATAATAAAGCAGCTGCTCTTGGTCAACCAACATGGCCGCTGTTTCATCATTATTCATATCTCAAGTGATTTTGAGTCATGAGGCTGCACATACTCTATTGTTTTGTCCTATGAAATTGCTGCCACTAGGCCTGCCTCCTTTATTAATTTTCTATATGAAGCATTTTTAATTATCCATTGGGTGTGACTCATCTCCTCTTCCATTGGTACCTCAGAAGAAGAATTTTTTCCAGGAGGATTATTTTACTGAATTTATAAATTTTCTCAACATGTAAGGAATTTTTTTGAAATCAAGTCATGATATTATATAAAGAAGATATAAGAAGTAAGTTATAGTGCTTGGGAACGAGGTTATTCCGGGCGAAAGCCTATATATACTCTCATCTTTGAATCATAATTACCGCGACCTAACATCTATTTCACCCCGGCCTGCTCTCAGTCTGACCTCTAGCTCAGCTGGAAGAGCATTGGTAGTACAATTCCGAAGGTCGTGGGTTCGAATCCCAGCGAGGTCGGAAATTAATTTTTCCGAATTTAATTCCAAGGGCTTTCGCCCGGAATAACCTCATTCCCAAGCACTATAACTTACTTCTTATATCTTCAACTATTTCATTAGTGCCACGCGGTCCATTTATATTATATAAAGAAATTATTAGTCAACTAAGCATCTGATACGGCTGTGTATTTTTACGAGTTACGGAGCCTTAAGCGAATGAAGTGACTGGTACGTTTTATCATCGTATTCTGCAAAAAAGTGCTCAAACTCCCTCTAAACTATATCATGCCAGATTGCGAGCAGATAAGCAGTGCTGATACTATATCATGTCAGGCATGGTCTTTTCCCTCATCATGCACATTCTTTGCAGAATTAAATGATAAATACATATATGGGCCAACATACAATCACATTTTAGAGTTTAATAGTGACTTATGATTTTCATTTTGAGCATTTTAATAAAGTTATATTTTTCGGTATTGTACACCTTAGCGAGCTCAATATGAGGACCAGTTAGCAAGAAGAAGATACAGTGATCAGCTAGCACAACAGGTAATCACATTCTATTAATAATAATAAATAATAACTAAATGGGATTTAGCAGTGGAATTTCTACAGAGTAGCTCTTCATCCACTGTAGTAATTCCAATTGCAATTTAGGAGTTGATTTTTGCGGAGGGAGGAAGCCGGAGAACCAAGGCTTAAAAATGGTTTAAAGTAGCTTAACTAAACAGGTTTGGAAAACTATCTACGAACACTGCACAATATTTTGTGAAATAATGCATGTAAACTATCATTTGTCTTGCTGTGATAATATTTTAGAAAGTTTCATTATGTTGTAGGTTTCTAGTTTCTCAATTTTTTCCTAATGAAAACATAGTTTAACTAAACGCATTTAGGTGTGAATGGGGTATAAATTATTTTGGTACCGTTATTTTGAATCGTTCCATAGAAAAAAACTCAAGAAGAAAATCTATTAAGACAAGAGGAATCTGTCAGGAGGCAAGAAACCATGAGAAAAGGTACTTATAATATTATGCACTGAATTTGTCATTGGAATTATTGAAGTTATCAAACATGGCAATATTAATTAGGATGCCTTTTGAGTCCTCAGATTTATTTGTAGCTATTTGTTCTTTATTATTTTGTTATTTTGTGAATCTAGAAACTGTTAAGTATGAAGCAGAACTCAGACACGGAAATGAGATGAAAAGACTAGAAGCAGAATTGCGTGGAAAGTAAGTTGTCATTTCACCTGGTATTTTAGTATTTTTCTGCAAGGCTGCGTGCACACTCTCCAAAAGTAACCTCTTCTCTGATCTTTAGAGCTAGTCTTTTTTTGTGAAATTAAAATGACTATTAGGCAGTTACTAGTCCATATGTTGAATACAGTAAGATGTGGAGTGCCTCAGGAGCTGTTTTGGGGCCTAATTAAATAAATAAAATAATCTAGACATTACTAGATAATTACTAGATACTTCCTTACATTACTGCTGCTTCTGCATTGGTTTTGGGACAAGTGTACGCATGGTTTAAAGATTGACTTAAATTGACTAAATATTTTAATTCACTTCTTTATATCTCTTTACTTCTTTTACTAAGATGTTTCTGACAATTTTTTTCTTTTTGCACAGGGCAAAAATTGAAAGAGAAAACAAAGATATACATTTGGAAAAGATTCGACTCAAAGCTGCAGAACAGAGAGATACAGTTCTCCAGTCTATTAAGTAAGTTTGCATCACTTGCCTGAAGCCAGGTTGAAGTTAAAACTACTTAAAACCAAGGCCACCCAAACAAGTTTTTCACAAATTATATCCAATCACGTTCTAGTATCTCAACGATAGAATTTTGTATATTTAGTTTATTGAATGTGTTATTGATAGAGTGCAAACCATATACCAGAGAAATGTATAAAACACTAAACACATATTATCTTTTGTTTTCAATGGATTTATTGGTGCTATTTTGCACTTATTACTTTGCACTCTATAAAGTCCCTTACACAGTTCCCTACACCATCTGTATACAGTACATGTAGGTATTGCCCTGCCTTTGCGTCGAAGCAAGAAGAACAATGAGCTTCCGATGATAGAGACATCACTAGGAATAATTGTCCACAGTGTTAAAAAAAGGTCTCTATCATTGCTGATTCACCATTCATCTCACTTGGATGCAAAGGCATGACTATCTTTCAAGATGGTGCAGGATACTGTGAAGGGGATCACTGATAATATTGTAATAAAGAAACAAATAATCTGACATGTTTTGGTTGAAACTTTGGTGGTATATTTAATTGGATGGTGAAATTTACTGAACCATGATCTTTCAATCATTCTGTTGTCTATGCAACTTGAACATATATTAGATAATTTGTGAAAAATTTGTTTGGGTAGCCATTATTTACAATTAAGAGTTGTTATTAATATCTGGACTGATTACAATTTTGGATTAGTAGTAAAATTATTATATTTGTTATTGATCTTCAGCTAAGCCTTTCTTTCTCTCCATGCTTTAACAGGACAGCTGGTTCTATTCTTGGGACAGGGTTTGATGCTTTTATATCAGATTGGGATAAGATTTCAGCAACAGTAAGTGGAATAAGGTGCAGTTTCAAATTAATTCTAAGATGCCTTTCAAGTGTAGGAGAGCCACCTGTTATTTATTTACCTTGTTGATATTGATTGGTACAGTATTATACCTTCTTAACTACCTTCTGTTTTAGGCTGCTGGCTTGACACTGTTAGCATTAGGTGTTTATGCTGCTAAATATGGTACTGGAGTCACAGCAAGGTAATTATACTCGCTCTGATTTCTCATTCTTGGGTTCATACACCTATTTCAGAAATCGTTGTCTCACTAAAAGCCTCAAGCAACAAACCAAGACTGCAGAAAATGCCAGTACTTTTAGCTGTAATTAGTTTATTCATGGTGCATTTTCATTTATTGACTTCACAAATTGCTCCAAACAAGGCTGCTTGAGATGATAATTAGTGGAGAGCTATAGCCACTTGCATGAACCATGAATAAATCTGATTATAATCAAAAGTACTGGCATTCTCTGGAGACTTGGATTGTTACTTGGAGGCTCTTGGTGCGACAACGATTTTTGAAATAGGTGTATCAATACAGGCCTTTTGCAACAAGCAGTCACATGCTGATATATGACATTGATTCCTTGGGGAAGGCTCTGCTGGATAGCAAACAAATTTTAAACTGCGTTGTATCTTGAAATTGAAATTATTAAGGGAAAAAAGTATTTTGGAAGAGGTTTTGGATATGACATTGGTAATCCAGCTAAAAATCTTTAATAAATGGAAGTCAAAATGTTTTGCCATCCAGTAACAATCATGTGTCAATCTATTGCAAAAGGCCTATTAGGCTGCCTAGTTTGCATTCCACGGGTACCTCAAATATGTCATTGAAAATGCATTTGTCTCTACTCATCAAATACTTGTTGTGAAATATGTGATCATCTGGGTGAGTGTAGTCTTGAGAAAGACTGTTGTTGGTGGTGACTGACATTTCGACAACCTGAGCGGAAGTCATCTTCAGAGTCCAGTGAGAAAACAAGAGATATTTTACAAATATTTACAAATAAAAAGCACAGTTAACATTAATTTAAAAGTATCTAATTCATGTTATGTCTTTGTGAAATTTGGAAAGGTTTGTGGAAGCTCGACTAGGAAAACCATCTCTAGTTCGTGATACGTCAAGATTAAATTTATTCAGCACTATAAGACATCCAGTAAAGGTATTTAACTGCATTCATTTCTCTGATAGTTAACTTACTTTTGTTGGAATTTATACGAAGTTTGTGATCAAACTGTTTTGTTATCCTTTTTATTATCATTATTATTATCAGAAACAGCAGAAGATATCACCACAATCACCAGCCACCACAAACATCAGCTTATGATCACTAATCCTTGTACTGTCATATCATCATCATCAGCAACACCATCAACATCAACTGACAACATCACCCCCACCATCAACATCAGCTTATGATCACTAATCCTTGTACTGTCATATCATCATCATCAACAACACCAATAACACCATCAACATCAACTGATAACATCACCACTGTCATCACCATCTGCTTAATCACCACCATCATCACCTGCATCATCATTTCCATAAGCATCACATCATCACCATCATTAATTTATTTTGGTCAAAGTAATATTTTTTTATCGGTTATTTTACAGTCTGTAAAGAAGTTCTTTGTTAATCCTGAAAATTCACTCAAAGGAATAATATTAAAGGTAAATAAATCTCATTCTGCAGTTGTAATAAATGCTTTTAGGCAGCAAATTGAGATTTTCAATGAGAAAATTGATGTCTCATGTATAAGTAAGCAAGAAATGAAATGACTAAAATATTGATTTTAATATGAGGGGTGAAAATAAAATAATAGCTAATGATTTAATGCAATTGAAAATTTCTTCCTCCATAAAGGAATATTGTCAATGTTATCTGACTATAACTTCTTTTCATTGATGTTTATTGTTCGTACTCTAAGCCTTTTCCTACATTTGTTTAACTAGAAAAATCTTGAAGACCACTTAAGAGAAATCAGTATAGCAACATCAAATACCAAAAGGAACAAAGGAATGTATAGAAATCTACTGTTTTATGGTCCTCCCGGTACAGGAAAAACTATGTTTGCTAAGGTGAGTAGCTTGGGGGCCCAGGGGGGATGGGACTCCAGGGAAAAAGTACAGGGGATGCTCGTCGGAAATTTTCAATATGACCCCTAAAAGATACCGGAAGTCTTTTAAAAAGGGTGTGGCTTATCTTGGTTGTACAAGATAACTGCTATTTTTATTTCTAGTAATGGTCAAGCCTGTCACCAGGTCTTTAGAAAGGGGAAAGTCCTCATATTCTTCACTTTTTATGGTTGAAATAACATTTAGACACCTTTTTTTAATGACATGCCTAAAGAGTTTTGTCTTGTCCATCTGGTGCTTCAAATAGAGAAGGAGGTAGGAGATGGGTACAGTCTCCCTCCACAAGGCACTGCTATGCAGGCTAGAATCACTGGGGTATATTTCTGTTTCAATTAATGGGTTTCCTTGCTTTATTTATGTGAGACACAAAACTAGTACGGCATTTCGTGACTAAGTCGTTATGTAATCATTAGAGTGTGTGACGCAAATGTTCATGTAATCAGATAGTAGTTTTGTAACCAGATATAGAGCGATGGATATATTCTTATACACATGTACTGAGCATTAGGTCTCAAAGAAAGAAGAAACAAATATATACAGTTCCAGCAAAAACCGCGTCTACTATTAATTCAAAAGGGATCAAAGTACCGTGTGTAACATTTACACAGATTTAACTGTCGCTCTTCGACATATCTCCCTTTAGACTCTTTTTCTCATGTTGAAGCAGTCATTCTAACACAAAATGAACATATTATTTTATTCTATCTTATTTCTAAATGACATCATGCAGCTCTGTGAAGCTGATGGATACTTCTGTTGTTATTCTAATCTAACTTTACCTAGAGGGAAAGGAGGAACTGCTGACTGTTTGTTGTTGCCTTGTCTCTTAGAGTCTTGCCAAGAACTCAGGTTTGGATTATGCCATCATGACCGGAGGAGATGTGGTACCCATGGGGAAAGATGGAGTAACAGCTATGCATAAAGTCTTTGACTGGGCTGAAACGTCACGAAGAGGGTAAATAACTATATGTATTTATTTTTTTCCCTGTCTGGTATCCTATCAATTTGTGCGTTCTGATCAGGCTGTTTGAGAGGGCAGTATTTTGTCAGTATCTGCCCGCGCTTGCGGTCCCAGTATCCTTTGCTGCTAAATGACAAAACAAAACAATTACAAAAACAAATTAAAAAATATGGGGAAAATAAATTAATAAGTTATAGTCGGTCCGGATAGGGAAAAAAACTGTGCCCCTCGATCTTGAAAACAGGACCTCTGCCTAACAGCCTCGTATAAGATAATGCATGGAGTAGACTTTTGCAAACTTAGTCTACTGCCTTTGTGTATTTACACTGCTCAAATAAAAAACTCTTGTTGGAGACAAGAGAAGTCAACTTGGGGCATTCTATGCATTTTCCATTGCAACCATGATTTACAAACTTACTGACGTTCCGGCTCTTTTACTCCCATGAAGGACTAGCATCCGAAATGTCAGTACGTTTTTACATCTTTTCACGGTGTAAAATTTACGCTTTTATCATTACTCTTCATTAGAAACAATGACGCAGCTCACACTAGTTTTTAGCTAGTTATCTCTTCTCATGATTAACGAAATGTTAACTAGGTGTTTTCCTGGAACAAATGAATGAAATTATTTGTACAACTACAATCACATGCAGAAATATTGTTACAAAATCTCATTCAGTTATGTGCGTTATGCAAGTAGTAATAATTATTGATTACTTCCGATTCATTAGCCAATACCAAAAAAAAATGTGGACCATGTTTACATCGAAATGTAGTCAGCTGTGTTGTGTTTTTTTTTTTCGAGAAGGAAAACCCTTATAAGCATGGGAGAGAATACCAAACTCTACTTATATAATAGGGAGTCTAGATTGACTAGACTCTTGAGTACTGAAAATTGATGCATGACTACAATAGATTGATCTTTGTGTTTCATATTCAGCTTGCTTTTATTTGTGGATGAGGCAGATGCTTTCCTGAGGAAGAGGAGTCAGGTATTTCAATTCGCTCATTTTACTATGTGTTACTACGTTTCTCGTCGTTTTTTATCTAAATCTCTCTAATCCCTCTGTTTCTGACAATATCTTTTAGCAGGAACTGTAGGTAAGCAGTAAAAGCTTCGTTTATCCCTATTTGATCGATTAGAACACCCGTAAACCGAACAAAAAATGGCGTTTTTGCTAGTTAAACGCTTTTGATTTTGCGTATTGTTCACGATTGCTTGTCTTCTGAGTTCGTCCTTGACGACGGTTGTCAAGGAGGGTGAACCAGGGGATCAGGGAATGGGTGCACGGTAGACTGCAAACCGTATATGTTGTCTTTATTGTCATGATTTAGCATTATTGATTGTAAATTAAGTATAAATTTATTGAATTATTTGTATCTTTAGGAAAAAATCAGCGAGGATCTTCGGAGTACCTTGAATGCATTTTTGTACCGAACTGGAGAGTCGTCTCGCAAGTTAGTATTTTCCTCTATTCTTCTTCAGTACTTTATAAATTTTAGCAAAATCAAAGTCATATAAAATGACAGAGTAAGGCTGCATTAAAATATCATGAAATTCAATCTTATAAAATCATTTTACTCTTAAACTAATTCAAGTAGAAAATAAATAAATACTAAGTACTGTAGCTCTTATAAGCGTTACATCGTAATTAATGTATGGACCTTTTTATTTTGGACTTTCTTATTTCACTGTCACTTGTAATTCCTATTTACTAACGAGGCTTGAACCAGGGGATGGAGATCAGTAAACATTTTTCCCAAGATGAGAAGGTTTAGGACTAAGGTCAAACGTCGAACTTCATATGAGATAAACTTAGTGACCTTAATGGAGACCGCCTTGTTATCTATTGTTTCTGTTAGGTTCGGCTCATGTAAAGTTCGACGTTGACCTGAGCCTAGCTCTATTTGATTGGGATTAAGATAAATTGGAAGAGAGAACTACTCACTTTTATTAAAATAAGCTTAGAATATGGTGTATTGAGCATCGTTATCAAAGTAGTAAGTATATATTCCCTTCAAGAGTTAAAAATAGCTCATTACCTCTTCCGCTTATCTTAGTTTCTATAGCACGATGTGAAAGAGAGTAGAAAACGTGCAGTTATAAAGCATGTGTGGGATGGTAGATCACAAGAAAGGGTTAGGAGATATAGGACAGAAAATACATATCACAGGAAAATGTCAGGATTGTCCTTACAAAATGTAATTTTTGGTTAGGAATTACGAAATATAAGGTGCGCGCGTGTGCTGTGTACTATTAATAAACACGTGCCCACAACCAATCAAAACGCGAGATTTAACGCGGAAGGCAACGTAAACTGATACACTAGTCAGGGCGCGAATAGGTCTCATGCATGATGACGTTTTCTTTATGCCTACACTTCCACATTTTAATATCAAAAGATATTTTGAAAAGGATTGTGGTATGAAACGTCATTAGGGTTAAGAACCTATTCTCAATCAGTCACTAATTCTTTCATGTACGTGATGCCAACTTTTCTGAAAACAATTCTTATACATTATTCTCTTGTCTAACGCGTTAGTTATTATCACTGTTAGATTTATGCTGGTGTTGGCCAGTAACCAGCCAGACCAGTTTGACTGGGCCATTAATGATCGTATAGACGAGCTGGTTGAGTTCGACCTGCCTGACACCGATGAACGCGAGCGTCTCGTTAGACAATACTTTGAGGAATATGTTCTGAGACCTGCCACAACTGGTTCAAGAACAGGGTAAGTAAACAGGGACTGGAAACAAGTTGAAGTTACGGCAATAGGTTGTGACGTATTTCCGGGTTCAACTGCTCACAAAGCACACTTAAATCGAGTGAAAAATGTTCTCGATGATTTAAGCTCCACATAAAACAATAAGAGCTTTGACAAAAAATCCTTTCGTGGGGAAAAGTAAGAAAAATCTTCGTAGAACTGCTTTTAATTTTGGGACAAAAGTCGAGTGACGTCGCTTGAAATCTTAAAAGCTTTTAAATGTGACGTCAGTCTTATGAAAATATAAAAAGACTTTTCTTATTTCCTCTTCATGACAGGATTTGTTGTCCAAACTAGTTCTAATTGTTTCAGGGAGAGAGGTTAAATTATTGAAAATGTTTTCGCTTAGTCTTCATTCTTGCGGTTTTTGCAAGCAATCTGGCAAGGCAAAGATTTGACCGGACAAGTTCCAATTTTTAGACATTCAATCTACTTGTTTACTTGTTTAGCTAGTGCTTTTTCCTGACAGTTATTTTCTCTTTCTAGACGATTGAAGATCGACAACTTTGACTTTAATTCAAAATGTCATCAAATTGCCGAAGTGACCAAGGGTTTGTCAGGAAGAGAAATAGCGAAGCTTGCAATTTCTTGGCAGGTAAGCTTTATATCTTGACTATTTGGTAGTTTAAACATGAACAAGATTCGCTGACAAGACATTTTTTGGCGTACCCTACCTGCAGTTTTCTCTATAAAATACAGTAAGAAATTTTCATAGTTTTTGTCGTTTCTATACACTCAATGCACCCACATTTTTCTTGAAAGCAAATGCCACAAATTCCATCAAAAAAGGTTTAATTCTTTTGTATTTTCATGTGAGTCTCGAATCCACAGTACTTTTAAGTGTTTTCATTACAAATTCATTGTCGAGCTCAAAACAGAAGCTGAGAGCGAAAGGTATTCTGGGAAATGACTTATATCTTCTGATGTATTCACTTGATATACACAGTCGATAAGAAACTAGACTGCGAGCAGTCCCTCTATTTCTTTTGGTCACTGTCCGTCTGTCTGTCCGTGTCGATTGGTCGTGGAAAGATTGGTTTACGAGTCAAAAATCCCTGGGAAGGGAGCTGGGGCGGGAGAGCGAAAGGAACTAATCAATGTACTTCCCATGTAGCACTTCGATTTGGTCTCAGCTTCTATGTTTTGAACACCAGAATGATTTGCCATTGAGTATATAAAAGATTCTTGAAGAAGTTAAAGGAGAACTTTTATAGCGTCCAAGCGGTTGGACATTCATGGATGTCTGAAACAATACCCCCACCTACCCTTCCCCCAACGAAGCAAATGGCGAAACCAATATCAAAGTTTTTTTCCTGCTTTTATTCAGGCGAGTGCTTATGGATCGAAGGATGGTATGTTGACCGAGGAAATTATGGACGAACGAGTAAAGGATGCCGTTAGGCAGCATAAGCAAAAAGAGGACTGGCGCCAAGCCCCTGCACCAGGTTTCTCTAGCCCCGAAGATGTGCCTACCATGCCCAAATTTGGTAAAGTTTAATAAAGTGCAAGAATTTCGTGAAGATTTGCCATCAAGATTACACACTTGAGGAAATATGGTTTCCGGGTTCGTTTATCAGACGTTTTAAAAATCAAATTTACATATCGGTGGACATTGATTCTGAAAATACATTTTACAAGACATCAATTTTAAAGGAGTAAAAGAAACATAACTTCATTCCAGAGGGTAATTTTTTTCTTCGTTCAAAATGACGCCAGGACGTCCTCTAATGTAACTCACGAATAATATTGGACGAATAATGTAAATTAAACATTGCTAAAGTGTGCATAATTTCTATAGGTTTCTAGTTAACTAAAGCATAATATTTTTCCTCGTCTCGCAATGCTTGAAAATGTAGCTTTGACAGTTGTCGCGAGGTGAGCTGTTAAGGTCCTGTTACACCGGTGGATTTTCCCAGCAACTTGTCTCGTAAAGCCGTTGCGAATCCCAGTTGCTGGATAATTGCACAGTGTAACAGGACATTTAAAAGGAACAATTCAGCACGGCAACATCCAAATGGCTTCATTTTCCATAACCAATGGACTACTTAGACGATATAGCGGCCATCTTGGATCGCAAGACATTATTAGGTGGCCAGGGGGCGTTACGGATAATATAAAATTACGTGTGTTTGTCTTTCTTTCGTGGGTAAAGTTGATCGATGTCAGTCTTGCTGATATTTTGCAGGCGATATAAATCAGATCACCATTTTTTCAAGCGAAAACGCATAAGAAACCTGGCCTTATGTTTTCCAAACACTTGCACAATCTGGTCTAAGTTTTCGTATCAATCTTTGTTGTATACACTCAATCGAAGAATCGTCGTCGGGTTTAGAACATAGAATCTGAGACCGAAATGGCACATGGGAAATACGTTAATTAGCCGCATGCTGTGACCGGCGACCCATGACATCATCCACTGTTTTTTAAACGCGTTTGGCATTCTAAACCGACTGCATGGATGGCGCAAGTGAATAAATTATAATATAATTATGTCATTTCCCATGTTCCATTTCGGTCTCAGCTTCAATGTTCTATGTTTCTGAACCCGACAACGATTCTTCGATTGAGTGTATTTATTTTTGATCATAATTGGGAC
Source organism: Actinia equina (assembly GCA_011057435.1). Lineage (NCBI taxonomy): Eukaryota > Metazoa > Cnidaria > Anthozoa > Actiniaria > Actiniidae > Actinia > Actinia equina. The sequence continues at coordinate 173,072 of WHPX01001169.1, read as the reverse complement.
TTTTTGTCACCAAATATCGTTTCTTGAATAAAAACTGCCACAATCGATATCAAAAGAAAAAGCGAAGTCGATACTCTTTCCCAAGTAACTGTCAGAACACCAATCTTGAACCCCGATGAAGGCGCCACCTGATTTAGGTAAGTTATATATTTTTCAAACCTAAAGGAAGGAATTTTTCGATTCCGCTGCCATTTTCCTACTATTTTGATGGATCCTCTAAAGACTTTTCGTAATATCTCAGCATTGTTCTGCGTATTGATTGGTTCTCCTACTGACACGTGACCCTTATCAGGGAGATGAATGCGCATGTTTGTACTTGGCGCTACTTTGGTTTTAAACATCCTATTGGTTATTGTTTCCTTGTCTTTTGTATCTGTGGTGGTCTCTATGTCAGAATCCGATTCACTACTGTCCTCTGGGTACTCGGCCCATGCCTTCACAACCACTATAATGTACCAATGATATTGTTTGGTTACCCAGGCCGCAGTGCACAATGGGTAGACAGCAAGTATCAGAGGCATTAGAGCGTGCCAAATGTAGATTCGATAGCGGTTTTTGTAGAGGTAAAGATACGCGTTTACCATGATGGAGAGAAGGGTAAGAGACAGCAAAAGAAACAGAAGAACCTGTGAAGATATTCAAAAAGATACATTACAAAAATCATGAAATCCTTATTTAATCTTTAAAAAAAATCATGAAATCGTTGTAACCCTAACCTCAACGCACAACTTTTAAACCTGTTTCTTTCCCGAGTTAATTACCTATAGTTGTATTAGTATATATTTCAGTTTATTTTTAATTCGACATTTTGGATATTTCTTTTAAATTTTTTGTATATATTTTATTTTTTTAAATAGCAATTTGTAAACTGTTGCTATCACTTTTATATCTCTTTTTATTATTATTATTATTTTGCTCGATCAGTGAGGGACACAAACACACAAACACAAGTCAACCTTTGCAGAGTTGGGAGAAAATTGACGTACAATTACAGCCGCACCCACAATAATTTCCTAAATTTTGTTACACGGTTTTGCAACCATTTTCGCACGTTTCATTGAGTACGTTTTGAATAGCCGGCCTTAATATTTCGAAATACTATAATCTTAGAATAGAACACTATCCCACAATACGATACAGTTATATATTTTAATTCGTTCACATGTTTTCGTGAGCGGACAAGCATGGTCTAGTGCTATACGAATTACTATTCGCTATTGATGGTTTTCACGTCAGCCATGTTGGAGGACTTTAACAAAAGAATTGTCAATGAATTCTTTTGTTATATCCTCCAACATGGCCGCCGTGTCTTTTGTCATTCATTTCTCTTGGGAATGATTGAAAACCATCAATTCCTGACTGCATTCGTCAAGGAAACCATGATATTGTCAAGCATGTAGCAGAGTACTCTGAGCATGTAGTAAGTGCACAATTTAAGATTCTAACGAGAAACCATGGTCTCTTGGGTTCTTACCAAACAAGATCTCGAAGAAGTTTTGACAAACTTTATCCTTTCATCAAAGCTAGTCACAGCTTCCCTCAACGTCGGAGAATGAAATTTGCTTCGCAGTCGAGTACTGATGCGCTCTAAAGAAAATGGTCAATATTAAACATGGAGCAGCTAAACACAACATCATTAAGCCTCATGAGTCCCGCTGGATGACTTATGCAAGACACCTGTCTTCACACTTCTCTAGCTAGTAACCACTGATTAGAAGTATACATGGTCCAGGGACAGTTTGCCGAACCAAAAAGAACCATCTTCCCCTAAGTTAGAAGTGTGGCTTACATCGTCTAATCTCAGTTTGCAGAAAAGTGAAAGCAGGGGTTGTACTTGATTGCGCAAGACCCTTTTACGACTACCAAATACTTTGCGAATCATTTTTCAAATTCTTATCAATTTGTGATTAGCTATCACAAGAAAATGCGCAAGAGATTGTAGATCCAGCTGAATTTTAAGAGTGGCTTTTCCCGTAATAGACCTAATTCGTTGTTGTGGAATGTTTTCTCATGTCAGACCACGTGTCTTTTGAGAATAAGATTCTTTGATTGAATTGTATTTATATTCATGTATCTTCTCATGTGCAACTGTAGTCTACAACTGGACCCACTTTCATTTCGCGCCGGTTTACGTACGTTTCGTTCTCATCCAAAATCAAAGCTGCGCGCAAGATGTGTGGGAAATACTAAGTACTAAACTAGAATTGCGCGCGTAAAACCAAACACAAAGTGGGTCCAGCGCAACTGTTAAACAAAAAATATATATACTCTAGAGAACGACACGTAGGCTGAAAGCTGTCGTAAGTATTTTTTATACCTTGAAATTCCACCATTGAATGTCCAGTCATTTCCATAACACAGCTAGCAATATACCAGAACAAGGCATAGGCATACAAGACGTGGAGACCGCTAACGAACCGAAGCAAGTGAAGCAATACCTGAGTCCCATGTGAAACACTTTGATCGAAAGCCACGTGGTCTGCCTTGTCGAGCCTCAAGATTACATACTGTACTGAGGACCCAGTGAGCGTAAATACGAACAGGAATAACTGCAGTTTCTGGAAATATCAAGTATTAAGTGTGTGTTAGAACAAGTGGCAGAAGCGACAGACGTATTATGATCAGCTGGAGTGAGCTAAGAAAAGATGTACTTTTTGACGTTACACACGTCACGGTAAAGCCATCGGTTTAAATTAAGTGCGCGCATTCAATATATTTACCAAAAAACCTGTATAGAGCGATGCTTTATTTTCTCACTTGATTGCTCGTGAAAGAAGATTATGCAAAGACTATAACTGAAGTAATTCTTTTATTCTCTGCTTTCACATCCCCATAATACTTTGCGTCTTTGGGGGGTAACCAGAGGGTAAAAACCCACTTATTTTGCTGAAGCCTGATCAGACAATGTTGACAATACCTTGTTTGGTATCGAAAAAGAAAATGAAGAAGTAAAAAACAGAAAAAGAAAGAAGCTTGAAGACGCTTAAGTCAATACATTTTCTTCATAGACCAAAACCCTTGATGATCTGTACACGCAAAAAATAACTTGGAATAAACTGATAATCAGTATTGTAAAGATAAAAGCAGATATAGTATAAATTCAATTAAGAAACCTTTCAGTTTGGGACAGTTTTTTGATTGGTTACCCCCAAAAACACAAGGCATTATGGAGATGTGAAAGTCGAGAATAGAAGGGATTTCACAAAAGCAAGTTTTTGAAGAGGACAAAAAAGTATTACTTGATTGAAAGGATATTTTCACTTTGATTGAAATTTATTTCTTCTGTTTGTCCGTTTTATTTTGTATTTTGAATCCATACAAACTGACTGAAACAGTAGGAACTAATGAATGAATTGAATCACCGTAAGAAGTTTTGTTTAACTTTTACGTTAAAAACCACAGCTTCGTTTTACGGTGATTCTATTCATCCATAAGTTCCTACTGTTTTATTCAGAAACACCGACGCAGTCTACACTAGTTTTCTACTAGTTATCATCCAAACTGACTGAAGAATGCTGTAGTGTGTTATCCTATTGGGAGAAGAAGAAAAAAAGGATTGCCGGAGAAAGGAAGAGACTCCCGCGTGCAAATCTAGTAGATGTACCTCACACAATGAAATAATTACTCACAAAGAAATCAAAGGTTAACACACAGCTTATACTAACCTTAATACTGGCTGTGATTCTAAGCAAAGATCGATTATACTGCCCATCCTTTTCCAGCATTTTCAGCCCTTGCTTCATCCAAGGGATTGTCTTAAAGATTGCAAAGTAGGTTCCCACACAAAAGGTTAACCATTCGGTCCCCTTGACTACAGCCCAAGCGAGCCCATACTTGACATGAGACTCGTAAAAATCAAATGCAAAAGAAATGAGAATGTTAAATATCCATACTAGCAGTCCAAAGATGGCTAATCCACGGTACCTTGAGTTGTAGATGTTACCTATGAAAGCAGTTGTCAAATCCATGGTAGTTATTATGTAAGACGAACTAGTTGTCGACATGATTGTTTTGGCCATTATTGATCCTCGAAAAAGCTTTTTGATAGATAATTGTTCTGAGTCGAAGAAAGGGTTTATTTTGGGGCTAGGAATTTTCGAGTCTTCTCGTCCCAAGCTTTTTTCTGGATTCATTTTTTCAAGTTTCTTCGTCCTTGTAGGACATTGCAGCACCAAAACTGGTACAGTCATGCTGAATAAGGAAAAATGATGTCATACGTACTGATTACGATGGAATTGCTATTTTGACTTACATGTTTTATTTTCTTGATTGTCTCCGTGCCATTACATGTACAAGACTGACTCCAAGTCTAGCTAAACTATACTTATCATCATTTAAGGTTTAAGAACATTTTAAAGCAATGTCAAATAAGACATTGCATGCTGTATCTCAACGTTTTCAAACACAGAACATGCGTAATAGGTAAATCACGAAGACAACTCCTTTGCAAGTTTTAACATCTAAGTACAGAATATGCGATAATTTAAGATAGCATTTGCTTTTGTTTTGTAGCGATTTTTCGAAAAAGGGACAAAGTTCTAGTGTCTTGAAGATAATTTTGGCCATGTTAAACAAGCTAGGTGCTAGTTTCACACAATTTCATAATTTCATCTCACACGTAAAGGTACGAATATAGTTATTTAGTAAACTAATACATATACTGATCATGACCTGGTCCCTGCAGGTTTTAAAAGAGTAATTTTATTTTACATCACGACTTACCATTTTGTAAATTACTCTTCGCTGACGATATTGTGATTTCAGATATTGCCACGCAACCGCAACCTTAGTCGTAATCAAAAACGTCCAGAGAAACTTCTTTCCTTGCTTAAATGGATTCGTAATGGATTGAGTCACAGTTTAAAACCCGATTGACTATTACTTCACTCACAAACAAAATTCAAGCACGTTTTTTTGCCATTTGACGCTCCAAATAGCCTCATTATTTTACTAAACGGGAGCTTGTAAAAGTTATTTTGGCGAAGTCTATAAACAAAACCAATGAAGCGGTTCTAATAGGGTTTCAAACACCCACCCAACTGGAACAATACGACAATATTTAAAAGTCAAAAAACATTTGACCAACACAATGAAATAAGTAGAGATACGTAATAAAAAGTATGTAAATATAATAGACTCGTTGGACAATAGGAGAACAGCCAATATCATGCAATATCCAGCCATTATCCTCACCCTGAAGATAATTGATTACTGACAATCTCTAAAACACGTTGGCTTGGACTTGAATTCTATATCAAATTGCCCACTTTAGCCAAATTAAGAATTTATAAATCATTCATTTTACCGCAATTAACACATTGTCACCTAGTGTGGCACTTTTGTAGACAATCGGATAGTAGAAAGGTGGAACGACTACAAGAGAAGGCACTAAGAGCAATTTATAGAGATAAATATAGCAGTTATAGCGAACTCCTCTCTAAAGCCAAGCTTACTACACTGCTTAATAGGAGACTGCAGGATATTGCAATACTAATGTACAAAGTTAAAAGCAATTTGTGTCCTACCTATATATCGGATATTTTTACTTTAAATACTATTCATAAATATGGGCTTAGAAATTCAGACGATTTTACTATTCCTAGGTTTAATACTATCACTAATGGTAAGCATAGTTTAAGATATATCGGGCCGGTTGTGTGGGCTAAGTTGCCAAGGGATATTAAGAATTCCGAATCATTCAACTCATTCAAGAGAAAAGTAAGGAAAGTAGATATTGATAGTCTCATCTCAGAGAGATGTAAAAATTGTTATTTATGCAATACGTAGATATTTTTATTTATTTAGCTTTGTCTTCTTTTGATAATATTCTTATCACATTTAGTGTATTTTATCTGATATTTATTTATTATTTTTACTTATTTTTTTAAAATCACATATGATCGAAGGGTAGATGGGATGGGAGGGAGGGAGTTTTTATAGATAGATAGGAAGTTAGGTGTCCTCTATTAGTTCACAATTTATTGTAAGCTAGAAAATTTCGACACGTTAATAAAGTTATTATTATTATTATTATTATTATTTCAAACAGTAGAAGTCGATATTATATCAACAACGACAGAAAAAAACCTTTAATTTTTGTGAATACACTAAAACAACCTCTGGACTGTCAAAGCCATGGCACAACTAACTCACAGATCGAACCGTGAAACAACCTCTGGCCATGGGCTGATCTAAGTCAGGGCACGGCTAACTCACAGATCGATATCGAACCCTGAAACGACCTCTGGGCATGGGCTGATCTAAGTCAGGGCACGCCGGCTAACTCACAGATCGATATCAAACCCTGAAACGACCTCTGGGCATGGGCTGATCTAAGTCAGGGCACGGCTAACTCACAGATAGAACACCTCGGATCACCAAAGTCAGGACAGCAGATTAAATTGGAATTTAGGTTGTTTAAGAAAGCATAATTCATATACTATTATGCTCTCTTAGATCGTTAGTTTTCGCGAAGCCGGGAAGGCCGGACAGTTATTCCTTTGAAGAACGAAGGAAGGGCTATTGATTTCAATCTATTATATTTATTTCTCTTGTTTCTCTATGATATAGTTCATGACAATAACACCTGCCCTACCCCCTTCCCTTCTTACCAATGAATGCATGCTCCCTATATAGACTTTTGGGATATGTCAGAAATCTAACCCGAGCACTGAATAATTCACAATTAAAGTAATGAGAGAAATTTCACAGTCATAAGTGAAAATTAGGCCTGAAATGATCTTTTTTATAAGCTGGAGCTAGCTGGTTTAGGCCGAGAGGTAAAAGTGAATTAAAATGATTTCTAATGATGATAAACTAAGGATAGACAATTTCTTTAGGTTATTGTTTTAAAATGGGAACATACAGTCAATGCGGCCATTAACGTTCCGTCCACCGAAAGATGACATTTAGAAATTTACACATTTACACATTTAGACTAAAAGAAATACTATCACGTGTTTCCTCGAACGTTCTGGCATAAAACAAACGCTGAAATACCATTCCCTATTTTAAATACTCACTAAATGGTCAGGCAATCTGGATCGATTCACGAGTTGAATTTTACATTTAAAATTCAGACTGACGCACACGAGGCAAAGAATACATAATGAAACACGTGATATTTCTTTTAGTCTAAATGTGTAAATTTGTAAATGTCTTTTTTACAACAACGCTAATAACATTGAATGTATATTATTTTTTGTAGAAGATGTCATATTGTTAGCTCTCACATCCGTCGTCCATTTGTCCTGGTCTTTACTTTCCTAGCAATGAAGCGTGCGCATGCTCAATGTGGCCCATGTAAACTGTCTTCAAGTAACGTGTTCCACAATGGAGGACGCCGTCAAAGACCGCGAAAACCTCTATAAAATGATAATAAGGTAAAAACTCTCCTTCGTACACTTTGGGATACTCTTTTGCAGGCGTAGGAGACAGTTTTTGTTGAGTGTGGAGTGATTTTTTGGTAGTTTTCTTTGGGGTTTGTTGACAGGTCAGAAATAAAGACAACCCATGCTTTCACTACACAATACACAATGAGCTCTCTTCACTGTTATTTTTATAGAAAATCATTTCTGATCACGATCTCAGATTTATTATCACCAATAAAACGTCTTAATCTAAAATACTCTACCTTTGAAAGCTTTTTTCTTCTCATTTTTGCGAACTTTTTAGGGTTTAGGGGTTCAGAGTAAACGTTTAATGCATTTGTTACAGTGAAACAAAACGTTAGTTGAAAATCAATAAGCTTATATATGATGTATTCAGTCAGTGGTAATCAGATCGATTTTCTTTAAGGTTTTCAAATAAAAAAAACTTACATCAGGTTACTAGAAGAATATATATCTCTCGTAAAACAGGGACAAGATTAAATAGATTTTGACAGAAGATGAAAATTAATTATTCATAGCTCAATAATGCCATTTTAAGGTTGATATATCATCAATACTAGTTTCATAAAAAGATGAAGTAGGTAACGAAAAAGCTTCTATGTGGTATTAAAACATTTTAGTTAACATATTTCATTTACAAAATAACATTTTTTTCTTTTCATATTCATTGTTATGAATGTACAATGTATCAAGCAAGGGTATAGGTTTTGAATTTACTTGCTGTTGGAAAAATTAACTAAAACAATTCATATTTGAAATCAATTTTGTACTAAATCTCAATCGTTGGACTGACCCAACATATATTTAGAAATTCAAATTCTAGTTTTAACTTAAAAACTTGTGATTCGTGTACTAAACATCCTGGATAGGAATCTTTCAGATCAGGAGAAAATCAAACATTTACAAATTAACTTGAGACAAGCAATCTTTTGAATGTTAAAATGCTTTTTATAACATATGACATTTCAGTGTTTCACTGCTTTTCCCCTCTGTGTTTGTTCTGGGAGCACCAGGAAAATAATTAATTCATCAAGGCCAACTCCAGCTTAAATATAATTGATATTTTCCCATCTTTATTCAAATTTGACAATTATTTATTATCATTATCATATATATTTTTTAATTGTGAGTCTTTTTGAATAGTAAATGCTGCAATGTGATAGGAAAACTTGTTCTAATATTGTTCAAAATACTTGATCTGTGCCTGTAGTAAAATGAATGCCCTTCTTCATGATTATCCTAAATTCATGATATTTTGCTCTGTTTATATTAATTTTAATAAATTATTGGTGTATTTTATTTAGATAACTCATTTTTACTATTGGATTTTTATTCACCTAACGTGGAATTTATTTTTCAGTCAGTTAAGATATGATGGATGTGAGGCCATAGCTGCTAATTTAGCTAAAACTACCAATATTATGAGCCCTTGCCCTCCATCTGCAAGACTACACCAGGTGGTCAATCTTGGGCTGCGAGCAGAAACAGAAGGTAATGTTAAAATATATCTAAAATGAAATTAAATTTAGCTACTGTAATAGATAGATATAAATTTTGGAGATAATTCATATGGAGATGGCATGCAAAATTATTACTGTATTTGGACTGCATAGATGGTTAATCTAAAAAAATGTATATTTCCAGTGTTTAAAACTTGGTGGGAACCTGTTTTGAATTCTTAAATGATATGGATAGCTACAATAAGGTTCCATTACTAGTCCATAAACATGCTCAAATGATTGTAAACAAGTTACTAGTAAGTTGAATCACTTAATAATCCTATCCCATCTGAAATCTTACTCCCCATGGTCCTCGACCATTGGTATATCAAGTTAGTATATGACCAGTAAGTAAATTATAATTTATGAAGACTTTATATTACAGGTAGTAGACCAGAGAACCAGCAGCTTCCTGGACTCACAAATGCAATTGGACCTTCTGTGGCTTCCAAAGGCATTGATCTGGAATATGAACCCGAAGGTAGGAAGCAAGTAGATTATTACACAATAATTATTCGCAAAGCAAACAGATTATTGGGAAATATTTACCAAGTGGTAAGGTTTTATACAGTCGTTCAACGTTTCAGTCGCCAGTTAAGACATGTTTTAGTGTTTGGTGTTTACGCTTAGTTGCAAACGACTGTATTCCCAGATAATCACTTCGCCTTCAGCGAATAATTGTTTGAGGATAATTTTAGACTTGAATATCAGAGAAAAGATAAAAATTCAGGATAAAAAAATGTTTTGGTATTACTTCAACTCTGGCAAACTTTTGAAAACCTCATAAACAATGCTCCAGAAGTGATTATCGTCTCAGAATGACTGGTGGCTCAACCAATCAGAGCAGGAGAAACTCTACATATTTAAGTCAAAATTTATACCAAAAATCATTATCATTATTATTCAAGGCTGCAAATATGTGCCAAAAATCTGACAAATTTTCAGTTAAAAATGATCACTTTACTGGTAGAGTAAATGATTTGCCTTGACTGGACGTTAGACCAAACAAGTTTGATCACAATACTAGTAAGTAATAGCATTTTGTTTTCTCTGGCCACCAAAAAAAAAAAACAACACACCAGCTCTGGCTTGAAAAAAATTGCAGTACCTACAGTACTTGATCAAAAACATTATTTGCAGCCTTGATTACAGGGACAGTGTATACTTTTTAACATAAAGAGTTTAACATTAGATACCTTTCCACACACAAAATCCATAGAGAAAGTATCTAAAAATATATAATATTATTTAAAATTATTTGCCGAAGGCAAAGTGAATATTGGGGAATGTTTACCAAGATGCAAGTTTTCAGCAGCGAGGTAAATATACTCTGATATTCACCGAGGCTGAGGCAAATAATTGTTTTAGTATAAATACACAGGTGATTTTTTCAAAAAAAGAAGAAAAAAAGGAAGAAAAAAAGACTCATTTAAAATTAGGAAAAATCTTAATTGAAGTGACAAACGCGGCTTTCAATTACGCAGGTGAATCAAACAGTTTGTTTGAGCTTATTTGATTGTTTGATAATTTATAATTGTTACAAATCCTTTTTTACCTTTGAACAAAGTAAGTGCAAATTTGTTGGACCCTTTAGTCCTTGTGGGGACAACATATTCTTTCATTATTTCTAATTCCCCTCCTGTAACAGCAATAGAGTGGCTGGTCGCCATTTTGGATTACCGCTGGCGGTGGTCATTGTGTGATAGTGTGAATTTCTTGACCAATCAGTGCACAAGATTTTCAATAATCGCCTGTGTATTTTTAATAATTTATTTTAATAATTTTAAATGAAATATTAACTCTTTGGAAATTTTTTGAAATCTACAGTATGAAAAAAAAATTTATTTTTATTTTTTTGTTTTGGTAAAATTTTGAAACAAAATAATCATAGTACATTGCCTTTGTCTTGTGTCATAAATCATAAACTATCATGAGAACCATCAGGTAGTTTGTTTTTCATTTTCTAATGCAAGAAATATTAATAAAAAATCACTTACATGTAGAGAATATATTATGACGCCTCAGCCATATATTGCTGGCAAATATCATGGATTTGCTGATGGATATGTATGTGGTAATACCAAGTACACCTGCCAGGTGTACTGTCAACACTGCTAAATTCAAAACCATTCATTTATCTTATGAAGGAAAATTTTGAGTTGCTTTTGTCTCCGTTATACTTTGTGAAGGCAAGCCATTCAAGTTTCAGCTACAACCATTGAAAAATGTTTTACTATTTATGTATTTCCTATGAGAATCAATATTATATTTATTCTCAAACAGCTCACAAGGAAAATTATTTAATATATTCATCTTTAATTTTTTTATTTGTGTATTAATTAAGGTACATTAAGCAGATATGCACTACACTTTTATTATGGAACCAATATACATATTTTTTTTGGGAGTCCTTTGACCAAGTAATATTATGATTTACAGTGAAAAAAAGTTTCTTTAAATTTTACTTTTGGCAATGAAAGCAGATTCTCTTCCTTGGTTAAAATTAGGTGTTTTTTGGGGGGGAGGGGGGGGGGAGTAAGTAATGAAATGGAAGGACTTGTCATCTTGTGTACTGAATCTAAATTAAAGATAATTTTAAATTTTGAGATGTTTCGCCTAAATATTGTAGAAAATAAATATTTCAATGGATCATATTAGTCCCTTGTTGTTCAAACTGACATCAAAACCTCAAATATAGAAATACTATTTTGCACTTACAGCATTTGAAACAAGCTGGTAAGAGTCCAGTATTTGTAATATGGAATGTAAATTCTATTTGGACTGCAAAGCATAATGTCTAATTTTACAATGGGAGGGGAATGAGGAAAGATAGGAAGTCCAGAGAAAATCAGTTGATTAATGACATCATAACATGAGGGGTTCAACACTAGCTAGGTTATGTTAGTGAGAGTGGAGGGAGGAGTTTCTCTTCAAAGGTTTTGGTTTTCCTGTTCTTCTTTCATCCTTCCTTTCCCACAGAATCATTATTTTTAATTTTGTTGGAATTCATCAGAAATGTCACTTAAATACCCAGCATTTTCAGTAGAGAAACAACAGAATTTTGATAATTAATATCCAATATTAGGCCTCAATGGTACTTCATAAATTATCGTTGCTTCATAACTTTAACTAAATGATAAATTTCTAATAAATCTAAAAACGGGATTAACAATTATTTATTAAAGATAACATGGATTGTTTTGTCTTATCATTTTTAGTACTAAAAGGCCATCTCCCATCAGCAATCTATGTCATATTCTACTTTATGCATCTGTCTCTTTATGATTAGCTAAACATCTAGCAGTGCAGCTGTTTCAACCGTATCAGCCATTCTAAGGTCGCAGGAAGAAGACTGGGTTGACTTGGCACTGCAGTGCATTGTGGGACTGTTTAGAGGACACATTGCCTTTATTTCGTTCCCTAAAACAGCCCTAAAATGCACTGCACTGCAAAGTCGATCCAGTTAATTCCTTCAACCTTAAAATGGCTGATGCACCCTCTAGTTGCTGTATCCTGATGGGGGTTGTACATTTTGTAGAATTGATTTTTACATGTAATAGTTTGGAACACAGATGTAAACACAAATTGTTAATTAATAGGGTTCAAGATAGCAGGTAACAATGGCCAACATGCCAGACAAATGTTACTAATAGAAGCAGGTCGAGCAAAAGAATATTGAAGTGCTAAATGGAATATAAAAACGAAAGTGAAATTTCACTGAGTTTTTGCTTCCCTACTGGTTTTCGTTCTGTTACAATATCTGCCTTTATTCGTGATGTTAATTAGATCTCTTGTAGATCGTTAGGGCGTTAAGGTTTCTTTTCATGATGACTGTGACATGTTGATGAGCAATTAGCCAACTAATCTAATGAAAAAGGCAATGAATCATTTTTTATGTATGTAATACATGTACCTCTATAAACTTAGATATCTTGTAGTTGGAAGCGTTCCCGTCTTATCGAGGGGAAGATATAGAAACCTTGGGTCAAAGATGTATTTTTGAATGAGAAAGAAATTCTTTAGCATAGGCATAATGCTTTTCTAGTTTTTCATACCACATGTGGTTCTCTTGAATATTATTATTTTTTCTTTACCATTCTCGCTTGAGAGGAAATAATAAATGAACGTAAAACAAACAAAAGAATCTTTTAAGATGTAAGAATGGTCAAGCATTTGCTTAAAACTAAAGAGACCTATTGTTAATTGCCATAACTATTTTGTTTGCTTGGACCCACGATCTCAAGTGTCGTAAACACATTTAATTTTGATTTGTGAGTCACGGTAGGAATTTCCCTTAAAATAAGTGATTTCTATGACACGAAAAGTGGCCTTAATTTAGTTATAAATTGTGGGTTATGGAATAGAAGTACGGAGATAAAGCAAAGAGTGATTGTAAAATCTCATTTACGTAAACCACAAAAACTCTAAATTATTTAAAACAGAATGGGAAATAGAAACGACTTTAAAATATATAAATATGAATAAAAAGTAAATTAAAGCAAAGGTTATCGTAAAAATGGGAAATGAATAATGAAAATTGAAAGAAAGAAAGCAATTCAGTTAAATTATTAAAATCTATTTAATCCTTAACCAGATTCAGTATGCATTTTGACACTGTTCCATTTCATTCCTATCCCAGAATACAACGGGCACCACCGAAATGGCCAAACTGATGCCGAGGGGTACATGGTAAACATAAATACCAAAAAAGCATCGTGTAGCTCGGACAGTGGCGGGGAATCCGACCGTGAAAACGTTCCCCCTCAAGAAGTCCAGGAACACATCCTGAAAATCACCAAAGCCAAGATTGTTGCAGAAGAAATTAATGTTGTTTGCTCAAATGGCGGCTACATCGATCACAACGACGATCTGAACACCGATAACGTCTGCGCACGCGTCAAGAAAGAGCTTCAGAAAATGAACATTTCACAGGAAGTATTCGCTAAATGCGTTCTTGGCAAGACACAAGGGTATTTGTCTGAGATGTTGAAACACGGAGAAAAAGTGTTTTACACTCCCGAGAAGGCGAACAGTAAAGGCAGAATGAATTTTGAAAAGATGAGACAGTTTTTGAGCAAGCCAGAGGAGGAAAGACGTGCTATTTACGCCGCCAAAGCTAGACAGCTGAGAGAAGAGAGATATGTGAGGAAGAGAATGAGCTTATCGGTAAGAGGAATCGATTGTTTTTTTCTCATTGTTTCTGTATAGAACTCTTAGCTTGGGCAAAGTATTTTCACATTAGAGACCAAGTGTCATTCTCTCGATAATAAGATTCATAACATCAATATCAACCAATCTTTATTTACTACGAAAATTACGTATACTAAACTACAATCCAGCTGTAATAGCCATAGGCTAAACGAGACAGTTGGCAAGATTCTTTGTTTTAGTTGTATCCATATTGATGTATCCTCCCATAAGCAACCGTTAAACAAAGAAATGATACCTTTTTGATTGGCATATAGTCTGGGGATTTTAACGTTTGTTTCTTCCATTCCTTATCTATTTATTGACATACTCATACATATATTCATGTATTCCTTTCAGTTAAACCATCCATTCTTTTCCATTTCCCATCCTTCCATCTGATTTATCCATATTTTCTTGCCGTTTGTTTACTTCGTGTTTTTTTTTTTCATTTTTATCCACCAGCGGTGATTAATAACACTAATGCAAAACTATGGGTTTTTTACTTGATTCTCAGATGGCATTTAAACAAGAAGACATGAACGACTACTCACCATCCCCCAGCAAAGTTGGAAAATATAGCACGAGTTACGATAGCTCCATCTCGTATCTATCTCAAACACCAAGCCCCGATAGAACAAGATACACTAGCCCACCCCGTTTACACTCAAGGGGTTCGCCTCCAGCTTTCGTCAAAGAAGAAATGTCCAGCCCACAAAGAGAAAAGCCGGGACACATGTCAAACGATTTCCCGCAACACGAGGGACATCCCGCGATCAGGGATCCTGTACAAATTCATCCTCGTGTGCTGTACATGGCGAAAGCGGATCCCACACGTCACATAAAAGTACCATCGTACGTAGTGTGTAAAAAGGAACCCATGCCAGCAGTTTCTCGAGAGCAAAGGGACCCAGAACACAACCTTGTGGCATCCAAAATCGCTGCCTTATCTCGAAAACAACCAACGCCTCTAAAAACCAGACCTGCTTCACGAGTGTCGTTAGAAAGAAACCACTTGAAGGAGAACTACGCTAATGAAAGTGTACATGATTCAGAGAAGGATTCTGACGGGTCAAGTTGTGGCATTCCAGAAGACGTCGTTACCATAGAAACCCTGCCATTACAGAGTCTGGCAGCTGATGACATGGAGAATAACGAACAGCCATTGGTTCTTCATAGAGATTCTTTTGACCCAAATAAGGTGGAGATTGGCCAGAATGTTTACGTTGTTCAAGTTGATAGGACTGATGCAATTCGTGTAACGAGCTCTATATGAAGTTCGTCCGAAACTTTATCGACTTCTACACTAGTCTCATCATCCTATTTCCCAACACATCAATTCCACCTAAAGCTGACAGCGTCCTTAACCTCAAGGGCTAGTGGGATTATAACCGAACGCTGCTACATTCACATCAAACTATTTTAGAAAAAAATCTTTGTCTCGTAACAAGATAAAGATCTTATTATTACTATACTATTACACATCTATTTACAAGAATATAAAAACAATTATAGGTATTTATGCATTGATTCCATGATTATGAAATTATAATAGGCTTTTTTCCTGGAAGAAAGTTTCGGTTTCATTCTGTTTAGAAGATGATGATGCTATCGTATATTACAGTTCAGAGCAGATTTCGTCTGATTGTAGGACGTGCGGTACGAAAGTAGCACTCAAATGGCTTTTGAAATGAATGAGTGTTGTGATTGGATGGTGCTTGTTAGTACATCGCTTTGTGATTGGCTGAGAGGAAAGCCATTTGAGGGTCAAGGTACGGTACTTTACCGGCGTATTTGAATGCTGCTGAAGTCTTTGTACATAGATCAACTCAGATATTTAATGATTATGAAAAGTTAATATAACTGAGAACCGGGTTTGAAGACGATAAAACAGGTAGGCAGAACAGAAAACATCTCTGAAAGAGTAATAAATTTACAGTGAAAACTATATTATGGACAGATATTTAGGTCCTTGCAAAACCACCTTACATTCTTTGTTTGATAACTTCTTCCCCGAGGTTGAGAAAAAAACTGGGTCGAGTTAGAATTTCAGTGCCTTGTGGAAATGTTTAAGATGTTTATAAGATAGCGTCCATTTCGTACCATAATGCAATGCAATACTTACTCAATCCAGTTTTTTTTTCATTCTCTACTTTCACATCCCCATAATGCTTTGCGGTTTGGGGGGTAACCAATCAAAAAACTGTTTATTCCAAGTTATTTTTGCGTGTACAGATCATGAATAGTTTTGGTCTCACAGAACATGTATTGACTTACGAAATTGTTTTTTAAAATTTACCTTAAACGTCTTCAAGCTTCTATCTTTTTCTGTTTCTTACTTCTTCATTTTATCTTCGGATACCAAACAAGGTATTGTCAACATTGTCTGATCAGCCTTCAGCAAAATAAGTGGGTTTTTACCTTGGGGATGTGAAAGTCGAGAATTGTCTGGTCATCTACAGGACATTTCGGTCTTAGCTCTTTATCTTTTATCGCATTAAACAGGACAAGTATTTTATTGAGAATTATACTTTGATTATTGAAATTTGTTGTACAGAACATGTAGGTCATACCTTATATCTTATATTGTATGATATACCTATAGTATGTTGAACAAAGCTTATATTATGTCTAATAAAATATATATTATCTTCCAAGAACCTTTTTTCGTGTTTTACTATAAATATCTTTTATTTTATGTACTTTTTTCATTGCTTTTATTTACATAGTTTAAATCGGCTCTCCCATAAAAAAAAAACTGAATCATTTGTCGAAGTCGACTACTAACAATTCAATTTATTAGCGTCTATTTTAGTCTCATGATATCTAAGTACGAGCAAAATATAATTTCACAACATCACTTGAACAACGGGGTGCCTACCATTCAAATGTTGATAGTAAGAAAAGAGCGGGAAAAGTTGACTTTACACAAATCGCAGATGGTACACGCGTCTACCGGAAAATCCGAAAAGAGCGGGAAAAGTGTATTACCTCAATCGGAAGATCGAGTTTTCTGGAACTTTTTAACCGGAATTTCCGGTTTTTCCGGGTAAATGATAAGCAAACTGGTACCTAATGTAGCAAGGTTTCCCCATTATCTCCTCGACTGCCATTATAATAAATGCGGTGGAAGGCAGTTTTAATTACGCAAATATGTGATTCTTATTCATTGTAATTATTTCACAGATCATGGCACCACGCCTCCTGCCGCCATGTACGAAACATACTACGTGACGGCTCATAAAGCTCCTTGCAGAACTGCAGCATTCAGCGCCAATGGTAGGTATCCTGCAACACGATACTCAAAACAAAAGAGAAGATCATTCTATTTGGGCTCAATTTTTATATTAGTGGTGTGGTGGTAGCTGGAGTCTCAGGGTTGATTCCTGCACTCATTATTACATGTGACCAATGTAACAAGTGTTTTTCTGTGGGTTTTCTAGTTTTCTTTCCTACACAAAACCTAGCAAGCTAAATTCTAATTCGATCTGTGAGGGGCTCGAGTAAAATGGAGTTGTGTAGACTTGTTTGCCCACAGACAAAACAGGAGCAAAGCTTGGGCTACCTGTGGCTTGGAAAGTACATAACGGTCGAGAATGAAGTAGCCTTTAGTATTTTGATGGTGATTAGATTAGTATTTTGATATTCAGGTGGTGATTATGATTTTTTGTGTAGGTCGGCTCGTAGCGACAGGATCCGTCGATGCATCTATTAAGGTATATGTTCTCTCTTATAAACCAAATCAATAGAAAACCAAACACGACCTTTTTCTAGGGTGGATTTGTTTTTTTCACCCGAACTTTTATTCAAGAAAAAATGGGATTCTAGCAAACAACTTCTCGGATAGGGTCTGGGACTCAGATCTAACCCCTTCCCCCGTCACCCGTCCCCCGTCTTTGAAAAATTGTAATCCGTTGCTCACCACAAGACCAACAAGACCGATACACTTGCTAAAGCATCCTATGATTTGGTCATTTACAGCTATTTCAAAAAGGGCTAGTGATGGTTTTGTAGCATGCTGTCTACCAATCTTGAAAATTATTACATTCATTTATGTGAATAATGTCAGTACGATAGAAATTACGCCGGAAGAACGTGCAGACAAAGTTTTGGAAAATTTCATATTGCTGTGACCTTATGCTGATTGCATTTACATTCTCTTGCCCATTGCAACTTGCAAATTGCAACATGCAACATGCAACATGCAACATGCAACATGCAACTTGCAACATGCAACATGCAACATGCAACATGCAACATGCAACATGCAACATGCAACATGCAACATGCAACATGCAAAGTGCAACGTGCAACTTTCAAACTGCAACATGCAACATGCAACATGCAACATGCAACATGCAACATGCAACATGCAACATGCAACATGCAACAGGCAACGTGCAACAGGCAACGTGCAACAGGCAAAACGTGTAACGTGCAACATGCAACATAACCTTCTCCAAACGTTTTTGAAATAGATATATATTCTTCTCGTTTTGTCTTGAAGGTTTTAGACGTGGATCGAATGGTAGCGAAGAACACCATGCCACAAACACATGACCAAGGACAAGGAATGAACCTAGAAAACCATCCTGTAATAAGAACACTTTACGACCATACAGAGGTGAGGTAACGACCTAGAAAACCATCCTGTAATAAGAACACTTTACGACCATACAGAGGTGTGGTAACAACCTAGAAAACCATCCTGTAATAAGAACACTTTACAACCATACAGAGGTGTGGTAACAACCTAGAAAACCATCCTGTAATAAGAACACTTTACGACCATACAGAGGTGAGGTAACAACCTAGAAAACCATCCTGTAATAAGAACACTTTACAACCATACAGAGGTGTGGTAACAACCTAGAAAACCATCCTGTAATAAGAACACTTTACGACCATACAGAGGTGAGGTAACAACCTAGAAAACCATCCTGTAATAAGAACACTTTACGACCATACAGAGGTGAGGTAACAACCTAGAAAACCATCCTGTAATAAGAACACTTTACGACCATACAGAGGTGAGGTAACAACCTAGAAAACCATCCTGTAATAAGAACACTTTACGACCATACAGAGGTGAGGTAACAACCTAGAAAACCATCCTGTAATAAGAACACTTTACGACCATACAGAGGTGAGGTAACAACCTAGAAAACCATCCTGTAATAAGAACACTTTACGACCATACAGAGGTGAGGTAACAACCTAGAAAACCATCCTGTAATAAGAACACTTTACGACCATACAGAGGTGAGGTAACAACCTAGAAAACCATCCTGTAATAAGAACACTTTACGACCATACAGAGGTGAGGTAACAACCTAGAAAACCATCCTGTAATAAGAACACTTTACGACCATACAGAGGTGAGGTAACAACCTAGAAAACCATCCTGTAATAAGAACACTTTACGACCATACAGAGGTGAGGTAACAACCTAGAAAACCATCCTGTAATAAGAACACTTTACGACCATACAGAGGTGAGGTAACAACCTAGAAAACCATCCTGTAATAAGAACACTTTACGACCATACAGAGGTGAGGTAACAACCTAGAAAACCATCCTGTAATAAGAACACTTTACGACCATACAGAGGTGAGGTAACGAGAACAAACCTTGAAGTGAATATTGATATACAAGATTAAAAGTAACTTTGTTGTGAAGTGTGATCACCCGGGTGAGTGTAGTCTTGAGAAATACTGTTGTTGGTGGTGACTGACGTTTCGAAAACCTGATCAAACTTCAACAACTGTGGATTCAAACTCTTAATCAAAGTAACGCCGTTTACTGACAACATCAACTTCAGCATGAACAACAGTGATGATGTATAGTTTTGTTGATCTGTATGTTATCTATCATCAATAGCAACAATAGCAGCACCACATTTTATCAACAACAATATGACCACTACACCGGGTACCCCCACCCCCACCCCCACCAACAACCACAAGAACAACAACAGCAATCACAGCAACAACCACAACGATATCAGTACATGATATTTGTTTTGTTTGTATGTTGTACAGGAAGTAACGGCATTAGAATTCCATCCCTTCACATCGGTCTTGGTATCTGGTGGAAAAGACTGCACCATCAAAATGTTCGATATATCGAAACCATCCGTTAAGAAGGCATATAGAGCCATACAGGTATGTATGATGGTGATGTTAATGATGGTGACGGTGACGGTGACGGTGACGGTGACGGTGACGGTGACGGTGACGGTGACGGTGACGGTGACGGTGACGGTGACGGTGACGGTGACGGTGACGGTGACGGTGACGGTGACGGTGACGGTGACGGTGACGGTGACGGTGACGGTGACGGTGACGGTGACGGTGATGGTGATGGTGATGATGATAATATGATGATGATAATGGGATGATGACGCTGATGATGATAATGGTGATGCTGCTGCTGATGATGATGATAATGGTGATGGTGATAATGATAATGTGATGATGATAATGTGATGATGATGCTTATAACGATAATGGATATGATGTTAAAGATGCTTTTGAGGATAATAATGGTGATGAATGATGGTGATGATGACGGTGTTTATGGTGATAGTGCTGCTGCTGCTGATAAAGATGCTGTTGCTGATGATAATGATGATGCTTTTGATGAAGATAGTGATGCTGCTGCTAATGATCATAATGATGATGATGACGACGAATGGTGATAGTGATGACGGCAATGGATAATAACAATAGTAGTGGTGGTGTTAGTTTAGATGGTGCATCAATTACTACCATGGATAATGAGGATGATCAAGTAATATATTGTCCGTCGTCTTAACCTTTTCCAGGAATCAGAAGTCATCAACTCGATGTCATTTCACCCGTCAGGAGATTTCATTCTTGTCAGCACCGAACATCCAACAAGTGAGTAATGACTCCTGATGCACCTCAAGGAAAATATCCTCACAGCACTCTCATTTCACTCATTCATTATTTCAGTTCGATTGTATGATACAAACACGTCCCAGTGCTTTGCACCTGCCAACCCACGAGAATACCACACAGGACCCGTTACCATGGTGAGTGATTGACAAGGTTTTTCATACCATAATACTTAGCCATTTTAGCCATTCTCTTCAGTGACGATCATTTTTCTCTTTCTCTTGGAAATTCAAATAATCACCAACGATATCACCAGTATCAACAAGAATCAATAAGAGCCTTGATCATCATTCTTTCCATATCGATACATCTCACTGTGTCAAAATATCCATTCACAGGTTAAATATGCTCCTATGGGCAACCTTTATGCATCGGCCAGTACAGATGGCTCTATCAAGGTAAGAATGCGTGACTTCCAACCACCTTTCATGCTTGACAAATCAAGTTCTTGCGTGAAATTATCACATTCCTTGTGTTACAATAGTCCATTGCATTATGGCGTCATTTTACTACCACTACCAAAATGCTTCGTGAATTTTCTTTCTTATTCAAATTTGTAGTTCCTCATGGGAATAGTGAGACAATTGGTGCTAATTAACAGAACAAAAGACAGTGTGCAATGGAGTCTGGTAGTGGTAGTAAATGACACCATAATGCAAATGTCCTATTGTATAATGCTATCTGAATGAAGAGTAGTGTGGCGCTGGCCTGGCTTACATCTCAAGCATTTATTTGACTGCATGCCTTGTCATAACTGTTTAAGTGTGAAACATGGAGGAGTCCAGCATTGCTGGCTTCTTATATCACCTCAGCTGGGACGTAGAAAGAGGTTTGATTTTGTAAACCGTGATTATTTTCCAGGTGTGGGACGGAGTTAGCAATCGATGTGTAGCGACGTTTCCTCAAGCTCACAAGGGAGCCGAGGTAGGAATTGGTTGAGTTCGGCCTGAATGCAGAAGTTTCGTATTCGATGTAGCCTCAAATTCAAGCACTTGAGAATTATTTTTTTTCAGGGGAAACAAAGGATTTTATTCTCATGAGAATAAACATGGCCCAAGCTCCACATTCTTTACATTACAGTTGACTTTAGCAAGTGTTTAACGAGGCTTAGCCTGTGCAGATGAGTCTTCGGTCAAAAAAAAACCAGCGGTTTTATGTCGAATGAGAAAATAGCTTTGCTATTTTGATCTTTTCTTGAGTTTTTCTTATCTTGCAAAATGTTTTATTCGTTTTTCAGGTTTATGGAGTTCAGTTCTCACAAAACTCCAAGGTAAATACGTGTTCTATAACCACTTCATTAAATCTGTGCATAAGACCTTACGCGCATGGCAAGGCCACTGGTAGCCCAATTCTATATTCCTGGAGATCACCTGGGTATCACCAATAATCCTTCGCATTAGATGTCTTACTGCTGTGGAAAAATTTACGATACTGTGATCAAGATGGGGCCATTTTCGCGCATTTTGATTGGATGATATCAGTAGTCTCGCGCTTTCTGTGATTGGGTTAGCGAACGTAGTCAATTCCTTACCGTGCTACTTTATTATTATTATTCTCTTTTAGTATCTTATTTCAAGTGGAAAAGACTCTAACGTGTTCCTATGGGAACTCTCTACAGGTAAAAACTATTAGCCGTTGCAAAGTTGAGGAAAGCCCTGGATCGAGTTGGCATTACAGTGCATCGTGGGGCCGTTTCCAAGATGGCGTTTACTTTCCCCAAGAAAATATCTCCACAATTTCAAGTACTGCTCTGCCAACTCAACACAGGTTTTTCGTCAATGTCACTACCAAGTGAAACTGCCTTACAGGTTTGAATGTACCCGACTACCCGCGATAGATATAATCTTATAGATTTTGAAGTAAAACTCTTTCGTTCTGTTCTTGTAGGTCGTGCTGTAAACATGTACACTGGAGCAGCGATGACCAACTATCGGACACAAGTTATTTTTAACCACACAGAAGATTTCAGTGAGTACAGTTTTTTTGTTTGTTTGTTGCAGTTGCTGCTGTTGTTGTCATTGTTGCTGTAGGCGAATCTATGTTGATTACCGTTATTATTATCTTATTGGCATCAGTCGGAGTTGGGTTTCCACCCTGACTTTGATGAGCCAAGAGATGCACACATTTTTATCAATGCGCACGCAGCGAAAACGAAGCGAGTAGCTGAAAGAGACTGGTAAAAATTGTAAAGTGGGCTTACAGTAATTCCTGATTGGATGGGGCGGCGCATGCGCAGACAAACTTCTCTACCCTTTTCAATCTTCTTTGCATTTCGTGCACGCGTGGTTTTCCTATTATTTTTGAGTTTTGATGTGAGTTAGTCAAGAAAAGTGGGTGCAAATCTGGATTTAGTAATCGTTTGCTTTGATTTTGTTTATTCGAGAGGAAAAAATTTGAGGTGATTATGATGAAGATAATATTATAATGTATTTGTTGTTCTACAATTCAGTTCTTGTCGCTGATGAGAAGAATAACAGCATATCCTGCTGGGACACGAGAACCACAGAGAAACAGAAATCCCTTCCTTCTGGTAATAATAATAATTAATTGCTAATTAATAATTAATAATTGCTTCTGGTAAGCAGTGCTATCATATCCACACACTTACACGATATAGGAATTGCTTTTTAGCGGCAATAATGTAGAAGTTATAAAGGAAAGTAGTTAAAGTAAGGAGCTGTGAGACCCCACTGAAGAGTACACTTACATAATGACGTCATTTACTACCACTACCAGACTCCATTGCACACTGTCTTTTGTTAGGTGTTAATTAGCACCAATTGTCTCACTATTCTCATGAGGAAATACAAATTTGAATAAGAAAGAAAATTCGCGAAGCATTTTGGTAGAGGTAGTAAAATGACGCTATAATGCAAACGGGCTATTATATCCAAACTAGTTATTTCAACCTTGAACTTTTGAAAGTTTCTGAGCGCTGTTCCATAAAGGTGTTCAATCATAACGCCTTGAACCCGTGTCAAAGGGTTGTTCCTTATTCTTTGCATTTGTTTTCAGGTCACAATAATCACATCCGTTGTCTAGTCCATTCACCAGCTGGTGCTGCCTTCGTTTCTTGTAGTGATGACTTTCGAGCCAGGTTCTGGTATTGTGAAGGCATCTAGTGTCATAGTAAAAGCGTTCCATACGTAGTTTTCCATGTATGGTAGAGGACGTTTAAAGGGTCCATTCACACATCGCCCAGAGTTTGACAGTGAAGGCATTCCCTTGTATTTGGGGCTTTATCACGCGGCAACCATGTTGGTTTGAACAATAGATACCATCACAGGTAGCCTCGCATCCAGTGCTTCAGAATGAATTTATGCAAATGAAATAAAGGTTTTTAATCTCGTGAGAATAAACATGGCCGCCGTGTGATAAAAGGTCCATTGGGAAAGGAAACCACCTTCTGGGAAGTGGTTACAGGCTGAGCTGACTAAAAGTTGAAAGTTAACCTTTGAACGAGAATAAGTTTTGTTACATGAAGTATTCATTGTTACATGATGGTACTATGATGACTCACAGTTAAAAGTTAACCTTTGAACGAGAATAGGTTTTGTTACATGAAGTATTCATTGTTACATGATGGTACTATGATGACTCACAGTTAAAAGTTAACCTTTGAACGAGAATAGGTTTTGTTACATGAAGTATTCATTGTTACATGATGGTACCATGATGCATGATAGTGTCTTACACCACGTGACACTGTTTTGGTTTTTGATAACGTATTGGTTTTCAATAAACTTGAAAAAATAATGGTTATATTTTGTCATCATCTTATCATCATCATCATATCACATCATCATCATCATCATATCACCATCACATCATCATCATATCACCATCATATCACCATCACCATCATCATCTTCATAACATCATCATCATCATAACACCATCATATCACCATCCCATCACCATCTTCATATCATCATCATCATCATCATCATATCACCATCATATCACCATCACCATCATCATCTTCATAACATCATCATCATCATAACACCATCATATCACCATCCCATCACCATCTTCATATCATCATCATCATCATCATCATATCACCATCATATCACCATCATCATCTTCATAACATCATCATCATCATAACACCATCATATCACCATCCCATCACCATCTTCATATCATCATCATCATCATCATCATATCACCATCATATCACCATCACCATCATCATCTTCATAACATCATCATCATCATAACACCATCATATCACCATCCCATCACCATCTTCATATCATCATCATCATCATATCACCATCATCATCATCATCATCATCTTCATAACATCATCATCATCATAACACCATCATATCACCATCCCATCACCATCTTCATATCATCATCATCATCATCATCATATCACCATCATCATCATCATCATCATCTTCATAACATCATCATCATCATAACACCATCATATCACCATCCCATCACCATCTTCATATCATCATCATCATCATATCACCATCATCATCATCATCATCATAACATCATCATCATCATATCACCAGACTAGTTACGATCTCGTGCTGCATGGGATTGCATGGAACTTAGACCCTTAGCAAATACCTCAATATGCTTTACCGATCTCGTATGTAATGATCTCGTGCTTCATAGGATTCTGGGAAACATAAAATGACGTGTCGATAAACCTTTGCGAGGTTGACTGAGGGATTTGGTAACGACTGAAAAGGAGTATGGGGCTGAAATTCAGTAGGACGAGATGGAAAACGTTCACCTAATTTCTCTCCCACAGTCATATGGCATATGAAGCTGTTACAAGTCTCCTCACAACTTTGGAGTGGCGATTTTTTCCCTTTTTTTTTTCAACAAACAAGCAGTTCGTGATATAGTGTATATATTTTATTTCTTCTAATGATATACATAATTAATTCATTGCCTGTATAAGGATTCATCGTCCCATGAAATATAAATACAAAAATAGATCAGAGACTGGTTAAAGAATCAAGTTAGTTTGGTCTCGTAAAAAAATAGAAATGTGGTTTCTTCATTCGGCGTCGCGAACCGATATCGATCTTTCCCGAATTCGCTCGAGTGAACTCGAAACGGGACCGTAAGCACCCGGAAGTCTAGACCTAGGACGCCGGGTAAGCGATACCAGAAGTTTTAGAACTGCATTTTGGGAGGAAGGGGCTATGGAAACGGTTTTACCTCTCGTCTTCTTGATGTAAATTGCTCAATAACCCGTCTTACGAGAACGCCATCTTTTTTCGTTGCGGCTTGTTGTAAATTGATTTTTCACTTCCGCTAGCCAAGAACGTAAAAGGTATCGACTGATTATTTTTGATTGACGGCAGCGAAAAATCAAATAGCAGTTATGCATGCATGCAAATGAGATGCAAATGAGACAAGCATTGTATCGGCCCGAAAGCCTCACTTGGATGGTCCTTAAAACGAAAGAATTTCTCATTGTGGGCTCAACTGTAAATAACGCCTATCGAAAACCGCAGTGAAGAAGAAAACTGCACATTTTTGCGCAAACAATAAGGCCTCTTGAATGAAGGCCATCAATAGATATTTCTCAAGATAAACTTTTCACAAAAGATCATACTGGGAGATTCATTTGTCCCTAATAACCTCTTGCTTTCTGGTTATTTATTAGTTATATCTTCAAAAGCTTATTGCGTTGAGAAAAACACGTCTGTACGTAGGTGACGGCGAGCGTTTCAGGAAGCAAATGCCTTAGCAAGCATCATCATTGGGCGGCCTTTTTGTGTTAGTTAAAGTACGGAGAGGATATAGAGCAATATTCTTTAACTGTATATATACAAATTTGGATTAAATGTGATAGAGCGCATGCAGTAAAACCATAAAATATAAACAAAGTTGATACTGACAAAAAACACTATCTATGAATATTGAATAGATAGAACTGTGGTGAAATATTGGATCAATATTGTGGATCAACACATCTATCATTAGCATTATTTAATGAGTACCAGTTGCTATCACTCAACCAGGACATTCACCATACAAAGACAAATACACAAGAGACCATTTGTGTATTTTGTTTAATAAATGTCCTGCTTGAGTGCTAGCAACTATAATTCACTAAATGGCTACAATTTGTCAGTATCGGCTTTGTTTTTATTTCGTGGCTTTACTGCATGCGCTCTAAGTATATAATAGTCATAATGTTATGATTTATTATTGGTCCTTCCATTGATTAAGATCGGTGTTTCTTTATCTCGTTCTTTCCGTATTTGATCAACGACTTGTTGTTTATCGTTCTCTTCTCGTGAATTCTTCTTCTTCAGCTCTTTTTCCATGGTTTGTCCCATGTCGACGTAGTAACTGAGAGCTTTACGAACTGGTGAAATAAGATGTTCCTGGAACGACCAAAAAACGTTTCAGTGTGCAATAGGCCACTTTAGAAACGAACAAGACACTGGAGCGAGTTTTAGATTTTTATCTTATAAGCAATCTCGTACCCAGAAAACCTCTAAAACGCTAGCTATTCTAGTAAGTATCTCCAATTAAGTAAGTCGGGCAAATTTGAACATGTGTATGAAAACAAAAACCACAGAATTATTGGCCTTCAAAAGTGTCGAGGTATGTATGGGTACAAGGGACACTTGTCATATATTATTATACATAGTAATGTTGAGATGCTTTTTCAAATGAAAGATGAGATTAGGTTCTGATAAGTTTAAATTCAAAACTCGCCCCAGTCTCTTGTTCGTTCCTAAAGTGCCTAATTCAATTTTGCCGAACAAAAGATGGCCGAGTTCTGAGGCGCGCTCTGACTAGTTGGTCGAAATGCTATCTTAGATGTAAGTATCCAAAATTGCTTACTATCAATCACGTGACGTTTTGGAGTTGATTCGGGGGCAAACGAGCGGTTGACTGGGGGCAACTAGTCCTCAAACTATTGTATTTGACTATTTTCGCGACATCAAACCAGAAAACAAGAGATCAAAACGACCTCCAGGATCCTACAAGCCATCAAAAAAAGAGCTATTACCGGAAGTGACGTCTATTGATAGCAACCTATACTCACGTCCTTTCTAAAGAAAATTTGAGACTTGCTGTAACTAGCAAGAACGTCGTGCCAAGGGTTTCTATTGATAATGTAGGCATGTACAGAATGGCTTTATAAATTTCTTACCTCTAGAATTGGGAATAATTCTCCAAGAGCCTCGAATAAAGGAATCAAGACAAATTTTATGAATCCAATCTGTGCAGACGGTTTGGTTACTTTATTTCTATCCATGAATGGCGCTACTGGTAACCCCTCCATCTTCTCTACATCACTCTGGAAAAAATGAAAAAGAGAAAACCCTGCTCAGAACCTCTTATGGAAATAAATAAAGAGAAAAAATGAAATAGAAAGATATTGAAAAAATGGGATTAATACAAAATGGGAGAAAAAGAAAGGAATGGGAACAAAGGAAATACGACGCTATGACGGTGACAACAGAGGAGTTGCTGAGAAGAAAAAAATGAGAAAAAGGAAATAGGAAAAAATAGGAGATAAAATGATAGAAGAGCGTGAGTGTTTACAGACCTGAGTAAAGAATTCTTGTAGTAAACAGTCTAACCAAGGCTCAGCTACATCCATGGGTCGTGCTTCGTTAGACACATCTGATACTTTGATCATTATTTGCATCAACTAATAAAACAAAGCACATCTTTTAGTCATTCCCAGGTTGAGTAAGATCCTGGGTCGAGTTGACATTGCAGCGTATTTTGGGACTGTTCAAGAGGACAAAGTAGACGTCATCTTGGAAATATGTCCATCAAAACAGCCCCACATTGCACTGCAATGCTACCTCGACCCAGGCTTTTGCTCAACCTCGGAATGGCTTTAAAAAACATGTAAGGTAAGTTTAGGGAAGGGAAAGAAAAAAATGCCGTAAACATATCTATCACTAGTCCTAACCATAGAGACGCGGGTAAGCGATCGACGTTTGTGGTAAGGGACACACGAAGGACATGTATCTTACTTAGGAGGTGACTACTAGACAGTCAAAACATGTTAACGTAATTATTTCACTTCAAATACTTAGGGAATGTTTGGACAGTATCCCGAGCCACAAGCTATTGACTATAGCACTCGACGTCAAACCGAATCGGAATGTTGAAGTTTATTTTTGCAAAGGGATGACAATCCGGGATTTCGGAGAATTGTCCTAAGAAAACAAAAGAAATTTGTCTCAAAACAGATAGTGTGTAGTTGTTTGTGGGAGAAAATTTTAATTCCACTGAGAAAACTTCTGCAACGATGATTGGTTCGCTATTGTTTCAGTCGGTACCATGAATTGGTAATGACTCACCATTAATTTATGACCCTCATTGTCAAACTTAAAGCCAGATTTAAGCATTTCTTTAAAGTTCTTGAGAATCTCCGAGTGTCTGGCCATATCTGTAGCTAGTATACACCTGAAACAATACAATGATAAGATCTTAATATTTCCCCTTCACAGTTCCCTGCGCCATCTTGAAAGGTAGCCATGACTTTCCATCGAAGCGAGACGAACGGGAAGCTTGCAATGATCGAGAGCTTGTTTTAACACCTTGGACAATTATTCACATGTGTCTATCATTGGAAGCTCACCGTTCGTCTCACCTAGGGGACTATTCTTGCTTTTGAACGCTCTGCAATATCATAGTACGGAGACAAAAGCAGGAGTTTCATATTGTGTTTCTACGATGATTTTATTTTGCACGAGCATGTCTCTGTGCTCTCATATAAACACGATAGCCATGCAATTAGCGATCGCGTTATTATCAAATACAGTGACCCTTATCATGCGGACACCCTACATTTTGATAACTGACATGTAGTTTTACGGTGCCAAAGTTTTCTTCCATACTATAGTTACTGTTAAACAAAACACTATTCAGCAGTCACAATTCAATTTTTATTTATGATGAGGTCTTCAATAGAGCTACTACTGTACGTTCTTGGGATTATATATATATTTGTTAATGGATTTGTTGCCTATTGAATATTTGAGTCACCAAAGAGTGTTTTGCACGTCCATAAACCAAAACTGAGTGTTGTGAGAATGAACGATTTTCTATGAATCCACCGACTCGGGCAAAGTGTGAAAAAGTGTGCACTTACTTTATCATTCCTTCACGTATCTTTTTGAACATCTTGGGACTAACATTCTTAAGAATATTTGATTCATTCTGATAAAAAGAGAAATAAAATGTCACTAGGCAGTAAAAAAATATGTATAAGATGAACAGATTCTCGATAGATAGACCGAAATAGCCATTCGAGGTTGAAGCGGAAAGCTGGGTCGAGTTGCCATTGCAGCGTATTTTTGGGGCTGTTTTAGGAGGCGAAAAAGATGTCATCTTAGAAAGATGTTCCCTAAAACAGTCCCAACTCAAAATATTTTTTTCCTCAACTTTGCAACGGCTAATACTATCCGTCTTTCAGTCCTTATAGGCTCAGTCCCGCTCGCGGGTTTGGTCTCTAGGATGCGTGGGGATTCGGGTGAGATAACAGCAAGAGAACCGGACTCAAGCTCTTATGTGAGTCTGTACAGAAAGATTGGTACCGTTAACAGTCTAGTAAGATAGTGAGAGGCAGGCTAACTCACACGGTGCAGCTGTTGCGTGCAACATATTCACCACTTCGCCTTAACTCTTTCGCTCGCAAGAACCTTTAACTATTATGCGGTACGTCAATTATTGATTCCGAATGAGTAAGTATTGCAATGTACTTCCACTTTCAATCTGAACCAATCAACAAAAAACACGAAAACGCAAGAAAAAAATAAAATAAATTTTATTTATACACTGAAATACTTAATCAAGGCTGAATCACAGGTCGAATTAGAATGACGTTTAGATGATTTAGAATATGGTTTTACGGCATAAACAGAGGGAGGAAAACTCTCGAATCCAGTAAAAGAAAATCCGTCAGTACTTGATTACGCACACCAAACCTTACTACCCTCACGTGCTAGTAAAAAGTCAGTGTTTGAGTGGCCATGATTGCTGTACCTGAGACATGATATCGAATGCTACAGCACAGTGGTGATTCTCTAAGGGCGATAGATCGTTATATCTTAATGCCAACTCTGTTCTTGCGTTGATCTACAATTGGAATCCAAAAGGCAATAGTAAGTATCAGTATTTGCGTCTCTGAAGGTAAAGAGGGGGGGGGGGGGTTCGAAATTCTAGAAGATGCACATTTTCCTATACTAACCAACTAATTCCAAGCTACAAGGTGGGTCACAGGAACCCTAGGACCCCTCTAAATATACCCCTGTAATCCTATGCTCTACGAGTTTCCCCTTGAATTTAAGAAAATACTATGTAGTTATAAAGCTGCCTCCTCAAACAAACAAATGATAATTGTCGTAAGTTATCTTTAAATAAACTGAGATTGATTGGACCTCAGTTTCCAGATAAGCACTTCACACGGTCAAACGGTCAGAAGATAAGACTAACGGTGTAGAGGACTAGGTCCTACCTGATAAGCGTTGTTGTATCCCGGATGATCCAAGTCGTGACACAGTGCTGATGTCAACATGATCAAGATTTCATGAGGTTCAATTTTTGACGAGATATCTGTTATCCATATCAAACCATACATCTAACAGGACAAGACAAACAACCAAATAACCCCAGTTAGAATTGTGCAATAAAGGTGCTTTCCTTAGGGGGGACTATGGCACATGTACAGCATGTGGAACACGGTGCTTGGCAAATGAAGAACGACAAACAGCATTAAACGTACAGCCACGTATAACGTAAAGTTCTTGGTGCACGGCATTTTACACGTTATGAGATACCGGTTTATACACTGTGCATGAAGAACGATGCAAGACAAGCATTCGACGTACTGTACGGCAAGGTACGGCACGACAGCGCACGGTACGGCACGGCACAGCACAGCAAGTGAGGCGCAAAGCACATATAGCATGGTACAGTTTTACGTTTGTTTAGCTAAACATAAAGAGCACAATTAACTTATCATTTAACTAGAATGGTTTTCAGACGAGGGTCCTCTAGTAATCGTATTTTGTATTTTTTTCTATATACTTTCTCTCGTTTTAACCGAATATTTTTACACTGATTACCATCATATTCAAAAGCGAAAGCCTCAAAGTTACGACGGGAGATTCTACCTTATACATGTTGCAAAAGTGAAAAGGATTCCCAATCATCCCATTTGCCAAGAACACCTCCTCTAATAATACGCTACAGTTCGGCAATACGGCTAAAATTCCTCACGAATGTGCAATATATATCATCGTTCCCTTCTCGTATCAAAATGCATTCTAAAATAATCTGGGACAACGTGACATCACATTACAGTCGTAGGCAAACATTGAAACTGGTAAAACCCCGAGCAAAATATCTTACCATTTGGGTGACGCAAAACGCGTGTCTAAAATTATGGAATGGCGCTGGGTTATAATGTCGATACACCTCGTACAGGAAATATTGTAGTGTTGATCTCTGTTTCAATGAAAAATATATATATTCGTAAGAATATTACTTAATAACCCAACAGTGTACCTCCCCTTTTCTAAGGTTTGCATTGTATTTCGTTTTAGATACGTTTTCAGATACTGGGTGTCCTGTGGTAACGATACCACAAGTATCCCGAAATATAAGAGCCTTTCACTTTCCACATGAGGTGAACTCTCCTCTGCCATTTAACAAATTGTTTATGTGTCTGTCCTCTTATTGCGTAATCACATTGTCAAAGCAGTGTGGATCCGCAATAAGAGGACAGACACACAAAAAACTGATGTCAATTTGTTTTTTACAATAACAAAAGCGATTAAAAACTTCTCATTTTTACTGACCAAAACAACTAACGGAAAGAGAGCGCACTCGTTGACGTCAGCTTATTGATGATAAAAAATAACCAATCAGTGCGCGAGAAATTTGTAAGTTATTGTAAAAAAAGTCTTTTTATCTTTATGCCATCTCTGAATATAACATTTAGCGTGTGGTTGCCAGAGGCTAGCGATAGCGAATATCGTAATGCAAACGATTGTTGGCGAATCTACGATCAAGCTAGCGTGATCACACGCGCGAAACTCGATAACACGCGCGAAATCGGCGGGGAGATTTTTTTCGAGACACAATAGAGTTTTAGTGGACGCCAATGAAAGTGTTTCCCAGCATTGTCATTAATTGACAATGGCAAATTGTACGATTTCGCGCGTGGGATTGAGAAGCGCTGTAAAATTTTGATAATTTTATTTCGAAGCTCACCTCAATATTAAACGAGTCTAATAATCCTAAATCCACGTACATCTGTTGTAATAAGTATAACATTTCTTCCTCTTCCCATTGCCTAGAAGAAAACACATCGATATCAATCAGTAAATTAACATTTGGTATCTTAAAGATACATGTACATGGGCAGGTGAAAATTTGAAATGAATAATTCTTAACACCCCCCTTAAAGTCATGCAAAAAAATACGATCCCCCCTTAGCAAGGCTTGTAGTTTCTCCCAAAAATTTGGGCATTCCCCCAATTATTCTGATAGAAATTTGCCTATCCCCCCTTTTCCCTACCAAAATTTTCCCAATCCCTCATAAATTTACCTGCCCCCCCCCCCCCCTCTGCCATACATTATGAACTCAGGGGGCTCAAGCATACCAGTTGTCGAATGTCGGCTTTTTCAAAATATTTCTTGTTTCTTCTGATAACTCTGCAGTTCTACATGAGAAATCAGAGGTAGTTATAACGAGTATTAGTGGCTGATTAGTATACCTGTACCCGAAGTTCCTTGGAAATTGGATTTTTTTGTAGTTAACCTCCAAAGAAATAATAATCAGGAGAATAAGACATGGTCTGAAAAGAGTGTCTATTTCTTAGCAGAGATCAAAAGTACTTTAGATTACAAGGGATAAATGCTGTTATGTTACATCATTTTAAAATTCACTTCTGAAATTCTTTAATATTTTTATGCGTTTATTAAACCTCTTTAGCTTCAGTGTAATGTTCTTAACCAATTTTAGACCAACTGTTATTTCTTTATCTAATGGTTGAACATGAGAAGACACATGAATATGGATACAACTCAAACAAAGATTCAAGAGAATGACAGATACTCTAAAATGGAAAAACCTTACAGCAAACTATTTTTATTATATTATTTTATTTGTTTTTTTTTCTGAGGGGAGGTTAACCACAACATCTTTTGCCAAATATTGTAGGTCCCTTAGTGCAAGAATGGAGGTATATATATTCATGGAACAAACAAAAATTGTGTATCTTCTTTCTTCTTTACTTACGATAGTTTTTTAAATTTCTTAAATACGTTTTGAAATTCTTCTGATGTTTTTCTAGCAAGAATTGGTTTTGCAGTTCCTGGTCTACGTGTGCCACTAAAAGAAAAAACAAATATTTAAAGTACGAAAATATAGATTCTTAAAAAGATTTGGCTTCCATTAGCATCATGTGCAATATAAGCCCCATTTTCATGACAAAATCCTAAGTGTTTTTCAATTATTCCAAAATTTCTTTCAAATAAACTAGGATAAGTAATGTTGAATATGACATTTGAACAATTAAGAATGACAAACCTGGACATTTCTTTGAAAAGGCCGAGCCAACTTAAGTGCTCCACACTCTAGACCCGAAAAAGAAAGTCAATATTAAGTGGCCATTATACAAATTAAAATAAATAACAATGAGAAATCTTGATTAAGGTGAAAGATTTCTTATGACTTGGGTCATCTGGTCATAACAAAAGAAAATGCTCTATTATATGTAGTTTGAAATATGAGTTTGAAAGTGGGAAAATGAAAAATGAAAAATGGGAAATGAATGAGAATTAATATAAAAAACACATGTACTAGTGCACAATGTGAGTTTTGAAAATGGGAAAACAAAAAACTGAAAAAGAGCTTGGACTTAAAAGAACAATTTTCAATGTAAAAATGTTTCTCGTAGCTGAGATTTAGAAAAAAATTTGATTAAAAAACCATCATATTCTTGCTGCTGTTATTTCTCTTGAAATATTTATTCAGATTAAATACCTCTAGTTTATCTCTAAAAGAATCCACTTTTGACTTGATGTCCTTTACCACTGATGGAGTCTCTCCATTTTCTATCAATATTTCTCTTTCCAAATTCTCTAGTCTATTTTGGGTAAAGAAAATAATTATTGTCAAGCAATCAATTCACCCTCAGAGCAATTTTAAAAACAAACAATACTAACATAGAGTGCAGACTTTCCAGTACTTAAGCTTTTTTCCCCATAACTTAGCCAATCCATCATCTAATACTTGGTTCAGGAAGGGAATGGAATCAGAAACAAATCATGCATGAAACTGCAAGTGAAAATTTGTTCACCATAAGCGCAATTTGATTCTAATTCTACTGCTTCCACTACTATTTCCGACTCTGTTGTCTGATTTTCACTAGATCTTATCAAAATCTGCTTCCAATTCTGATTCCAACTCTGATTCCCGGTCCGATTCCAACTCCAATTTTGTTACTAAAGAAAACCAGCCTTACCTGCTTTGACAAATTTCCCATTTCCTTTCCCATTCATAATCAAAAATGAAAAATTATATATTTTCATATTTCTCTTCAACATTGATTATTCCAAATCTTCCATATCGTACTTTATACATGTAAATGTTTGGTAAATACTATTCAGTTCAAATTCTAGTTCCAGTTAGTATTTTTCCACATTCATTTTATATTTCGTTTTTCACATACCTTTTCTCTAAAGCCTCTAATTTCTGACCTGTTTCTAAAGATTAAAACACAGGTATCAAATATAGGTATCAAATATAGGTATCAAATTCCTTCAATATATAATGAATTAAAAATAAAAATAAAAATCTTGTGTTAATAAATAGGGATTAAATTAAACTTTATTGGTCTAACTCAGGTGACTTGTATCGAACTCTCTTTGCCGAAAGGGAAAAGAAATAAATGAAATGGCAAAAGCAGAAAAACAATTATAATTATAAAAAATGAAGAATGAATGAAAAAAAGTAAAATGAATATAATTTTAAAAGCTAAATGCAGCTGGTGCATTGATATATAAATAACACTTACATTACAGACAATGAGATGAATTACATCATGTTTAAAGTAGACCCAATACTATAAATGTGTAGGACTCTATCATTATTCAATAGTACGGATATAGTGTTACAGTATAAGGCACTAGGATTAGATCTTTTAACCACTTTAGCATTCATACTCTATTCATATGCATATATATGGATTATCATGTATACGTTTTTATCAATTGAAGATATTTTCATCAACAGCTGAATAGCAGATAAATCATATGAAGATGGTTTCTGTCAAAGGATATTAAGCTAATTAGTGATAGCGTACTGTTAAAAAAAACGACATAAAGCTAGGCTGCCACTTTGATTGAAGTACGCTGTCAACAATTTATAAACCGAAATGAATTCCTGTGTACCGACGTCTACTGCAGAGGGTGTCACTTTTTCTAATCCTCAAAATTCGAACTCAATCACACAGAAAATGCCACCATCTTTTAATTAAGTTAGAAATCCTTTTTTTAATCCCTCAGTAAACAAATATACGTCTATGGGAATGGATATTAGCTAGAAAAATAAATCCATCGCCTTGGTCTGTGTACATTATTTGTCTATCTCGAGATT
The DNA here is from genome assembly GCA_011057435.1 of Actinia equina. Classification (NCBI taxonomy): domain Eukaryota; kingdom Metazoa; phylum Cnidaria; class Anthozoa; order Actiniaria; family Actiniidae; genus Actinia; species Actinia equina. The sequence goes on along the minus strand of WHPX01001169.1, from coordinate 136,441 downwards.
AAAAGTGGGACAGCCACTCTAAATGCTCAAGGGATTACGACTACAAAACCTTAATAAAGCCGACATTCTTTTTATTATCGAACACATAAATCCGATCATACCAAAAAATATCTGATTTTAAAATCAAGAACATTCGAAGATTCTGATCCAGTTGGATATTTTGATTGCACTTGTGCAAATAATAACTGACTCTCAAAACAGTAACCTAAGAGCAAAAGATCACAACAATGACAGAGAAAAACACAGTTTTCATCTTAAAGCTGATGGGTTCCTTACACATTCGTATATTCGACTGTCTGTTCCAAAAAGGCTTTTAGCTTCAAAGCTTTAACTTATAAAAAGTGCTCTATGAATAATCGGGAGCTGCATGCATTAGAGCAAATATTTTGGATGTGATGAGATGTCTACCTAACTAAAGCAACGTGAAACATAATCGGCACACTCGCACTCACAGAGAAAATCAAGCTACAATAAATACTACAGTAGTATTACTATTAGCATTTATATTATGAAATAGTCAAAATATACTGAAATATAATAAGGTTTCAGGATGTTATCCTTCAAAAACTTGCCCCGCTATATAGAGCTGAATAATTCACATGCCTTACAAAGTGTAAATCTAATCAAGAAGGAAACGCGCCACTAATACTTTCAATGCGACTTTTATTCGCACAGTACAAAGTAACGAGTGTTAAGGATGATCTTAGAAGAATTATTTAAAAAATCAAGATGACTATAGGTTTGTTTACCACAAATTCCGCAGGCTGTACAGCTCGTCGCCACAGTGTCGAGCCGGTAGCGTGTTTCGGGAGAGTTCTCCTGCAGTTTTGACGATATATTTACCAAATTTCCCTTGGTATTGTAGAGTTTTAAAATATCGTAAGGGCTTGCTTCAGCAGCACATCGAAACAACTCTAAAAGGATGTAAATTATAAAAAGAATTCACTAAATTTGTTAGTGATGAAACAGCAGTGTGCTTGAGGCTTGGCTTTCAATTTCTTAAAAATCAACTCGCTATTTCAGGTAATTACTCATAACACAAGAGTAAAAGAATAAGCGAAAAACTAATGGAAAGCGTTGCTTGTAATAATGATAAAAGCATCAATGGCACAGAATGAAAAAAATAGTATTGAACCTTTGATGTCCTCAGTAGGAACGTCCGGTCCGAACTCTGCCTGCTCCTCTTTCTCTCCGACTTTAAAATAAATCACTTTTGCCGCCATGACTTCTTCAGGAAAGAAGATTTCAAATTAAATTAGCCACTGTAAACTAGCGGTTACTTCTTCAAGGATAAATCTGATTCGCACATGATGATGATTTTTGATCAAGTCTTCCATTGATATTAGCACGTTGTTTACATGTTGATTTCTCCATCCGGGTGCCTCACAACGAGACCGCGGCAAATATTGACAGCGGTTAAAATTGCATTTCTCTGTTTGACTTCATATTTTCTCATATCCCTTCGATCCGGCTTTCTTTCTCTCTTTCTTTCTCACTTATTTTTATAAACGTACAATACTATCACGAGTTGACAAATTAAAATGATACGATTCCAAGTTATTTATACATAATAGTTTAAATGAAGTACTAGATAGATGAGGCAATTCAGTTCGAGTGTATTCAGTCAAACTGTTGAATAGTTGACGTCACCTAAATAAGATAAGTTAGTTACTATTTTAGCTGACCCCACATAAATTTCAAACTACGAGTAAACAGCTACTGAGATCAGGGGGAGAAACGATGATGCAAATGAATGTCTATTCACTTATTCTCTGGTAAAACAGCCCCCCGGATTAGCATGACCGTTATTTGGCGCGCTTTTAATATTTCAAGTAACGTCAACTAAATAGTTATGTAAGATAGATACATTTATGTAACTATTCAACAGTGAGACTAAAAACACTCTAGTATAAAACCCTACCTTTATTTAAATTTTGGATTTATTTGTACATTTTCGTTATATAATTATTGGTCATCCCTGATATTGGGCCTCCTGTGAAGTAATAGTCCAGGAGTCTGGAGCAGAACTGTTATTTTGTCGACTTTCACAACAAAAAAAGCAATTCTTTTGATAAAGACTCTTCACTTTTAGGAGATTAAGAGAGCACTATACCTTAGATCTTGGTCCTTCCTATCATCCAACAACATTGCTAGTCATTCTGTTCGCAGGGTATTAAGAGAGTGTTGGTTCTCAGAGGTTTAGTGTACATAAAAAGAAATGAAGTACTGAACGTTACAGAACTATGATCCCTTCTTGGAGAAAACATAACATTGTTGGTAAGATTTCAATGAAAAATGTCTTAATGGACATCAAAGTTAGCAAATAGACCCAGGTAATTTTTTGTAGTGCAATGTCTTCCCATTTCAGACGGCCACGTTTCATTGTCTTGAGAATAAGATTGTTTGTTTGAGTTGTAAAATTTATGTGTCTTTCGTGCACAACTGTTAAAAAAAGAAATGATACTCTAGGGAATGACACGTGGTCTAAAATGGAAAACATTGCACCACAAATAAGTGAAGTCTAATTTTGCTAGAATATTTTTTTTCTAATTTTCTACTTTTTACTTGCTTTTTTCTAATGTTAAAGCTTGTGTTGTATAATTATCTTGTACAAATATCACTGACAGAAACTGAAGAAGAAATTGCCAGGAACAGAGAAATCAAGAATAGAATCATCAACGAACTGTCAATCACTGTCAAAGAAGTATGTTGTTTAATAGTGAAACCTTTCCCCTCATACCTGAAATATCCTCACTTTTATCCCTCATAGGGGAATAATTGTAGTGTGGAAGGGAGTCATTGATGCTCTAGTTTTCTCTCACCTTCGAAGTCTTGCAATTCCTGGACTGGGCATAACCTGTGAGTCAAGTCTGATGGGTCTTTCCCACGATAGTATGTTCTTGTAAATGCTGTATTTTCTGTCATAGATACAGAAGACTCACTTGGATGGCGACTTTGATATTGACAAGTATGTTTTTGTATTAATTTTTAGTTTCAAACATAGATTGGGTAAAAATTGTATTGAAATTCATTTATTAATTAAATGTCTTGTTGTTTTTTTTGTTGCTGTTGTTATCTCCTGTTTTGTTCATTTATTGTTATTTTCCAGGAATGACCAGTATGCATCAATGCTGTGTACATTGATAGAAGCAATGTTTCTACATGGATACCAGGAACATGGTATCAAGGTGTGTACATGTATATCACTCACTATGCCTAGGTCTATCTTTGGTTATCCCTGAGGTTGTTACAGAATTTAATCTGTGAGTTAACCATGCCATTGATCTAGCTTTGGTTAGCCCTGAGGTTGTTACAGAGTTTAATCTGTGAGTTAACCATACCAAAATTCTAGCTTTGGTTAGCTCAGGGGTTGTTGTAGAGTTTAATCTGTGAGTTAGCCATTCCATTAATCTATCTTTGGTTAGCCCTGAGGTTGTTACAGAGTTTAATCTGTGAGTTAGCCATGCCATAATTCTAGCTTTGGTTAGCTCAGGGGTTGTTGTAGAGTTTAATCTGTGAGTTAGCCATTCCATTAATCTATCTTTGGTTAATAGCCCTGAGGTTGTTACAGCTAGAGTTTAATCTGTGAGTTAGCCATGCCATAATTCTAGCTTTGGTTAGCCCTGAGGTTGTTACAGAGTTTAATCTGTGAGTTAGCCATGCCATTAAATTAGCTTTGGTTAGCTCTGAGGTTGTTACATAGTTTGGTTTAAGCCTTGAGGTTGTTACAGAGCCTATTCTGTGAGTTAGCCATGTGCCTTAGGGCTAACTTCAATCGGCCTAGAGGTTGTTACAGGGTTTGTTGCATGAGTTTGCTGAATCCCTGCACAGGTTGTTTTAGGGTTCAATCATTGAATTAGCCATGCAGTAGGCTAACTGTGAATAGCCCAGAGGTTGTTACAGGGTTTGATACAAGGTGAAGGTTGAACACACAGCTGAATTTACTACAACTGAAAACAAATTCTTTGTCTGTGGTCCTAGATGTCCAATTTCTATAATCTGCTTGGGAAGATTTCTTCAGAATCCATGCCATCACATGTAAGTATGTATAAATCTTCCTTGAAAACCATAAAAAATGAAATAGAAAACTGCACTATCAGCAAATATTAAAGGAGCAGATTGTAAATTTAAAAAATTAGTTCTGAAAAGTAGGTTTTATTTTTTTTTTTTTCAGTCTTTTTGGAGTTTCCTTGTCCATTTCACCCATAAAGACATTACACAGGAGCTACAGCACCTATCACATATAACCACACCCATTGGTCAATGCAGGGTGAGTATAGCTCCTATCACATATAACCACACCCATTGGTCAATGCAGGGTGAGTACAGCACTTATCATATAATCACACCCATTGGTAAATGTAGGTTGAGTACAGCACATGTCACATATAACCACACCCATTGGTCAATGCAGGGTGATGCTAGTTTGTTGATAATGGTAATACTGGACTGTTTCAGGCATGGGTGCGTCTGGCTTTGAATGACTGTCTGATGGAAAGTTATCTTGATGCGATGCTGTCAGACACCAAGAAAATACAGTGAGTCAAGATATCTTCAGTATTTATTATAATTCTCCTTTCCCATAGATCTATTTTATGGGTCAATGCATTTATAGTATAAGCCATTATTCATGAGGTACACAGATCTTGTAGCTGAATGTTCATTTTGGTAAACAACTGTCTGATCAACTGTAGTTAAGTTTCTAGTCTGTCCATGAAGAATGGAGTGCAATAGTCTCCCCAGAATTATGCAAAATACAAAATAAAGATGACTTGTTAAAGTTGATTTAAAATTGTTTTTTATCCCATTCGGTGTCTTCTACATTTTCTTTTATTACATTCTATGGATAGGAATGTACTACAAGTCAAGTGCATTCATGCTAGAGGAAGAGTTACCATATATAATGATGTTTTTCATCCCATTCCATGTCTTCTACATTTATTTTTATTGCATTCCATGGATAGGATGTACTACAAGCCAGGTGCATTCATGCTAGAGGAAGAGTTACCATATATAATGATCAGCTTCTTGCAAGGTAACAATAATATTGCACATGCAATTCAATTAAATAATGAACTACAGTATATATCACTGGCCGAGGTGGCCTAAGGGTTATTGCATTGCACTTTGGACTTACATTGTGCTCTTAAGAAAGACTAATTGAAAGTGCCGAACTCTCCACCTATATTATCTATGTCAAAGGGGTGCCAATAAAATAAGGGGGGGGGGGGGGTAATCTGTGATCTGTGGGTTAACTTGGGGAACTGGAATTTATCCAGTGATTGTAGATGATGGTATTTATAGTTTATCTTATTAGTACTCTTTTTATGGTTCTTCATGATAGTAATGATATAAAGTGATGGACTTCAACATCAGTATATTTATCCAGTGATTGTAGATGATGGTATTTATAGTTTATCTTATTAGTACTCTTTTTATGGTTCTTCATGATAGTAATGATAAGTGATGGACTTCAACATCAGTATATTTATCCAGTGATTGTAGATGATGGTATTTATAGTTTATCTTATTAGTACTCTTTTTATGGTTCTTCATGATAGTAATGATAAGTGATGGACTTCAACATCAGTATATTTTTGGGGGTTTCTTCTTCTTCTATTTTGTTTGCTCGTTTGTTCATTCATTCATTTGTCATTCATTCCTTCCCTTGTTTGTTCATTCCTTTGCTTGTTTGAGCGTTCCTTTAGTTATAATAATTCGTTCATTTGTTCATTCGTCCTTTTTTTTTTTTTTTTCTTTTTTTTTCCTTAGGAATAACTGAATTCAAGTTTAATTTTAATTATAACACACCAAGCTTGAATACCTGGACAGGTGATACCCTAGCCCTGGCAGGAATATGGCAGCTACCTCATTATGCCATTCAATCCCCTCAACCAGTAACTACCTCAGGTAACAACCAAAAAGCAATTGTAATGTAGCTGGATTTTCTAGCACAAAGCATCTTGGGGAATTGAGTACTCATGATCATGCCATGTTGCCTTCCATTAAACTCACCTAATGATTTTTTAAGTACCTTTTGAGTTTCATTACACTTACAGATAGATCCCCATCTCTTATTACTGCTGTTCTCAATTTCCTATAACCCTTTGTGAGCTGTGATGCACATAATGTCTACAGAGGAATTTTCAGCAACATGTGATGGTATCCATGACAGGAGGCACAACAATAAAGTTAAAAATTTGAAGCTTTTTCCATGGCTCTCATTAATTAACAATTTAAATTTTTATTTATATGATTTAAGCATTAGAAACACATGGAGCTACAAGCAGTCAGCCACCATCAAGTTCTACACATGTACGAAGACCAGTAGCCATTCCACATAAAAGGTCTATCAGTGATGAGATAGAAGTTGCCAGGAGTGTACATGAAAGTGCAGAAGGAGAACATGTTGTAATTTGTGAAGAAAATCCTGTTGAAAGAAAGGTGATAATTGATGAACCCCACAGTGAGCCTGAGGATGAAACAGGTATGCTACTCATGTAAGAATACTAATACTTTAGGAGAAGGGAGCATGTTGAAATTTTGTTCTGTCATTGCTACAGCATCTGTGCTTCCCACAATGTGACAGGCAATCCTTTTAATATTTGTTTGTGAGATGAATGAGACAAACCTTTTTCGTTGAATATGGCACTTTATCTCAGGCATTCCTTGTATTTAGAGTATCTAGTATCTAGTGTGGAACTTTCAGCCACGAGGAAGGCCTGTGTCATTCCTCTTACAAGTAAATGCTACCACAAGGAATTGACATGCCTATCACTGGTTAAAGTCTTTTGCATCAGAAGACAGCTAATGGTCCATGTGTAATGATCTTTTTTTACTCTATTCCTGTCATGAAAGATATGATTGAAGAAAAGCCTTTTCCTAATGAGGAGATATCGCATGATACAGCTGATAACAACAAAGATCAAATACCAATACCAGGTATGACCAGAAATTCCCAGAGCTGTTCAACTCAGAGACTAAAAACAATAAATTTAAGTTCCAAAGAGAGTAAGATTTAGTTGTTTTGTCCTTAGAATTAGGCTGCATTGGGAGTATTCTGCAAGGGGTCTGTGCAGCAAAATAATATTTTCTGGCTCTGTACAGAAGGTTGAATAATGTACAGTGTATAATGTAATAGCTCAAAAAGAATGGTAAAGCCCCTCAAAACTGATAGCTTATGCCTGGGGTGAAGCTGTTCTGTGAGGTACTTCCATAAGCACTACTACAACATTCCTTACATTTAGTACACACCACTTAACTCACATATGTTGATTTTTATAGGGGGAAAAATTCTGTTTCATTTTTGTGGTCGATTCGAGAAACAAACTCACAACTCTAGGCATGAACTATGCAGCAATGAGACAGTGCTGTAGTATGCATGCTACGTAATCCACAACCTTGTTTGAGGCCACACCATTGCTCCTCAAAAGGAAAGAGGATGTTGGATCCACACTTGTCATCGATAACACTCAGTGTTCTAAAGAAGATAGTACATAGTCTTGGGTCAAATAAACAACAGAGGTTAACTAGTTCTGGGTCCATAAAGTATATGAAAGTTCTAACCTCTATTCAGGATATAGTGATTAGTATATGTAATATAATATTATTTTGCACACAATCTACAGAGACTGATAGATCAATGGCAATCAGTCCAGTTCCCATGATGGGCAGCAATAAGCTAGGAGTCAGCACTGGATGGTCGTCAGCCTTTGACACAAATAACACACCTAGTACCAATACACCTGAGAAACCAGAAACTCCTGAAGAAAATAAGACCAATGAAAAATCAGCTCCACCTGAAGACAGTAGGCTGCAAAATGTACGATCAACTACTGGTATGCCCAGTTATACTAACCTCCTGAGCAGTTATACTGTACAGGGACAAGCAAATTTTGATACTTCTGTGTATGATGAAGAAGATGGAGGGAAGAAAACTACAGAGAAGGTACGATATTACAGACATCTATAAATGTTTAGTTCCAGAAATTTTCTATACTCCTCCCCCAAGTCCCCCTCCCCCTTCACAGAGGAATCTTTGTAAAGAGACGGTCCCTCTTTACCCTTGGAAGTTCCAATTTTTTTAAATGTACAATAATTATTTGTGCACCTTAATTTCTCAGATTCCCATTCCAAGGCCCATCAGTCCAGACCAGACAGAACCACAGATGCCAGGATTTGAAGTGGTACCACGCAGTTCATCTGTACATTCAGAACAGGCTGATGATAAGACACACTTCTTGATGTCTATTCTTACTCAGATATCGAATGAAAAAGGGCTGGACAGTCAGAATTACCAGTGCAAAGGATGTGGAAGGAATATTGGTAAGGATATTTATAGCTGAGAATAAGACTATTTATTTTGTCTTCATCATCATACTTTTTTATATTTCTACATATTATCAGGGTTCCCAGGGGTCAGGGAAAAGTCAGGGAATTTTGTTTAAAATTAACCATGAGTATCCATGTGATACTCATACCTGTTTGCAATTTTCAAATAGACTGATAAATCTTCAAATAATGAAAACATGTTGAAGTATTTAGTATCATTTTGTTGGGTATCCTGTGTAATATGATTAGAGCGAAGCCTAGGTAAAAGTTAGGCATGTGGCCCATGCTTGCCCATACGGCTCAACAAGGTCTGTGATATTTAGTCAGGGAAAAGTCATGAAAATGTCAGGGGATTTTTATTTTCAAAATGGCTGGGAACCCTGATTATTCTTGCATAAGTCTGACCCATGGTGTATTTTTAGGCATGATATATGGAGAGGCTAAAGTGTGTAGGTATGATGGCTGTTACTACTGCTATGAATGCCATAGGGATGATGAAAATGTTATACCAGCAAGGATCATTTACAATTGGGATCTGAGAAAACACAAAGTCTGCCAAGCTGCGAAGTTGTTCTTGTTACAAATTGAAGAAGAACCTTTGCTGAATATTGATGAAACAAATCCTCTGTTGTATGAAGTTGTTGAGGAGCTGCAAGAAATTAAGGTGACCCATTAAAAGATTCAATCAAACACATTCGTATAAGACTTGTCTGTACAAAATAAAATAAGTCAGCTTTATGTAAAGGAGGTGGCTGAATGAGACGTCATTGCCATTTTATGTGGTCATTCAACACAGTGAACGTCTAACCATTTGCAGATATTCTTAGAGCAAAGGGCAGCACCTTCTATTCAAGATATTTTGATACCCTGAGTGTTAGAGTTGATCCCATGTCCTTCCACACAATATTGTCCAGTGCCCAACTGACTGGGCTGAGATCTTTTAAGCAGTCATTAAATTATTACTTCATACAAAGAGCTTAGGGATTCACTACCATTCAATGAAAGTCCAAAATATCTAGAGTACCATACATTCTTGTCAATAGCACATGCATAAGTGTAATCAGAACATGCTCGCCTCTCACCAAGGTAACCATGGGTTCAAGCCCTGCTATGCTCTGTGATATATGTGAGTAGAGTTGCTCATTGGTTCTCTCTGTGCTTCAAGGGCTTAATCCTGCCTCTGCAAAAATCAACTTCTAAATTTCAATTATGGTAGAAGAGCTAGCCACTCTGTGATCCACTGTTAATCCCATTATTAACCACAAAAGTAGGGTTTTTTGGTGTCAATCAAAGTGGTTCTATGACATTGCATGGGCTGCAATTTGTCGGCTTGAAAACGTGGTGTTTTCCGATAATTTCATTAATCACTTTGATTGACATCCACAAAAATCTTATCTTTTTGCAATGGCAAATTCTACTTTTCCATCCATACCTTTGAAAAGCACTGTGATCATGCAATCTCTTTATTTGCAATTTTTTCTCTGTTCTTTAGATGTTGCGCAAACAGCTTCTACACTTGAAGGGGTTTCTGTTCACCTGTAAAGAACCCATTGCTGATGAAGTAAGACGAAGAATATGGCCTCGTGAATACTTGTGGGATGACATACACCAGTATTCTGTTCTGGTAATTATAATAACACTTAAAGTGCCTATACCACCTCACTTAATATTTTCAGTATTGATTCTACATGAAGTGGATATTTGAATGGTAAAAGATTTTCATATGATTTGAGTGATACATCTTGAAGATATCAAGGTTTATACTTCCAATATGTGAATGAGTGTGATGTCATTATAGGAATTTGAGTTTGCTTCTCATTGCTTTTAAATTGCAACACTGGCAACACTGATGACTGTGAGAGAAAAAAATTTGCTAGTTAGTTTTCTATAAACCATGAGTAAGACAATGATGATATATACAGAATATTTTGCTGCCCTAGAAAAGTTTTGTATATTTAATCTTGCCTATAATGACATCACACTCATTACTATCGTTACTTTAACTATGCACTTGACTATCTTTCATTGACACTATTTTATTTATAATACAGAGGTTTAATTGTACCGTCACGTGTTGGCAGCCATGACAGGAGGCAGGAACAATTGAATCTGGTCTACTGTAATTTACATGACAAAGAATTCACTTTCTCAGGGGAAAAAGACTCTATTATAATTGTTCCTTCTGATATAATTCACTGTCATTTAAACTAATAAGTTCCCACTGAAGCGTGGTGTCCCTCAGGGAACTGCCTTGGACCACTTTTTACTTAATCATTTGGGTGGCCTGCTCTGTTACAGCACTGTCTCTCCCCACTCAATCCTTTTTGTTTTGCTTAATTTAATTTATGAAATCAATTTCAGGACTTGATCCAAACTCATTCAGGTCAGCTTGCTCATCATTTGAAGAAAGTTATATCATTCTGCAAGAAACATGTCTATAAATGCAAGGTGTGTTATTGTTTTGTATTTTATTTCGATTATTTCTGTAGGCTGATCTCCCTCCTCCTACTGGCTGGAGTATGTTTATTCGATTTAAATTTGCTTAATAGGCTCATCTTAAGAGTTGAACTTCACATGAGCCAAACCTAACAACATCACTGAAGACCGCCTTCTTAAATCCATTAGGTTCGGCTCTTGTGGAGTTTGACGTTTTACCTGAGCCTTACTTATCAATCATCTAATTTTATTAAACATTAATACTAGCCTTTCATTTTTTCCCACAGACGATTTAAGAAACTCTTTGCAAAAAAAACAGTCTATTAAATTTTGGATTTCATTTTGTTGTTACTTTTTACAACGAAATCTTAATATTTTGCCCTAGTATTTTAAATAAAGGCCATCGCATTCGTTTTCAATTCTCATTTGTTATTTTTCAGCTGTGTTGTCAAAAGGGTTTTATCTGTGAATTCTGCAATGATCCAAAAATTATTTATCCATTTCAAGTCAATACTACAACACAGGTTAGTTATAGATTATCAATACATAATAATAATTAGAGAACTGACTGACTAGCGTCTGACTAGCCTCTCATACATGTGAAAACGCTTTTATGTTTCTACGTTAACACAAGGCTAGTCAGTCGCTAGTCAGTGCAGAACAATAGTTATTCAAATTGGTCGCCATATTTCGATTCATTGACTTGCATCCCTTCAATCAGCAAATATAAATTCTCATATCATTATTTCATAGTATTATCACTGTTATTGTTCTCTACAGTGTCCTGAATGCAAAGCCGTCTATCACAAACAATGCATTGCAGATAGAAACTGTCCAAAATGTGCACGAAGACTAAAAAAGAAGGCTGCAACAGCATTAGATTCTACCGCATTAGAGTTTAATTCTCCATGGTAACCATACCATGACAACAGGACCGTAAGGTAGAGGATTGAATAATCTTAAATTACCCAGCAGCCTCGATTCATGGTTCCCTCCCTGTAGTTACCGTTGCTATGTGCAACAAGCACAATAAATGAGCTAGAATACCTCAGAATCTAAAACTCTGATAGCGGGAATATAAAATGGTTTCTGCTTTTTACTGTCTTTTGCAATTAAAATAAAACCACCTTGTAATTCAAGTAGAACTTTTTAAAACAGATGCTGTATAGTTTTTAAGAATTTAATTCCTCTCAGTGAAAACGTTTGCAACGGTGATAAATTCGCTAACCTTTTCTAATGGGGAACCATGAGATGAAAACTGTCGTTTCATTCGAGAAGGATATGGGAGAAAAATTGCACATGGTTGATTTAATCCCTTTTCCCTGTCCCAGATAAGCCCGCGCCAACACTAAATGCGGTTTTAGTTTTGTGAAACGCTCCGCGAAAGCTTCCCGCCCACGCTAGCGTTCTTTTAGTGTTTTTTTTAGCGTTTCTTTTTTCTCGCCGGCCACACCAAAACAATCCGGAAAACGTTTTCCCTGTTTATACCAATACGATAAATATCAAATGTCTCCACACTAAAGAGAGTTTTCAAATGAATGCGTTTTTGATCATTTTGGTGTAAACGCAAAACCAAAACTCATCGGCCTAATTCTTGTCTCCTTTGGTTCACATTAAGTAAGCCGAGCCAGTTTTTCTGCCTTCTTGTTGGTTGACATGTCAAGAGGTAGAGAGTTTTCATAAAAGAGCATACAGAGCTAAAGTAAAATGGCTACAAGATCTATTTAGATGAGTAAATCCTATTTTGAAATTTAAATTCAAAACTATTTATTTAAATAATAGAAATTAAGTTTAAATTTGTTAATAAATTTCAATAAAACAAATGAAAGCATAGCTATTACACAAGTGTTCACATTTTATATTCGCACAATCAGCAGAACACAGACTTCAAAAAATTGCCAGACTGTGTCGTGCTTCTCCTAACGCTTCTCTTGTGTTCTGCCAATCCTGCATGCTTTATAACTGCACAACACGCGCTCAATTTTTCCATTTTTTCAATGACTTGATCAATGTTGGCCCAATTAACACCAAACTTGTGTGGATTATCAATATTTAGGACTCATGCCAGTCCCTCACGACATGAAATCAGGCATGGGGCCAAAAGCTAGCTAAGTGTGAATGTACTGATACTGAAAAAGTATAGTATTTCTAAAATTTACCCTTCCATGGATTTATATAGTTTTTGTTAAAACTGAATAAAGCTTGTTAGGCTGCAGACATGTAATCTGCCACATATAATAAGAGAATTACGGTCATCACGCCCCCTTGCCATGACGCCCCCAGCCATGACGCCCCCACGTATACCATGACGCCCCCAGTCTGTACTACCATGACGCCCCCAGCATAAACCATGACGCCCCTAGTCTCTGTTAACACTTTTTAATAAGAAGTTTAAAAATATTTCATAGCATAAATCCAAGAACGACAAAAAAATAACGAAAAGGAAAAAAATTGACATCAAAATTTCGTAAGTCCGAAAAATTATTCGTAGTTCAAGTTAGTACGCCGTAGTTGCCATATTTAAGAACGCTAGTGATCTTTCCAATTATTGTTTCGGTTACGCATAAGTTCTCCAAAAAGTTTGACACTGAAAATAAACCACAAAAGAAAGAGATTGCTGGTTAATAAAGTAAGAAAAACATTTTAAAGAATCAAAACATTTGACAGGAAGGACCATTAACGGGCTATGCACGAACGAACGAGTTGTTTTCGAACGAACAAGTTGTTTTCAGAAGTTGTAGTTCGCAGACTTGTAACCTAATAGTTCATTGGCGTAGGAAGTTTTTGACTTATTCGTAATTTTGAAACGTGTGTTTTTGCTAAATATTTTGGTAAATTAGCAAAGATTTCTTACGAAAATCGGGTAGTTTGCCGTTTTCACTTTACAAGTCTTTTCACTGCTGGGTATGTCGTCACAGCAACTCGTTCGCGTCCTAAAGTTTTTGACTCATCCTTAACGTTTCTTCTACATTAATAGCCTTCTTATTCACATAAACTTTCTTGGAGGAGAAACATGTGTGCTTTTAATAAATATTTTGAAAAGCAAGCAAAGATTGCTCACATAAATCGGGTAGTTTCCCATATTCAAGTCGTTACACTGTTGTTGTCACACAACTCCTCCGTCTTTGAAGTCTTCGCTTGGTGACGCGAAACACAAACCGCGTCTCAAAAACGATCATTACAGATGAATTTCAGAGTTCATGTTAAAATGATATTCTAGAGCTACAAAATGGAAATAAATCAAAAGAGCATACTGTATTATCATAGTTAACTATGATATTGCTGTAATCTAAATACAAACGTGATACGTTGACGTGACGCATCGCGTTTGTAATACACCCAGGAATACACTGAGGTGTCACTTCGATTCCTCGACACAACTTTCCGTTCGTAAATTTAAAACCTTTTCTGTAAACAGATGCCTTGAAGAAATATTTTGTCTTTCCCGGCGATTGCTGAAATCACTTGGAAAAGCTATCGAAATAGACATATTTCTTCATTTGTGTAAATAACAAAAGAGTTTGAAACGAGAAGGTGCGCGTCTCAAAAACAATCCTTACAAAAAAGTTTTAATGTTTTTTGTGAAATGATGTTCTAAGAACTACAAATGCACCGAAATTATGTTCTTTAAATATGAAGATTTTTTTAATAGGTTTCTCGTGCCGATAAAGGCATTCCGAAATGTTGATCACGGGCCGTAGTGTTGAGAGTGCTTCACAACAGCGTGACTTTATCGCACGAAATAAACGTTTTTATCGATAAACATGTCTTGGATTCTTACTAGTATTAGCATCTGAATGATGTTCTTTAACTTCTTATTCAGCTATATTATGTTCTGGAACTAATTATTAATGACAATATTCAAGAAGTACATCGCTTAACTACAGAGATTTAGTGCGTTCGCCAGCTTGTCGCCCGGGCTTGTAGGTATCGTTTTTAACTCGTGGATACGCGAAGCGTAGAAATAAAACGAGTTATTTAAAACCGCAATGATCGTGAAACAACTCCAGTAGTGTTCTTTTTATATGGGTTCGTAGCGCCATGTATTATCGTTAAACTTCTTATTAAAAACGTGCTAAAATAGAGGCTAGGGGCGTCATGGTTTACGCTGGGGGCGTCATGGTAGTACAGACTGGGGGCGTCATGGTATATGTGGGGGCGTCATGGCTGGGGGCGTCATGACAAGGGGGCGTCATGACCGGTTACCTAATAAGACAACCCAACATGGATATAAAACCCGCCCCAAAGCAGCCTAAGCTGTTGGTTAGGGAGAGGTAAGGTTCTTGGCCACAGACTTCTGCAACGCCCAATACTATGCAAAAATGGCAACAGCATGTTCATTGTTAATAACAAAACTAAAAAAAATTTTTTTTTGGCTTGATCTTTTTATAAGTTTGTTACATATGGAGCAAACTATCATCGCCTCAAATTTTCTTCTTTCCCATACCCATAATACTTTGAAGAGTATCCACCAGGGAAAACCTCACTTATTTTGCTGAAAGCTGATCTGTTCAGACAATGTTGAAAATAACTCATTTGATATACGAATATAAAATGAAACGGTAAGAAACAGAAAGAGATAGGGACTTGAAGAAGTTTATAATAAATCCTAAATATTTCTTCATAAGTTAGTGGCTTTTC
The DNA here is from genome assembly GCA_011057435.1 of Actinia equina. Classification (NCBI taxonomy): domain Eukaryota; kingdom Metazoa; phylum Cnidaria; class Anthozoa; order Actiniaria; family Actiniidae; genus Actinia; species Actinia equina. Next base: position 121,033 of record WHPX01001169.1, on the reverse strand, counting down.
TGTAACACCCAACCTTTTGATGTTCAGAAAGTGAAAATAAACTCAGAATGAACTGATAATCAATATTGTACAGATAAATGATAGTATAGTGTACATTCAATTGGAGAACGTTTAAATTTGGGACAGTGTTTTGATTGGTTACCCCCAAGGACATTTTCACTGACCCTGTTTTCACCTCATACTTTTTCCCACTAATCTATCTGTGCTAAAGTGGGTTTTGTTGGCTATGAAAAAGGTGATATTTTCTGATTTTTTTCCTTTTTTTAATGTGTTGTTCTCTCCTATACCACAAGGTTTTTTCTCCCCCCCCCCCCCCCCCCACCTCTCTATAAAAATCAAAATGTGAGTTAAGTTGGGTGTATAGAATATTCAAATATAGTAACAAGTCTGTGTGGAGGATACATGGCTCTACAAGCCTCTAGCTTTAAGCTACCGTGTATGGATGATTAAAAAAAGATTTTAGTAGCACACAGTTTCCTAAGATGGTTTTCTTTATGTTGGCCTCAACAAGTTTGGTGAGAATCCCTGTTTTTCAGTATCTTAGTAGAACACAGTTTCCTAAGATGGTTTTTTTTATGTTGGTCTCAACAAGTTTGGTGAGAATCCCTGTTTTTCAGTATCTTAGTAGCACACAGTTTCCTAAGATGGTTTTTCTTATGTTGGCCTCAACAAGTTTGGTGAGAATCCCTGTTTTTCAGTATCTTAGTAGAACACAGTTTCCTAAGATGGTTTTTTTTATGTTGGTCTCAACAAGTTTGGTGAGAATCCCTGTTTTTCAGTATCTTAGTAGCACACAGTTTCCTAAGATGGTTTTTCTTATGTTGGCCTCAACAAGTTTGGTGAGAATCCCTGTTTTTCAGTATCTTAGTAGCACACAGTTTCCTAAGATGGTTTTTCTTATGTTGGCCTCAACAAGTTTGGTGAGAATCCCTGTTTTTCAGTATCTTAGTAGAACACAGTTTCCTAAGATGGTTTTTTTTTATGTTGGTCTCAACAAGTTTGGTGAGAATCCCTGTTTTTCAGTATCTTAGTAGCACACAGTTTCCTAAGATGGTTTTTTTTAATGTCGGTCTCAACAAGTTTGGTGAGAATCCCTGTTTTTCAGTATCTTAGTAGCACACAGTTTCCTAAGATGGTTTTTTTTTTATGTCGGTCTCAACAAGTTTGGTGAGAATCCCTGTTTTTCAGTATCTTAGTAGCACACAGTTTCCTAAGATGGTTTTTTTTTATGTCGGTCTCAACAAGTTTGGTGAGAATCCCTGTTTTTCAGTATCTTAGTAGCACACAGTTTCCTAAGATGGTTTTTTTTTATGTCGGTCTCAACAAGTTTGGTGAGAATCCCTGTTTTTCAGTATCTTAGTAGCACACAGTTTCCTAAGATGGTTTTTTTATGTTGGTCTTAACAGGTTTGGTGATAATCCCTGTTTTTCAGTATGTAGTTTTGATTTAGATTGTTCATTGAGTGTTTTATCTTCTGATGTCTGTAACACTGATGGTTCAGGTGCAGAATGAACCTCACGATTCTCGGGTTTCTTTTCTTCACTATTTGTTCTTAAATTCAAGTTATTATCAAACTCTGTTTGTTCATCAAATTCCCAAACTTGACTTTCAAGGTCTTGGAGGGCTCTTTCCTGCAAAACAAAACAAAACATTTAGTTGAATGTATCAAGGATGTTGTAGCAGAAGCAGCAAATTTCATTTTTTAACGTTTCCCCTAAACACCCAAAAATGTAACTCAATCAGGGTTTTGTTTTCCGAGTCTTTCAATTTGTAGCTGCATAAGATAATTTGATACATAATAGCCGCAGTTCAAATAATATTTCTTATATATTCCCATAAACGTAAAATAGGAAGTGCATGCACATGCTGTGTGCTCTCCTAAAGCACACTCCAAGCCAATCAAAACGTGAGATCCATAGCAGTACAGTCTATAAATTTTAAAATAGTTGTTATACGCTGTAGATCTTGAGTTTTGATTGGTTGAGAGTGTGCTTTATGTCACATATGTAGTTTGAACTCTCTTCCATGCTTTTATTTATTCATTTATTACAGTGGACATGTTCAAAGATAGTTTCTTACCCTTTCTCCAAGAACCAGTTTGATAACTGCCATTGATTTCTTCACCTATCAGACACCAAAATATATTGAATATCATTCTTACACTAGTATCATGGCCATAAAACCTGCTTATTATACACCACAGGAAGTCCAAGCTTGGTTTTTGTTTCAGTAAATTTCTGTAAGTACATGAGATTAAAGAAGCTTTTGTATGATTGGAAAACATATGATAGGGACAAACAGCACATGTCGTATACAATGCAGCATGCCATAACATTCAAATAGCTTCTTATTTGTCCTCCAGTAATTTATCAGTTACAGCTATGGTAAGACACACTACGACTACCATATTGTGTAGTTCCAGAAATTATCAATACCTTCCCATGGAGAAATGTTTTTACTGACCCCCTTTCCCTCTATAAATTCCAATTTTTTTCTACAGAAACTCTGAGAAATTCCAAATTCTTCTGTTGGGGTGGGGGGGGGGGGGTGGATTTCTGGAAATACACATTTGCCATTTCGTTTCCTACTCATATGAAAACCATTCTAACCATACCAAAGTTCCCTTTCTCTCGTATATGTGGTTTAAAAGAGCTGAGTTTTAGAAAGATCAGTGCACTTTTAATGAAAATAGTGAAGAAGGAATAAGAAAATGAAATGCCATATTAAATTAATGTAATATCTTCAAACAAAAAATGAGCATGGGTTGACATTTCCTGTATATAAGATGAGTTTGCGTGAGACCCTAGGGCAGATCTAGCATTCTAAGTTTACTTCAAAACTAAAATTACATACATTCTTCATTAGCCCTAGCTATACACACCTTATGATATCTTTCTGGTGACGGCATGGGTACTCCCTGTCGATTTGCCTCATGTTTCAAAGTATTAAGCATGTTCCGTTCTTTTAACAAAACATACCTATTTTAAGAAATAAGCTGTCTTTAATATGAATTGCACAAAATGCCAAGATGCTTAGGCTTGGAGTATGTTACTCTAGGCATTCTGGTCTCAACAATTTTCCAACAAGAAAAAACCTTCTAACAACTCCCACGCCGACAAAGTGTACTGTGAATGTGTCCGCACTTGTGTCCCAAAACTAAGCACTAGACTTTGCTATACTGTACATGAAACCATGTACCCAAAGCTTTTAATAATTATTTAAAAAATAAAACACACCATAATTTGTGCAAATCCTCATTTGATTTGGTCCTCAATTCTCCAGCTCTCCATCGTCTTCCTGTAATGATAAAAACAACCGTCCCAGGGTCAGCCACACAGCATGTGTTTAGGATAGCAAGAGTAGAGACCAAAAGAGCATTTCCATGTGATGTCACAGCAGCCATGCTGGTGTACCAAGACAAAACATTTACTATCCTAGGGGAATTGACCTCCATTTTTATGCAAAACGTGTGCAGAAAGTTTCTGTTGTTTGGTACACCAATATGGCTGCCTGTTTTCACGGGAGTGAAAACACACTATAGCACTAGTTGGTGTTTACAAACATTAGGGATAACATTGTGACCTTTTATCATGCACAATAGTTCTTGTCACGTAGCTTTGTTTCATCAGCAGATCAGTCTCTGGTTAACTAGCATATTAATGACAATTATGGGCAGCAACTACCGCTATTTCACTGAAAATAACTTCTTTTCTATTCACACCAATCTTAACCAATCTTCAATTTTCGACACAGCCACAGACATTTGTTTTTTTTGGCTTCTATCAATCAAAAAATCATAATTTAGTGAATTAACGCGACGCCTAACTAGTTGTGTGGGTCACGTAATGATTTGAATCCCTTACAACTTATCTGTTTATGAATACCTGTTTTTACAGTCTCAGGAGCTAGTTCCCCCTTGTCCAGTACGCCAGGAGGAAAGAATTCTTCCAAACCACGAGAACAAGATGATGTCTTGAAACCTTGTGAAACGATGGAGGGACACCTAAAGAAACATGAAAAAATGTTCAGTCCAAGAGATTTAGTCATGCTCAATCTGTAAGGAATCTAATTATAAGTTTATGTTTTAAAATACCTAAGTACTGATGTAGAATAACTAGGTATTCTGCACAACACGCTTCGCAGTTTGGCCGCCATCTTGGAATTGATCGCGCATAAACGTTGTATATTTTAGTTGCGCAGTAGCGTTACCGCTGTACAGTTGACTACAGACTGTCCCCTCTTTTTCTTCTTCCTAGGCGGCTTCTTTCGTTTTCATTTCTTCTTATATTCTTGCATTTTATATATTTCCTTCTTTCCTTCTTTTCTCCTTACTTTGTTCTCTTTCTTTCCTTTTTCTTTTACTTAATTTCTTTCTTTTTTCCCTTCATGTCTTTCTTTCTATTCTTTCTTTCTATTCTATTCCTTTCTTTCTAAACCTGGCAATGAATTGCTGTTGGGGGAGGGGAGGGGGAACACACAGCACTAGTGCCCAGTGTTCGGGGAAACACAAACCTGGGGGAACACAAAACACTGTGACAGCGGATTACATGTTAAAGTCGTTTAGCGGATTTTGAAAGAATTAGTAACAGTTTAAAATAGTTTTAATGATAAGAAATAATTGAAAATAATATTAGGCATAGGAGAAAAAAATAATTTATATTAAGCCAGAGGCTGATACTCTTCGCCGGATCTCGTTTGTGGGCTTCCTGTGTTAGATATTTTAAAGTAACGCATGAATTCCTATCTGTAAATCAATTTTCTCGAAATTTCGCGTTGCAGCATCGAGTGTTGGCTTGACATGGCTGCGTTAACTCCTTTCATCAATGATGTAGAAGAGAAGGTTATTTGTTTTATTTGTAGTAAAACCTTTACAGATCCTAAAACTTTGCCATGTTTGCACAGTTACTGTACAAAATGTATCACACAGTTGTACGAGAAGAGCGAAGAACTTGGGGAAGTATATGCTTGTCCTCAGTGTCAGACACGAATCGACATGTCGGAAGGAAGAGATGCTGGTCAACGGCGTTCCTTCTACATTGATGCTCTTTTAAAATTACTTGTCGCTATGAAAAATGCTTCAACTCAAGATAAAGAAGAGAAGCCGGAAGATATGATAAGAAATGAATGTACGAGCTGTGAAAAATACGCCATTCTTGTTGCATTTTGCCCACAGTGTAAAGGAATGATTTGTCAAGAGTGTCTTGGTGCCCACAAAAGCGTGAACCAACTCCGACTTAAACATCAGGTAGCCATGTTGAATGAATTCAAACAAGAAAACTTGAAAGATTTTGTCGAAAAACAAATGTTCTGTATGGAAGAATCCCACGAGAAGAATAGTGATCAGCCAACGGGTCAATATTTTTATTGCAAAGAAGAGACTTGCAAACGCTTTATCTGCCAATGCTGCTTATTATTAGCCCACAAAAGCCATGACACAGAAATGGTAGAAAAGGCAGGAAAACAGTTCAAGAAAACTATAAAAGAAGACATCGATAGACTTAAAAAAGTGAGAGAGGGCTACGAAGAAGAGCTATCGCTATCCAAACAAAACATGGTTCGCATTTTAAACGAAGTAGAATTAGCCAGACTTAAAATCGACGAAGAAAAGGATTTCGTAATCAAGATGGCTAATGACCACGCTAAAGCAATGAACGAAGCTTTAGATAAACTGTTACTTGACCAACGAACTGCATACCAAAGTGAGCAAAGCACTATTAACGAAGTTAAGAAGCAAGTAACTGAATATCAAGGTCGATGTCAGAATGTCATTGAAAGAAATATAACGTACGATATGTTTGAAAGACAAGAATTAATTCAAGAAAGGACTAAAGTTTTATCACAACCATCTTTCAAACCAATGAAGCGCTTGAGACTAGAATACTGCAGCGGTGACTATGCTGATTTTTGGGACTCGTGTTATGCGGGAAGTATTGTTGAAAGCGTGATTGACTCCTCACGCAGTTCCATCGATTCACTGAAAGAAGTTAGACAATGTTTTTTGAATGAGTTTGAAGTCGTGACGAGAAACGCGGACGGCAAAATGTGGTATGCACCAGAAGAGACGATTGATATATCAATCACTGAGATCAACGATAATAATAAAGGAGCAATTTATTCTAAATTCAATATTTTCTTGAAAAAAGAAGTAATTGACGAGAAAAATGGAAGGTACCGCGTGAGATTTAGAGCTCCAGAAGCCTCACAATACGACATTACAGCGAGGATTAGAGGCGAACCCATTAAGAACTCACCACAAAGGGTAAATACTATCGATTTTAGCTCGAGAATTGAAAGTGTAGCAACGTTTGGAGAATACGGTGCTGGTAAAGGAAAGTTGAAGATCCCTAGGTCCATAGCTGTAAACGAGAGTGGGAAAATAGCTGTTGTCGATTCACACCACATCCAAATCTTTAGTGTAAGTGGCGAGCATTTGGTAGAGATTGGCTGTAAAGGAACAGAAGATGGTGAACTTTCCAGGCCATTTGGAGTCGTTTTCACTCGTGAAAATAAAATCATGGTCAGCGATCAACCAGATGACAATGGCAGGATTCAAGAATTTAACATTAATGGTTCGTATTTGAGAACTATTTATAGATCTAAAGACACCTGCGTACCACGTGGGATGTGTGTTGCTGATGACAAAATTGCAGTGTGTTGTTGGGGAGATATCAGTCGAGGTGTAAGGCATAGCATTATGCTGTTTAGTAAAGAAGGCCTGTTCATCGAAGCGTTCCATTGCACTGAAAAAGAAGAACGGCCTTTACACATTTCTTTTAGTGTCAATAAATATTTTGTGTCTTTCGTTGACAAAGACTATGTTCGAGTTTTTGATAAATATGGGTATCTCTTGTGCGTCTTTGGAGAGGAAGGAAGTTTTTGCGGTCAGTTTGATAAAGTACAAGGACTTGCAGCGTATGGTCCAAAATCGGTTCTTGTCTGCGATGCAAATAATCATCGTATCCAAAAACTTACAGCCAAGGGGGAAATCCAAATGTCTTTTGGTTCCGGTGGGTCAGATGATGGTGAAATGCTTTACCCTTGTGATGTCGCTGTTGCAGCTGATGGTCAAGTATTCGTGCTGGAATTAGAAGGGAAGAGAGTGCACGTGTGGAAATAATCTAATTTTCTGATTTCCACAAGAAGACGATACGTTCCGATACAGTTGCAGTTTGCACACATGCCTTTATAAGCTTGTGAAAAACCTTTTTTCTTCCGTGATTATGAGTTAGAACAATTTTGAGACAGAAACTCTAGCAATCAACAATTCCTTCTGAAGGTTTATTCCTTATACTAAACTAACCTAGACCATAGTTGGTATGACTAGACTGATACCATAAGTCGTAGTTTTCGCTCCTTTATGGTTTGTGGTTGCTCTATGAGCGACTTGTCTGTTTATATTATTCGATAACAAGGGTCTTGAATTTTAAACCCCCGTTTACACTGGTGATTTTCGCTGCGATTTTTGCTGCGATTTTTGCTGCGATTTTGCTGCGATTTTTGTGGCAATTTTCGGAAAAATGAAATATTTTGTCTCATCCTTCAAAAGAGACATTCTTCTAGGAATCCTGAAAAAACTTCAAGTAAATTCTTTACCCTACCATTATTTATTATGGACAAAAATCGCTAGTGTAAACGGGGCTTAACAAGACAACCTATCGGCATTCACTGGGTTGTTTTTTTGTAGTTTAGTGTTTTTAGTTATCATTTTTTTCTTATACACCTTTAGGATGCATAGATTCTAAGATAGACATTTACTTTTTTCAACAGTCGGTGTCTGCTCCATGGGCAAAAGCACTTTTAGCTTGTTATTCAACGTAGCAACAGTAACTAGGGAGGTAAAACAATGAATGCGGGATGGGTGTAGTGTCATTTGCAGACTCATGCAGTGATATATATAACCTGGGTGCCAGAGGCCGTGTGGTGCCCACAAGCCCTCGAACCAAGTTCCTCGCAACCTGCTTACTCGTCAAAAATATATAAAATAGAAGTGATGCAAATCAACGACCCTCTGATAGTTGATCACAGAACCGACGCGCGTGTAGCATGTATTACCAACGCTCTTCTTTACGTACTTATCACCTCAACTTCCGGCTCGTTTGAGAGAGCGGGATTACTAACGCATTATCTAAAATAAATACATCAGAGGATAATTTTCATTTCCCACATTACCTGTCTGTCTTAGCTTCTATGCTCTATGTTTTGTCCTATTATTCTGTGCCCCTTTTATCACTGTGTTTACCCCCGTGCCCTGCCGTCGACCCTGGTTCCTCTATGTCCTGTACTCACCTATTATCCTGTGCTCCTTTTATTAGTGTGTGTATCCCCGTTCCCTGTTTACCCTTGTTCCTTTATGTCCTGTACCCACCTATTATTCTGTACTCCTTTTTGTAGTGTGTGTATCCCCCGTTCCCTTTTACCCTTGTTCCTCTTTGTCCTGTACCCACCTATTATCCTGTGCTCCTTTTATCACTGTGTTTACCCCCGTGCCCTGCCGTTGACTCTGGTTCCTCTATGTCCTGTACCCACCTATTATCCTGTGCTCCTTTTATTAGTGTGTGTATCCCCGTTCCCTGTTTACCCTTGTTCCTCTTTGTCCTTTATCCACCTAATATTCTGTGCTCCTTTTATCCTGTGTGTCGCGACACAGGAAACCCCAAAACAAAAGCGGAGCAATAAAGTAGAAGGTCCAGCGTCTGGACTAGGTACAACTCAACTCATAAACGAGTCAGAAATTCACTCCAGAAATTCAAAGGTACGCACCCGTACTGATATGGAACCGTGTATGATCTTACAACGTTTCATAAAATCATATACGACAAAAATAATAAACGATTAACAGCTCGACGCATTTCGCATTCAATTGTCTCAATCGACAACGTGCGACCTAATGTGCTGAAAACTAAGCCTAAAGTGGGATGGGCAGTTAGGATATAAATTATACATGTGAGTCAGACTGCATGTTGTAGCATAATTGGCTTGTTGTGTTGAAGGTTGGAGTTTGAATGAATTGACTGAGTAACATTTGCATTAATCAGTGTTCCTGCCTTGTGTGGCATGGAAACCGGCAATTAAGTGCATTAGTTTATGTCAGTTTTATTCCTGTTTTGACGTATGAAGAGCGGGGTACGGAGGAAGTTTTACGGTGTTAAAGATGATAGAGGGTGCTCAGAAAGCGTCTGTTGGTGCAAGGCTCCGACATTTACGGCAAATATCAAGCTCTTGACTATATATCTGCTCGTTGAGAATATTCAGGTTGCTCAAAGAAAAAAACATGCAAAAGCAGGTTTTTTTGAGGCAGTATAGCGTGAAATGAAGGACGAGTAGAACCCCAGATTCTAATTCTTAACGGATTGTAAAATGTACCTGGAGGTTCTCCTGGGCAACAAAGAACGTTTGTCGACGAAGACCATTTATTTTTTGACAACAAAAACAACAACACACACAAAAAAAAACACAAGCACAAAATAACAACAAAGAGAGAGAAAAAAATTATCGTCAGTTAAGAGTATAATTAAATGCAATAAAGAAATAGTTTTCAGCGTACTTTTTCAGCAACACCTCAAACAACTGTACTCTCTGTGTTTTAGTCACGATCATTTGTGTCATTAAACCAAATTAATTTAGAAAATGGTTGATATAAAGAAGAAATTAATTAAATTAGTTTCGGCTGACTTATAAATAATCATGGCATGGTCAATTCTAGTGTTTATTATCTGATGGTCAGCAGAGAAAGCCAGGGAAAGAATGAGAGGACGTCACAATAGTCCAGTAATCCATATGATAGACAAAGCCGGTCATTGGTATTCAGTGCTAATGTCTTTACGATCATGTCATCTTACATTTGGGCAGGCAATTTTTCTAAAAGTTCACCAAACGTCACTCAGTTTGTTTGCCTAACGAAGATTACTTTGTCTATGGATTTATACAAGACAGCAGCCAATAGTTAATGAATGAGGGCTGCTTTTTAATGAAAGCCGATAGATTATTGAGTCGCGCTCGTGACATCAGTCGGGCTTGCAGCTTTGTGCTGATACTATGGAGGATTTCGATACGGATTCCTTGTCGTCAGGTAAAAAAGTACGTTTTAATTCGAACGATGAAATATTTGTTATTCCAAACAAGTGGGATAGGTTAAGCAAGAAAACAGGTGCTGGCAAAGAAAAACTCCAGAGAGAATCACGTACAACTAGCAAACCAAAAGCAGTGGATGCTGAACGGCGAGGCAAAAGTAAACAAAGAAGCAAAAAAGTCAAGAGGAGTACAAAAAGCATTTACACTAAAACTAGTACAACAAAAACGCTTGCTTCTCCTTCAAGTCAGGTAATGGAACTTGAAAGTTCTGTTCTATCAACTGAGATATCAAAAACTAGAAGGGAAAGGTCTAAAATTTCTAGTCTTGAGAAGGACTCAAAAAAAACTGAAACACCGGAAGTCAAACTCAAGCTATCTCATCGAAATAACAAAGAATTATCTCAAGATGACATAGTATTACCCAGGATTAATTATAATTCAAATTTAAGAAAAAGCATCGAGAATGCTGTTGGTAGGAATCGTACATCCTTTGGAACAGGATTAGCAAGACAAAGTTTCGACAATTTGGGCTTTTCATCGCCCAGAACTCGATCATATTCTGATACTAATTCTTCTACCAACTCCTCGACTCTAAGTGAAGATCAAGAAGAATATCTGTTTGTTTTGCCTGAAAGCGAAACGGCAAAGTTTAGTGAACTTTCACGGTATGTGGAAGGTTGGTCGCCCTATTCAAATGGCCACTCGACGGAAAATAGATTAACAAGTAGGCAAAAAATGCCAGGAAGTATTCCAAATAGTATTTTATACTGAATGTTTATTTATAATTTAAGAAAATAGATAATAAAGAATTTTAGCTGTTAATTCCTTGCGGTAGAAATTTAATTAGTGCTTGTTTGATCAGCCTCTTCTAAACGACCACTATCCTGTAGTTAAACCTTGGTCAACAAGCCTTCATAAGCGACACAAGGGCTTCTAGTGACCACAGTTTATTACCTCCACGAACGACCAAATCTCACGGATCAGATAGCTTTGATAAAATAGTCTGTATAAAACTCCATAAGAGCCTAAATCTCATGGCTGAGCAACCTTTACGGGCAAGCAGTATCATGCCGTAGCAAAAACTCGAATAGCGACCAATTCTCATTAGTCACTGCGGGCTGCAACCTTTATAAGCGACCACACCACTGTCCTGCAGTTCAAATCTCCATGATCGAACGCCCGGATCGCGTTTTTAGGGTTAAAACCTCTTAAGCCGATTATGCTTTTGCAAATTAGGTGTGAGTGAAAGAGACAGGTTGCCCTGCAAAATGTTTTCAAATATCGTAGAATTTTAATTAATAAGGATTTTGGTTAATCCAACCTTGATCCTGAAGTATGAATTCTTGAGAACTGTAGTCTCTACGCTCCATGAACAACTGAACTGAAAAAAATTGACTTGACCTTCATTTGTGAAGACCTGTGACCCCCCTGCTTCCGCCGCCCCTGAACAAAACCGATCGAACTGTTGGATTTGTTTAACCTAATTACTCAGTGGGCTCTATTTATATTAACTTAATGATTGGTGTCAGTCTACAGTCAATGTGATATTATTGCTCAGTGAGTCTTGATGGCTAAAGGAAATAGTAAATTCCTAAGTGTGATATCTTATCAAAGAGTAATACGAGTGAAAATCTTAGAATTAAACATAGCTTAAACTAAAGTTAATATTTGAATATATGGTAAATGTATAGAAAAGACTGTGAGGAATATTTATATCATAAGATTTAAACCAATAGTGCTAAAATAACTAAGCAAAGGGGTAAAGAGTGTTTAGGGTGTAACCAGAGGTGTACATGCTAATGGGAGGAGCTAAGAGGTTTACTTGCAAATTCAAAGCATACCATTATCTAAACTTGTGCGTACCGCGTGATGATAGCCTTATCGATCGATATTTCTCATAACTAATTGATCGTTCTTTATCTTGTTTTCATACGATAAGAAATAGTAATTAGAGAACTGATGTCTAGCTTAGTCTGTAAAAACATTAATTTTCTCTCTCATAACATTTCCTTCAATTATTAGAGTAGTTGGCCTGTGCTCCCACGATGTCTAGATTGACTCCGACGAAGGACTAACGTCCGAAACGTCAGTCCACTATCTTTCGTGCCTACGGTGATAAAATTATCTACCACGACACATTTGCTGAATTAACGTAGAGGCTCTTGTATTTGAAAATGAGTATTTTTACGATGTGGTGGATAAACTGCATGTCTAAACACGGCAGCAAGCTGGGAGAACCGACAAGACAAACGCAGAAAAACCACGACTTCAAGATTCTTTCTTGTTTTAGAAATGCACTGAATGCAAAATTAAAAGGAAAAATTCAGAGCTGTTTATATAGCGTTCACAAGGAAACGATCGATAACACCCCAAGAACATACAACCCAACTATACAATGGAAACCGCTGAAATTCTTCCAAGAAGACTATTTTTTAATGTACTGAATTAAAATCAAAAGAAAAAATTTAGAGCTTATAGCTAGTGTTGTTAAGGTGTTCTTACTTCTGCAGTGAGAACAAATAAGACCCCATAAGAACATGCAGAGATTACAAGCCAACCGACCATGGAAACCACTGAAGTCGGTTCTCGCCATAAAATAAAAATGGGAGTTTTCATGTCACTATAATGGAGAAATCAGTGAACGTAGAACAGAAAGCTAAAACAGACTACGAAAAAAATTACAATATTTAGGTATCAAGTCGCCAAACAAGCTCGAGGACAAAACTCGGCGAGAATTGACATAAAAAGAACATTTCATACTTAAATGTGCAGTAGTTCCGATAGGTGAAGAAAACTAAGGAAAACTTGTTATCATTTAATATCTTGATTATGGAAAAAACCACTCCTACTTTTAATCACCTATGAATATTTAAACATCTTGTAAATTGTTTATCACTAACACACGATAGCATCAGTCGTACATTATTATTGTCGTTCATCATTATTATCATAATTAACGCGGAACAAAGGAAAACGCAGTCTGAAACGAAGACCAGAATTAATACAAATACTGTAGCCTGCAGAGCAGGCGTTCTTTTGATGGATTTGAGAGGAAGAATCGGGGTTTGGGGTTCCTTTTTCGACCAGGGGCCCGTGAGAAAAATGGGACCTAGCAAAAAATGGGAACGCTTCTTCTTCTGGAACGTACGTTCCAACAACGTTCCCCCAAAACCGCAAGAACGCCAAATACTGAGATAATAGCGAGTCCAATCCTCACAGTGCTATAGTTCGTGTTCAATGTCAATATACTTGATAATAAATCACACGAAGAAAAATCGGCTCCACGCAAACTATACTTTTTTAGTCATTTCATTAATCAATTCTCTTGCGAAGAGAAACGGACTAATACAGTGTTGACTATTCTAATACACTGAAAATGTTTTTTACAAGCACTCAGTGCGCTGTAGTTGCGCTGTAGTTGCGCTGTGCTGCTTTTATATATTTTATAACAGAAATATTCGTTTTCGACGTAGCCGGACTAGCGTACTACTCTATAGCCTGCATTCCATGTGTTTTTAGGCGCTGAGTGGCTCATTTGGCCATTTGTAAGAGCGGATAATTGATTGACTTGAATTATGTGTCTTCATTGGGCATTGAAAATCTTTTGAAAACCATAAAGTGCTTTCCGCAATTCTTCTTCGCTTTCATGACCAGAGCCGTTTTTCGAATGAGGCCTTCATTTGATCAAGACCATGTATATGAATAGAGTTCTGCTTCAACACCTACGACAATTGGCTGAATTCTTTGACTCATTAGTCTTTTATATTAAACAGCTTAACGACCTGCTATTAACTCGTATGTTTAACTAACTCCAGCATTAGATGGCTTCCTGCTTGCTGGCCCATTAACATTTCGCAAGTTCGTAAGAATTACATTAAAGATGCATGTCGATACACTTTAGTTAATAAAACGAAAGTAATTTGGCAAAGAATAGTTGGCTCGTTTTAGTACAAGGCTCACCAGGGACTCAAGAAAAAGATGAAGTTCTAATGAGTTGACGCGGATTGAAGACCCAAGCCGTACGTGTCCGCATGGTAATTTTGTGAGAAGGGTTGTCTTTAGAGAAAGTGTATTAGTCTTACAGGCCTGACTTTTATGTTCCAATGTTAGATACGCCAGCCCCCACCACCGACAGATAAATCTTTAAAAAGTAATTTGTCCTGTTCACGTTGAGTTTATAGTTCTCGCTTAAACCTCTGAAATCCGTCTATTCTCGTGTTTTTAGTTCTACGGTACAACTCAGGTGAATGAATTTATCTGAGTGGCAAACTACACAGAATTACGTGAAAGTGTAGGCGAATGACAATCCTAATATCCTGTTTCTTGATCCATCATTTGTGCTGGACAGGAAAATCACCAAAACAAATCAAATCAAATCAAATCAAATCAAATCAATCAAATCGTACGAAAATATTGACATAGCAACTTAATTATGGTGTCAAATAACAGAACAAAAGTGCTACAAAGTCAAGTAATATAGTACAACAACTGAGCTCTGCGATTAAATGTCCTACTATCGATGGGGTGAAATGATATAAAAGTATGAAAAAGATTTTCTCTCCAGTGGATTCATTAGCATTGTGCTTTTCAGGGCAACGCGTTGAGAACCGGGTACCGAGACAAGACTGGCAAATCCGATTTCCAGCAAGCTGAGTAAAATTAGTCATACAGACCGTGCAAGTCTGCTATTCATGACCAATTAGAAAACATCTTTCACTGCAAGAGCCTCTTTACTTGTGAAAACCATTTAAGGGGATATAAAGATTCACATAAAGTTATACGAAGAACCCAAGGTCAGGCGATCGTGAGTGAAAGCCAACATTATTAGTGCAACACAAAAGGCACTTAGTGATATTGGATCGTGGTTCTTTGCAAATGAAGTGTTGAGTTGAAGGTGAATTTCTGGTTCATTGTCTCCTAAAGAGAATTAAGGAGGGCAACCAGTAATATTGCCAATATTGCAAAGTCAAGAACAGAGAGGGTTTCAAAAATTTCATTCAAACTGAAGGACTGGTGGTACGTTATATGGACACCGCTGCAAAACGCAATGCGCATGCGCTAAAATATTATTTGTTTTGTAAAGTCCTCACCGCGGGGTGATATTGCAGTGTGAGTTGGGCGTGTTTTCTGGATATTTACACTTAACTCATATGCATAAATACTTCCTACTTCGTTGCACTGTGGATTGACATTGCATTTAGAGTCGAGCCAAGCCAACGTTATACAATAGAGTTAAAACCATTTTAACTTATTCCAAACTGTTTGATAATTCATGCAATGTTTGACTTTAAATTTTCGGGTGCTAATTTCATTAGCATATGAATTTCACACTTCTGAAAATATTGTACTAAAAGAGCTCGTCGCTGCTAACAAATTTCTTGGTCGCAACGACAAACGAACGATCCTTGGCCTTCGACTCTGAGTCCATACACAAGCTAAGCAACAGAAGAGAAGATAAGTAAAGACATGTCTTGGAGCCCACCGAGTAATGATTCTCCTGTGTCTTTAGGAAGCGAAGACTCATCTTCCGAGGTGCAGAGTCAACTTAAGAGCGTGTTAGTGAGAGTTAAGATTCAAGAACCAAGCAAGCAACCGCACGAGAAGAGAGTCAGGTTTAACAACCTTGTGGAAGTTCGGTTCATTCCTAAAGTGAAATCAAAGAAAAACTCTGACAAGAAGAAAGACAACAAAGACAAAACTGAGCTAACTGAGAGTATAGTGGTTGAAAACGAGAAAGATGTTGCCAATGGAAACGATACGAATATCTCGGAGGAGAAAAACAAGGAGAGAAGTAATCCAGAGAAAAACACAACAAGTGAAGACTGTAAAATAGAAAGCAAAAATAAGAATGAGAAGAGCTTAGGTAAAAGTAGTGCTACAAAGTCTTTCGACGGTGGCGAAATTCAAGTCAATGTTATAGCACGTGAAGGGTTGTGTTTACCTAAAGTAACTATCGGCCAGGAATATGAAGGAGCTAAAATACGCACGCCTAATGCTGTCCCTAAGTTACAACCCAGGATCTCAATACACAGGTATCTAAGACGAGGAAACAATGAGTCCAGGATCAATGGCTTGAGCGCTAAGGCTGTCATCCATCTTGAAAGACAAGCGATGGAGTACTACAAGGAGGCAAATGCAATGCTGTTTGGGCAAGAAGAGAAGAAAGAAGATAGAGAGAACCAACAACCACAAAGTACACCAAGAAGTAAGTCTTCATCAGATAATGTTGGAGAGTATCAAAATGGAAAGAGCAATCGACTTTATCGAAGCAAGAGTTTACCTGAGGCCAAGGAAAGCGAAAAGGTACGTCCAATGACGGAAGAGACGCGGAACAACGAGAATATGAGTAAACTCTCGACTTGTCTCCCTTACATCGACATCACATCAAATCTAACAGGAAAATCGAAACAGGATACAAACGAGTCCTACACAAAACTTTATTTACCTCAACTGCACAGAAGAAGCGAGGGAATTAAAAGACTGAATGAAACTGTGCTTAAGAAGAAACCTAAGTATATTTCCGATAAACAACCAAGCTCGCCTAATAAGTCGAACTCTCCGCTTGGTTTTGGAGTGGACAAAAAAAATGATAAAACAGAAAGCCCACCACCAGCGAGTTCACATTCTATAATACGATACTCGCACGGTCTTGATATTGCACGGCTGCTTAACACAGCACATCTTTCCTACTGATGTCCGGTAATCAGGGCCAGTGGTAGAATAGCAGGGAGAAGAAATGGAAAAAGGTTACAGGTACACAATGTTATAGGATTTGAGATGTAGAGAATATTACAGTTATCAACTCCGCAGCTTGAGTTACGAATACATTGTGATCATTCCTTCAAAGGAATGAAATACGCTCCCTATCGCAATATTCAATCTAGGAAATATTAATCTAGTAAGATGGTATATATCAAAGGATAAATATAAGAGATGAACGAAAATTTAACTTTTGCTATATGATTCTTTAATTGCTGGTGTTCGAAGAAAATGCTTGAAATAAATGTTAGATATTTAGATATTTTAATAGCTTGATTAAGAAAGGCATTAAAAACATTATTTATTGTTTTGTCGTTCTTTTTTCGCTTTTTTTTCTTTTTAATATTAGTTGGAGACTATCCTAAAGGTGGAATGTCACCTGTCTAGTTATCCGCAACAGTTTAATTGTTGGAAGCTCAATAAATAAATAAATAAATAAATAAATAATAAATAATAAATAAATAAATAAATGAATGAATGAATGAATGAATGAATGAATGAATGAATGAATGAATGAATGAATGAATGAATGAATGAATGAATGAATGAATGAATAAAATCAATACATTGCTCCATTCTTTCTATTGATTCAATCAGTTCAATCTTATACCCAGAGCCTGCGTTTCTCCTGGCCTGCGGCAAAGATCGAAGGCTCTGGCATGATCCATCATTTGGCGCATGCGCAATTTTCTAGAAGAATCAATGAAAATTATGCTTGAAAACAGAGTTCTGTGTTTACTTCCGATCAAAATAAAAATAAGTAATCGGGAACATATTTTTTTTTTCATTTTTCACAAGTCTTTGAACGCATGCGCTCTTATACCGGAAGTCCAAGAAATGCTGGTCTCTATTGTTTTTTGTGCGCATGTGTGGCAGGAAACAATCCTGAAACCTTTAGTAACGTTCAGTGAAACTTCGCATCAAATGAAGCCATTTTGTTGTTTTGAAGATAGTGAGCCTGGTCCATGGTTTATTTTCGCGCAATATTGGACACACACACATGCACACACAACTTATATATAAATGTTCATCATGGTCATACTCGTAACAATATTTAAATAATGGTTATGACTCAAGTGTTTGCTCTAAGTGATAAATGAAGGCCCCATCTCTCCACACTTATTAACCATGGCTAACCAATATCGAAGGGACGTAAAAAAACCACTGATGATGTAAAGAAATTGTGTAAGTGACGGACCACTGTCATTGCCTACACTTTATTATGAACCATCTCTCATTATTCTAAGAGCCTTCTGCGAAATAGACCGTAAATCATTATCATTGTCAGTGTACCCAAATAGCTAAACCAGAAAGCATCTTGAATGTCTAAAATATAGAAAAGTTAGTCCATGCCGTAATACATGTTTTACTTGAATATCTTCGACATCTTACATGGTTGAGCCGAAATTTTCACTAACGACTATTCTAATGTGTTTTTGCATTCAGTCGAGGTTGACTGAATATGCATGAGTATTCTATTAAAATAGATGATTACTCTCTGTATAGTTAGATCAACTTCCTTCTTTCGCAGTTCGACGTCAGTGGTGATGGCGGCTGCCAGTTGGTGATCGTTAACAAAAGTGTCTTGCCTGTTGTTTTTTTTTCAGTACATGACTAGAGTATGGTTATAAATCTAGCGTTCATAGGAATTATTTGAAACCGCTGTTCATAACTGTATATATTTTTCATTCATTTTAACTAACGCTGTTTTAGACACAACACGAGATTTTCTTATGAATATGCTGGCATCTGCACGTTTACCGGAAATCCACGTCAGCAGAACAAAACTATTCCTGATAGTTCTTTTGTTTCCCGTCTGCGCCAATACTGTACGACGTCATGCACAGGTTGTAATGGCGTACAATGTCACGCACAGTTGAACACGGTATCATTTGTAAAACAAGTATATCCGGGCAATAGGCCATTTGCATTATGGCGTCATTTTACTACCACTACCAAAATGCTTCCTGAATTTTCTTTCTTATTCAAATTTGTAGTTCCTCATGGGAATAGTGAGACAATTGGTGCTAATTAACAGAACAAAAGACAGTGTGCAATGGAGTCTGGTAGTGGTAGTAAATGACGCCATAATGCCCTATTCTTGTCGTCTTCTTTGCTACCATATGCTGCATGACTGGCTTTTTTGCCATCAAGTTGCTATGCAACGGAGAGAAGTGCAAAATACAGGCCCGAAATTAAAGATCTAGATTTTCTAAAGGTTTTTAATTGATATCCATACCATTAAAGAACGAAAATATACTTTGGTAACACTTTAATCACAGGGCTGCGACTTTTACGTAGGTCGTGACAAGATGCATCAATGAGTGTTCAATGTACTACCACAGGGAACTCAGTCACAAGTAAACGACGTTAGGTATGCGAGTAACATGAGAAGTGAGTTACAAGTTCCGTCCATGCGTCTTGTCACGACTACAGAGGGGGTCAATGATGAAAATCTAAACAAACTCGAGGTAAAACACAGATCGTAGAGTGCTACAGGCCTCCATTAATTTTGAAGAAAGGATGCAAATAACCAGGGAGTTCTAGCCTCCTACGCAGACGTTCTTCTTTTCACTTCAGCATAAGTTCCTTGCTTTTAGAACGTATATCGAGTGCCCCTTGCCCCTACCCCCCTCCTCCCTCTCCCCCGGGACAGGAATAAAACTTTATTGACCCTTGTTAAAACTTAAAACCTATTACCACACGCACTACCACTACATTCTATATTTACAACATACAACGCTCAACTCACATGTTGATTTTTACGGAGGAAGGAAACCGGAGATCCCGGAGAAAATCCTCGTGGCAAGAGAGAAAATAACACATCAAACAAACTCAGCTCGACACATGAGCCGGGACTCGAACCCAGACCACAGAGGTGAGAGGCATGGGCGGCGAGTGGTTATTAAAATAAGAATATTACCTAAATAAGAATATGACCTTGGCATGGAATTTTTGCACAGTATTATATTTCTGTTCACCAGTACTGCACGATTAGATTCCTCTTACGGAATTATCAATAGAATCTGTGTCTTGATTACATGCACCAAATGATCACCTCCGGTGGCAACGTAAACATACCCTCGTGTCCTATTAGCAAGAGAGGAAGAAAATACCTTGAGTGTCAACATCGACAGTGCCCTATAAATATGACCACCCAACGACCTCACTGTTAATAACAAGCTCAAACAGCCAAGCAAACGAGTGGTAAGTGGTAGATAAGATGACATTAGCCGTAACATCGTCAGTCACTGATAGTCCATGTGAGTTAATGGTGCTTAAACCATCCTAGTTGGTGTACCATTACTGCACTTGCCTGTCTCGGCACACACGTTTCAGAGTTTTCTCCGGGTTTTCTAGTTTTCTTCCCTCTGCAACTTTCCGACCCAACTCGCTAGTCATAGCAGTAACATCATCTCACTGATAGTCCATGTGAATTAATTAATGGATTGGTGTACCATTATAATTAGTGCACTTACCTTTCTCGGCACGCTTAGTCACTAGCTAGGCAGTTGAGTTGCTAGATCTCTCTGACTTAGATCGGCCCAGTCGAGGTTGTTTCCGGGTTTTATACGATATTTGTTGATGTTTCAGTTTATCTGAGCATTGTCACTGACATCATTTGTTTTGTTTTTTTTTTGATCTGCAGACATTGAAAGGTGAATCTTGTTCAACATGTCAATGAAAGTTGTTCTCATATCTTCTCTCCTGGTGCTGATCGCAACCGATGGAGGACTGAGTTGCTTCCCCAGCCGTGGAGGAGGAGGCGGCGGAAGGAGGAGGAGGTAGAACAACTAATAAAGCCCAGTAAGTCTAGCTATCATGCTGGCAAACATGTAACGATAGGAACGACCGAGGAATGTGTTACTACAATCCCCAACTGGTGATCAGGCATGGGCAAACATCGATCCCCTGGGTCCCCTTCCCCCGAAAAAGTACATTCCGTCTCAGCATAAAAGGCGCACTGCATGGTATTGTGTGGAGTCATGAGTTCGCTGACTAAATTTCTTCTATTGTTGCATGCAGTCTGTGACTAATTTAAGATTTATATGGAAGCTTGCTCAATACAAAATTCTTGTGATTTGTAAGTCAGGTCATATCCTTTGTTTTTCTCCCTATTCCAGGATAACTGTGCCATCGTGCTGTCCAGAAAGCCAGAGTCCATCTGGAGGACCAAGTCAAAACAAAGGCGCTGCAGTATGTTACTTCTACCGATCTTTACTGCAAGTTAAATGCATCAAGTAAGCATTCACTCGATAGCTCTCATTTGAGTGAGTGTGAGAAAGAAAGTCACCTTATGAGTTCAAATTCTAGATTTAGAACTTATGATAAGTCTTTATATGTAAGGAGTAGCGGTTGGTTTACTCGTCTCTCACCTATGGGGTGTCAGGTTCCATTTATAGAGTAGAGTTTGTTAGGTCTCTCTCTTGCCCGGGGGGTACTCCCCTAAAAAACCCTCCAGTTCCTGTACTTGCGAAAATAGAAACCCTGTTCCAGATAGAATATTTTATATACAACAGAGTATGGTTTTCAGCGATTTTACATTGAAACACGGTCAGGATTCAGAGGGCTCAGCGGCATATTCCTACTCTAAAAAACGGGCGAGAGTACCTCACCCTCCCTGGCTCACTTGATACAAAGGTTTTTTCTGGTTTTTCTGGTTTTCCTACGTTCGCAAAATCTAACACGATAAATCTGATATCGATGTGTGAGTTAGCCGTGCACTTTAATCAGCTCAGAATGAGGTTGTCTCTGGGTTTTGATAAATTGAAGGTGTTTTGAAGGTTTGATCATTATATTGTAAGACCGATGATGAATTGGATTTTTGTCACCAGGGACAATTCCGTGCACACCTGCGATGTGGCAAAAGCCCCAGACAGGTATGAAAGTGACCCGAAGGGACCCACCCCTTACGGTGAGTACTTGATCGGGAAACATCGCTACAACACCAACTATCCTGGACTCGACTGGTTCAACCTCTACCCCAAAAAGGAAGACAATACTGGTTACTATGGTTATTTCTCTGCCACCAACCAAGGACGTTCTCAAATGGGCCTTCACCCTGGTCGGGTCTCTTGGGGTTGTGTAACTGTTTCTACTCCCCACTGTAGCGGCGCCGATATAAACTGCTACAACAGCGACTCTTGCTGGACGTCAATCAAGAATATCGTAAACAGCGGTCATATGAACTACAAATGGTACTCTTACTCTGGCATTCTTTATGTTGTATAGAGTTCATAAGTGACATTGCATTGTCTAATCAGATCAACATTTAATTACTGAAGAGTAGACTAGCTGCTTTATAGATCTAGAAGGCACGGAGAAAGGGGTTGGGGGAGGGGGGAATGAAACTCGACCGCCGAAAGACTAGTACTTTCCAGGATCGGAAAAGCGAATGGGCTCGCGGAATCCTCGCCGCGTGACCCTCGCTTGATGTTAAATCATGATACTATGCGGGTACAGACTTACCAGAGATGACCTTTCCTCATATCCCAACTTGACACAATTCCCCCCTAGCTTAAAAAGCCTGTGCTCTTATGACAAAGCCGAGAGTTAAATGATGGCGAATTGATCGTTTACGAGCTGCCAAACAGTTTATTAACAGTAACCCTAATAAATATTTTTCATTTAATCACTAGGCTGTCATAATAATACTTGTCTGCTCGCTTTTTAAGACTGACTTCAACATAAAGTGCAAACGTCTATCGCTCTAGGAGTAGTCGTCCTTAATGAGTAACTAAACAAACACTATTACAGTATAAGAGTGCCTTTACATTAAATAGTATATTCAATATAAGCGGTGAGATATTCCTTTTGAAAGGGGGTTTCTATAGTGAGTACTTGGAGGTAGCTACTTTGTTGTTAGTCAAAAGATAGTGACGGTTGTTCGTTTTACGGAGCTGATCGAAGGTGATCGCCGTTTCACAAGATGGTCGCAAATTTAAGTATGATGGTCGTTAAGGGAGGTTGCTGTCTACGTAATTAATTTGTGTTGGTCGATTTAACGAATTAGCTATCTTGTTAATGGAGGTGGTCGCCGTTAGCAGATGGTTGCAAATGTTAAAGTGGGAAGGTCGTTGATAGGAGGTTGCATTTGCAGTGGACGCGGTGTTGGTCGCTTCAAGGGGAAGGCCTTGTTGATTGGGCAGGTGGTCACTTAAGGAAGTCAGTGATGCGAGCTCGTGTTACGATATTCATCACAGACACCTGCCAAGAGCTGCGTCCGGCTTTCAAACCATCATCAATCAACACCTTCCTTTGTTCAACATTCAAATCCTAAACTCAGTAGAGGACTTCCTTCTGATCCTCACCACATTAACCAAAACGAAACAAATACAATGGAATAAACGAAATCGAATACTAAAAAAGAAAGTTCCTGATCGCAGTTCTTCTTTCTTTAGTTGTTCCATGGAACTGAATAAATTTAATGCCAAATATGATACATCAGGAAATACATATTATGCTGATGCGTCGGGACAGGGTTTGAAGAGGTGAAGGTGATAATACAGACTGTAACGGCTTTTCCTCTTTTCCTTTAGTAACCGATCATAGTCAGTGCTATAGTTTTGTGTCCTTGAACTCAAATGATTTCCCCTTTCTTACAGGGTTGGTTTCGGGATCCTTTCACTATCCCCAATCGCGGTTTTTTATGTAACATAATCCAGTCATACCCGGTGGGTATGTGGTTCATCATTGCATCCAGTTGAAAGAAAAAGGTTAAGTAACATAAGAATCGTCGTTGTTGATATGGCTGATAAACCTGTACGTCGTTCCGTGAACAAAAATGGGATTTGGTATGACTATATTTACGTTCCATAACAATCATAGCCTGAGTTCTTAGACTGTTTTACTATCTTGGGTCAGCGAGGTTGCTCTACATGACGGACCGGCACGTAAAATATCAGTTATGTTAATCTACTCAAAGAAATAAGTCAAATGACTGCCATGCCATATTTAAAAACATCTTTCTACTGAGAAAAAGAGATTTTTTAAGGACCTCATCAACCTATTGACAGAACTTGTCAGCCCTTTGTTTTGAAAAAACTGGTACGTTTTGAGACAAAAAATGATTTTTGTACAGACAGTGACATTTGGCCAATGATTGCTTTTCAGTATGTTGTTGAGCTAGTTTTTGAACATGTTTGCCATACATTGTTACCCAATGAAATCCACCTCACTTTCTTGTTTATTGTAGGATTACATATATGTCAGACATAGACGCCATAATTATTTTGTTTTAGCGAATTAAAACCCTACAGGTTGCTTGCTTTAGTCACACGATCTACACACCACCCGTCCCCCTCAATAATCACGCAACCAAAGAATCACTCCAGCTGCTATGGCTCAGCCAATCAAATCGCGCTTTGACGTGTCTCACGCTTAAGTAGGTTTGCATGTAAATCAATCATCAAAACCGAAACTGCCATAGGACACCGAATATCTTGGAATATTCTTGTGGTGGAAGAGCGAATTTAATGAATTGATTTTCTGTCTGAGTGACTCTCATACCAAGTCTAGCGTAAAGAGAATAGAGAAAGATATTTATCGGAATCATTTGTGCTCTGAGAACCAAAAACTCCGCGAAAGACAGTCTTTGCTAGGGTTTCTGTAAGGACTCGTCACCTAACCACGAATTGAACTCTTCTTCAATCTATCGAGGTTTGTGTTTCATTGTATGGTCTTAATGATCTTTCTTTAGCAATACAACTCGTATTTCGAAATTCTTGAAAACAATACTGCTGTTTTGTGTTCAGATTGGGAAATACTGGCGAAAAAAACACGAACCAAACGAAGAAGACCCTGAATAAACACCGAAAGTGACTGTGACGTGTGAATCTTCGGGATCTTTATTCACTTTACCGAAGGATGTGACTCGCTTCATTCTCTCCTGGAAAACGAATTATTTTTTTGCCGTGATATATATTAAAATGTCGGCGGTGTTTCATCACGCCGTAGTTGAAGGAGATGTGACTAAAGTACGTTTCCTTCTCAAGTACAGCCCGGGATTACGAATAAACAGTACGAATAATTATGGCCTTACGGCTCTGCAACATGCAGCACAAAATGGAAATGTTGACATGGTGAACTTTCTACTCGAACGAGGAGCTGATTTGAGTTGTGTTGATCAGTTTGGCCGTACAGCGCTCCATTTGGCTGCACAAGAAGGTCACCTTGGTGTTGTTAGTTTGTTAGTCACTTCAGCTTGTGCGAATGTGAACGCTAAAACAGAACGAGGTGAAAAGGCAATCGACTTGGCCAAGTCAGACCAAGTTCGCGCGCTTCTTTCTCAGGCTATGTTGACGGAGAGTTTCAAGAGGAAGTGCTCTCTTGAATCGGATGATTTGGAATCGAGTTATAGTCCTGATGGATTCAGGAATACCCCAGGATGTCGGTACTCTTTATCGAGTGCTTCAACAGACTCTGGAGTCTACGATGAATCATGCTCTTCTCAGGACAGTAATAGCGATCCTAAATACAGCTATCGCTCTATTCGCGGTGGCAGTTTGCGGGGATATCAATCATCGACCTATTCTACGATCAGTGAAGATAGTGGTGTTAGTGGTTTGTCGTCCAGTTTACGCAGCCGACATATATCAAGGTTAGAAGGAGGGACGAACCGCACAAGAAGGGTAGATGGATCACCCGTCACATCCATTCTAAAGAGTCAGTCGTTCTCTGGTAATCGCAATGGGGATTTTAATACGGAGGACCGAAGTCCAATACATGTACAGGATAGGATTGACAGTACAAGAGAAGATATGTACCGCTACAGAAGGCAAGAGAAACCATCGTATCTTAGAGATGCAAGCCGAAGAAGAACCGTCACCTTTGGAGAGAAGGAAAAAGTATCGGTAGAACAAGATCGCCCCAGCACGTCCGTCACGTACCAGGGTTCTTATACTGGTCGAAACTTGCCACAAGTACCACCACGTATGTCGACTCACAGATCTTCGTGTACGAGCGAACAACCGCCTCCGGTTCCACCCCGAATACCCTCGAGAAATTCAGCTCGTTCATCAAGCTTGAAGGCCCGGAGTACCTACGATAGCGAGGTGGTCTTTAGACCCCGGCCTTGCCCTCGAGTCCCGAGAGGTGAGATGGGGATAGTACATGGGAACACTCAAAACCGCAGGAGTATGTTCGCTGATATTTCGACAAAAGGAATGCACTAAATTGTACAAATCACATTGTATAGGGAAATCAGCTGTTTGAACATTAATTATTAATGTACAATTTTACCACAAAAGTATTTATAGAGATTTAGTCAAGACTTTTTCGAGTAACGAACATTACAACTTTCCAAAATACTATATATTTGTATATACAAAACATATTGATTTATATATTGGTCTTTTAATGCAAAATGTTATATTTATATTCATATAATCGAAGCGGTTTATTGGTTTGTAGGCCACAAGTTTTGTATTGAAAGGTAGTCCTCAGCGGAAATAGCACTTTCCCAATGCTAAAATATGGTCGTGATTTTTACAGAATTTTTGCCCTTTATTTGTAATCTAAACTAAAAAAACTTACATATATTTTACCCAAAATAGGAATGATGTAATATGAAAATCAATAAATATTTAGGATAATGTATTCAAACCTCGTAGAAAATACTTATTTGAAGGGAATAATGCTTAGCAACCGTATGGAGTTGTAAAGCTACATATTGCAAAACTTCAATGAGACGTCAAATCCGTGAGAAAACCTCTCTCCAAGGACAGAAAATTCCTCTGTTTCGATACTAGATAGAATTTTTTGTCAGGCAGAAAAAAAATGGATAGCCAAAGAAAACGATTTGGAAGCTAAATCAATAGGAAACGAGGGATAAAATTATCTGTTTACTTTTAAAAAGGAACATAAAATGTTTAGATGGAGCGAAAATTAATTGGAAAAACTCTATGTAATTCTTAATGGCAGACTAGCTAGTCCGATGAAAGAATATAAAAAGCAACGAAGAAACAATCGGATAAAGCTTTGACGTTTTCTTGAGGGAAGGAAATGACTTCAGCATGTATGATAATGACATTCATTCACTTCGTGAAAACATTATGCGAAAGAAAACCGACTCAATCGATAAATACACTGCATAGCTCGGATTCAGATTAGTTAGAACATCTCACTACAGAATACATAACCACAAGTACAAGTTTTCTCGTTGTTTATTCAACTTGCGGTCAGGTTTTTCGTCCTCATTAACAACCCAAGCCAGACTCGTTGTTTTTACTATAAACTTGGGTGATTTTAGATAACAACGTACGTTACGAAATTCATCCAAAACGTTCTTAGAAAGCTAGAACTTTCGAGGTACCCACATTACTGAAAATAGTCACAAATTGAGAGGGATGATGATAACTTTTGTAGAATGGAAGTTAATTACTGAAAGCTGTTTCAAATACCGAAAAAAAAATGCCTCGTATTGAATCCTGTTATATACATGCGTACTTTTAGCTGACCCAAAAGATAAAATAAATAAAAAAAATATTTTTTGCAATTTAATATCGTTTAGTTTTAAAGGCAAGAGATGTGAAAAATCAACTCTTCCAAGCGAGATTTGTCCCCGCGAACTGAAACGTCACATGGTGGCATCAATCTCACAATGGAGCGCAAAGCGGAGGCGACTTCAATCAAAACAAACAAACTCGTTTAAGATTTACTTATCCAGTTTGCAAGAAACTAGAAGACACAGGAAAACCTGCAGTGAATGCCTAGAAAATCATAGATAACAAAGAGGATATCATGCTGCTGAGTTGACTGAACAAAGGACTTTAACTCATGCCACGATCTCGCAGGATGCATAATTAGAGAGAGAACTCATGCTGTCCGTACTGACGTAGTCTAAAAGTTGTGGTAGAACTGATTTTTTTTCAAATTTTCATGATTCAATGCAAGTAACTTCTGCGAAGTTACGAAGTATCCGTTGTGTTGACATGTTCTCAAAATACTTAGCCATTAAAAAAGTAATCCTTACGCATTTGATGACTAGTTGCACATTGTTCATCAAGTACGTATTGTACAAAAGTGTCAGACGTCCAACGATATGAAGCCTGCCTGTTCAGTTTCAATAGGAGTGCCATCTAAAAAAAAGAGCAGTTTTAAAACGTCCATATAGAAGTGATATAGGTGCACATTAATTGGAGTGCATTTAGTGTATCACAATCCTCACAAACGTTGTACAATTATTATATTTTCTGCTTTGGTGATCTGCAGACTCGCAAGCCTTTGTATTTTAGATAAATGTATTTATAGGAACCCTGCTTGGAACATGAAAAGATACATGGGTTCAAAAATCCTCTGGTATTTTAAAATCTACAGGGTGCCTGTTTTTGAGTTTCAAGAACAATCGTTGTTTACGGCCATTTGTTTTTTCTCTCTCACAGTTTAAAATCGGTTTAATTTGAACTTGCAGTTTTGTAAGAGCATTAGGTATTTTTTTCTCTGCATTTAATGTGTGAGAATACTATTTTTACCACTGGGTTACGAGTTCAATCCGTTTTCTTTGATAATTAAGCTTCAAATCCCTCGAACAAACTAAGGCAGCAATATAATTGCAAACAAATTATAGTTTTATTTGTCGGACTTTGATATTCAAATTACCATTTTCTTTGTAAATCCGGTATTAATTCTGTCGAACAATAAACTGTTCAGAGTGGATGCTTCGAAAGACTAAGAAACAAAGGCCTAGTGACGTCAATCTAGTCAACCATGCATTACTAGTCAATTACTATCGAAAACAAAAGTATAATTGTGTGTTTTGGTGTTTAAACTAATTATAGCTTGAAGTACTGGAATAGATATAAAGGCCTGGTTGTGTAAGGTCAAAAACTAGTCTATTAGCTAATGCTGTGGATATCGATCATGTGAACCTCAGGTTATGATGGATAGATGGATAATCTGCGATGTCATCCATCGATCGATCGATCGATCGATCGATCCATCCATCGATCGATCGATCGATCGATCAATCGATCCATCGATCCATCCATCGATCCATCGATCCATCCATCCATCCATCCATCCATCCATCCATCCATCCATCCATCCATCCATCCATCCATCCATCCATCCATCCATCCATCCATCCATCCATCCATCCATCCATCCATCCATCCATCATCCATCCATCCATCCATCCATCCATCCATCCATCCATCCATCCATCCATCCATCCATCCATCCATCCATCCATCCATCCATCCATCCATCCATCCATCCATCCATCCATCCATCCATCCATCCATCCATCCATCCATCCATCCATCCATCCATCCATCCAAGATATCGGTCAATTCGGTGCCAACCAACACCTTCCATGCATGCATGGCCTTGGAATTAGCCTCTATCTTACAATGCGTTCGCATGGTCAAAACAGTGTTAAGCAATACTATTGTTTAATTGAGTATACCGGAATCATTTATGGTCACTAAAGACCTTTGCACAAGTGACTGTTCAGTTAAGGTACCTGACTCGAATAGCTTCAATATCTGTGGATAGACCAATGCATAGTCTTTGTTCATGGTCGGTGTTTTTAAAGTAAATAAAAAACAACCCACTTTATTTGAGTGATGGAACTTGATTTAATCCTATTGATCCTATTGTTAATCCTATTATAGTAAGAGTGCGCTTTTCTTGGTTCACTGTTCCCATAATAACACGAATGCCTGCAACCATTCATCAGCGATTGATGGCGAGAGAGTAGATCGGAGAAATATTTAGGGGAAGGGGGTGACATCAGTTTTCCCATTTGGAATTGTATGAATCATTAGGGTGAGCGAGTGTCATATAAGGGAGGAAAAGATTTGGCAACAAGTCTGTAGGTGCATGCATACCATTTCTTTTACCATAACCTGGATCCACTACTAAGCTCCATCACCTCCATAACTATTGATGAGATCAGCCAAGCTTACCCGCACAGGTTTTTATATCAGGATGCCCTTATTGAAATATTTCTAAGGACTGACTATGGTTTTCTCTTGAAAATGGCGCCATTTCCACATTTGGTTATACTCTGAAGAACTCTGAATAGGCCTCTTGAGCTCCGTTGTTTGTCGTCCACATTTAAAACCACGTAATGCCACTCTTATAAGTCGATTTCTTCATAAGAAAATATTCTAACAAGTTCGTTATAAAGGAAAAAATCCCCTGAAATGGGCAATGTTGAGACGAAGGTAAAGAGGTCTATTGCTGGATAATGTAAAGCACTGCACACACGACTAAGCTCAACGAGATATAAATAGCACAGGGAAACTAACAATTGTCAGACAATTGCGGACTGGCTTCCAAACAAGATAAACCCTCTCACTCAGATAAAAATCTGTATATTGACATTGTTGATCTGTTAACCACACAGGGAAACAGTTGTCATCAATAATTGTTGAAAATTGTTATGATTTCTTCCACTTTATTTAATTGGCTGAATAGTGATGAGATGTTTCAATGCTTGTTTTTGCGGTTTGTTATGTAATCCTTGGTTTGTAGTAACAGGTGCACAGACTGTCAGGGGAAGGGGAAGTGGGTTTTGGTATGATGTATATGTGACATACAATATTGATATATCAATATATAGCAGGTGCACAGAATGTCAGGGGAAGGGTAAGTGGGTTTTGGTATGCTGTTGATAGGACTTGTTCTCATCAAGACTAAGAATTGATTCAATGATCGAGTGGTGCATAAAATTATATATGATGAAAAACGAAAAGAAATCATTAAAATGCTTGTGTTTTGTTTATCTTGACCATAAGACTTTTCCATTTCAATCAGTTTTACTTCAAAAAGTATTAAAGAGAGTTTGACTATATGACTGAAACAAGGAATCGCTTATTCCCAAGGAAACGACTAGTCTTGTGAATTACACGCAACAAGCTCATTAAGAGAAAGATATAAAAATATATAGAAAGTAAAAAATAATATGAACAAAAAAAGAAAACCTTATTATAATCAAATACTAACTAACTGTAGTGCAAAATAGCTCCGGACGTCCGGGCCATTAAAGAAGACAAAGGAGTTTAATTTGTACTAGCTATTTCAAGTTCTATTCAGTTTTGGTGCTTTAGGAACCCTGAATAACGTGAAGAAGGCGAAAAAGAAGATATAGTTTAAAAAGAAATGACGAGCAGAAGAATAAAAACAGGTGAAGATTAAATAATGTTGAGAAAAAAATTGAAGGAGAAGGAAAAAAAGAAAAAAAAAAAAAGAAAGAGATTAATTGTTAATTCATTTAGGAAAGGTCTTGGAAAGAAGAAGGGGTGGGGCTTCAGAGGGGAGGGTTATCAGTAATTATTTCAACTTTTGTGGAGAGTCAAACCTTTTTCTTTTGAAGAAAGCTTTTTCCTTGTTGGCTTGATTAGAGGGTCACGGATTTCTTACTGAGTGAAATTGGGAGGGCTAGGATTATTTCAAGAACAACTTAATGCGAATCCCAAAACACTCCCCCAATAAAAAACTTACCCCTCCCTGGAGAGAATACGTTCACACCAGACTGAGTCATAATGATGCGGATAAAGCCAACGCTCCTGATATATATTTCATGATGAGGTTGTGTATATAACAACTCGTGTCACCATGGTTACAGTCCTCGATATATACCACAAACACCTCACTAGGGTCACAGTCACGAGAAAAACAAGAAATGGTTTCATATGTTTGATTTGCTTTGGGATAATTCTATGTTACTTCGAAACAAACGTTTGGTTTTCAACGGCTGTGTTTGTTGTTGGTCCGTGTTGAAGAGATACCGGTTCAGAGTGACTGCACATTTGGTACTGACACCTAAATGGAAAAAATCGTGAAAACGAACGGGAACGGTAGTTGAGGAATGATAACTTTTCTGCTGAATCTGAAGCCGCAAAGATCTGTGATCATGTTCAGAACATTTTTCATCTATATATGAACCTAGAAAAAGAAGGAAACATGAAATGCCCCTGTAGCAAATTAAAACCAGGCATTTTCAGTCAGAGTCAGTGATGGTATGACTAAAGTTCTGACAAACTACGACCAACTATAATTTATTCAAAAAAACTCCGTTGCCTATGTCGAAGAGATTTTAATTGTTAGTGATAATTGATAGCCACAAAAGTGGGAAGATATTCGAGCGAGACTGGGAAGCGAAATATCAACCATGATTAGTAATCTAGGAATGCGAAAATTCGAGAATGACAATTTTATTATCGGAACAGGGCTTAAATACGATAGGATGCGCCATGACGCCAAACAGCTTCAACGAAGCAAGTTCAAGGAAACTCGAAGTAAAGCTAATTTTGCGCGGTTTCGTAACGCTGCCTTGAAATGCGCGGTAGAAGAAACAGAAAAAACTATTGATCAAGAAAAAACTATCCGAATGAGAGAGATTGAACGAGAACGGAGAAAAGTGATTGCAGTACAGGAAAAGTGCGGTAATTATTTGCTCACTGCTAAACTACAAAGTCCAATCGTTTCCGAAAATAAACACAGAGGAAAACAGAAAAGAAAAATCACAAAGAAAATCATTCCTACAAAACAAGACTCTTGTACAGCGGGTGTTCACAGTCTCAACCCATTAAGCGCATGCGCGGAATCTTGGATGCAAAGAAACCAATCCGCTAACCTTTCCCAGCTCAACGATCTTATGACGACCTTAGACCCTGAGGAGGGGAACAGCTCAAGAGGTTATGCGACAATTTCTGCACAATCAAAAAAGAGTCTATTGGATGTAGACCAGTTCACTTCTCATACACGAACCACGCTACCAGGGAAACGGAATTCTTTGCCGCTGTTTTCAGACACCAGTTCTGTTTTGTCTTCGACGAAAGATGAAGAAAGGAAGAGCGCTTGTCTTTTGGACGTAAATGCCAATGAAACATCTGTGGGGGTCCCATCGGGTTTGTACAGGTCTTCTTCCACAAAGACTGTAAGGATACATTCAGTTGATACGAATATCAAAAGAAGGAACACCATCAGTACTGTGCGCAATCTTTACGAAAAGAGGAGAGAAAAAATCTTCGAAAACGAAAAGAAAAAGGAATTCCAAGTGTGGCAGAATTTCGAAGAACTCTTGAAGTGGTTTGCCGAGTTCATGCAAATTGACTACAAACCACGATTGGTAATGAATGAAAGTGACGTCACTAAAGACGCGCATGCTCAGAATACTCTTAGAGTTCTACCTCCAAAGGATTCTTTCAGTCCACTGTACTTTCAGTATGGTGTGCCTGAGAACTGTGTTATTAGGCTATGTTAAACCGAGTTGGGTATTGAAAAACTACTTGACTTGAATATTTCATATTCCATTCATCTTTTTATCGCAAGGATCAGTTTAAATCTAGAATATTCATGTGGTAACTTCTCAAGTCGGCAACCGCAAACACGACAAACATTTTTATTCATATAAATGTTTGTCGTGTTTGCAGGAATTGGAGTGGAAACACAGTTACCTTAAAAACTAATAAGGTCTAGCAGTGGTGCAACTGCGAACAAGTACGAGCGGCCCAGAACATGCCATCTTAACATAGTGTGGAACATGCAGGCTCATGTGAATGCTGCTGAACCGAACACTGATGCAGGCCCCAAAACAGACGTGACCACGATTACAAGACGATTGATCGATCATAGACTCTTCCACACTGTAAATAGGAAAGAGCTGATTTAGCCCCAAAAGTCAAATTAGCCCCAAAAAAACAATAGAGCTATTTTGACCCATGTTGGGGTCATTTTTATCAAATGCACGACACTCCACGATACGGGGATGGCCGAGCGAAGGCTAAGGAAAACGAGAGCTGACCATAACGAGCGCTGGCTCCATGGGATTTCGCAATTTTAGACCTAGAGATTGTTTTAGGGTTCGACGAAATTTGAAGGTTCAATTCGATATCTAGATAAACTTTGGTCATTGAACTGTCACTCTACCCGATGGAAATTGTGGTCGTCTGTATTGGTCAAACAGTATTTTACCACAGGTAACCCAAGCTAAGCTACTGTGGTATCATTGATTAAGAGAATACTGATATATGGCGATCCTTAAAGACTTCAAAACAATCGTCAAAATGTGAAATAAAGTGAATAAAAACTTATTTGATCTTTAAAAAGTAGCACCTCTTTCGCCCTGTGTGGTTAGAGTTTGGATTAGGCTATTTTAATGTTGTTTCCTCCACCAAAAAGAAAAGAACTCTGCTTTTATTCCTCTCGAACATAACTTTTATTCATCTCATTAAGGCCCTGTATCTTTTATTTCCTTCAAGCGGTTTGTAGAACTGAGTTTAAATTAAGCTACCGTTGCTAAGCAACAGTAAGACAATTCTCCTGAGAGAAAAAACACAAAAGCTGTTATGGTTTCTTGATTAAATATTAAAGTGAGTTAATTAAGCTGGCTTTATTCCTTCGTATCGTAGACAACAGACGAATGCAGCTGCGATCCTCTACTCGTCTCCTATCAAGCGGCTATCTTCTTTTCTATCTACGTGAATGAAGTGAAACCATTCAAAACAAACGTGTAGGTAAGGTCGTCAAGAGCTTTAGGAAGTTCAAGAACCGTAACAACAAAGCTGTTTCATGAAAGGTGTTTGACATCAGTGTGTTGTATATATCGATAGCTTTGTTTACGACTACTGTACTACACTGATAGTCGAGCTTTATACAAATATTAATCGTTGTAATAATGGTACAACCGCCGACAGCACGTACCTCATCTTACCCAGATCGAACTGTACAGATCCAAGACAATCCTTGGAAACTAAGGGCCAAATCTGTACCAATTAATGCCCATAGCAAACAATCACCGACAAGAGCGTGTGATAAACGATCGGCAGGTACTCAGTCGATGAAATCTTGTAGCTCTGCATTAGACTTGGGGTCAATCAGTAGTCAAAATCGTGAAAGGTTACTAGACGCTTTTCTGCCTGATATTCGTCGAATTCACTCACGAATGGGTTACGAATACCGAGTTCGTCCGTTCAGTCTGAACCACGAGAAGCTCAAGAGTGTACAAATTCGTGCAAAGACAGTCTGGGGCTATCGCCATCTTCGGGAACATTCTGATGAAACTCTTGGTCATGGAGGAAAGGCTGCCACTAGTATAACACCAAGACCGGCATGGATTGCCAAGGAACTGCCTGTAAATTCAATGAATGATAAGTTATTTCCTGAAGAAGGACCTTCTATGTATGCGTATGTTAAAAGACAACTATGGGACTACGAAGATAAGCGATATATGCAGAGAGCTACTCCTAAAAGGTCCCATAATAAGTAGAACATTAAGGTATATTAATACAACATGGAAAAGGGGGTCACGGAATCATAACGTTGAAAATACGAAGTGTCTAGATACCCGGCACCTGGAAACCAATTTCAAAATACTAGATTCCCGGGAGTTTTTAATTTTTGAAAAAAATCGTCAA
The DNA here is from genome assembly GCA_011057435.1 of Actinia equina. Classification (NCBI taxonomy): domain Eukaryota; kingdom Metazoa; phylum Cnidaria; class Anthozoa; order Actiniaria; family Actiniidae; genus Actinia; species Actinia equina. The sequence goes on along the minus strand of WHPX01001169.1, from coordinate 85,838 downwards.
ATAAACACATTTTTGCCCATTGAAGGTATCCTTACTTTATTTAGATTTATAGACAAGCGCTTCTGCTAACGATAAAAGATCTATATTTTTTATTTCGCTGTTTCCTCAGCACAGAATACGAAAATACTAGATTCCCGGGAGTTTTTAATTTTTGAAAAAAATCGTCAAATAAACACATTTTTGCCCATTGAAGGTATACTTAGGAAAATTTCGATCAAACGTTTTTTTCAGAAATCAAAAACTCCCGGGTACCTAGTACTGTACGGTTTGAAATCGGTTACCGGGAGCTAGCATGTTTGATCGAAATTTTTCTAAGTGTCTTCGAATTTTTACTAATAACTTTAATAATTGTAATAATAATTATTTTTGACGATAAACTGCACTCGTCTTAGTGGCGGAGTGAATATAAGAGTAATTTTGCAGGTTCAGTTGTGGTGTAAAGCTGAAAGCTTTGCACCCCTTTGCACAAATGTGCTCGTTTGCAATCTGATCCCTGTTGACACGAGCGTCGTTGAAACAAATTGCAACCTTGCTTGTCGTTGGTGAACCAATGTTCAAATTCCCAGCTGTTATCCTGGCTCGTGCCTTCTTTCTTCGTTGTTTTATTTTCTTCCAGCGTCGATTTCGGAAGAAAGGAGCAATCACTTACTCGATAATTTTCCGACTTACGACGTTGGCATATATGTCAAACTCTCCTTCCGTACGCTCGAGGAATCCAAAATAGTTGCATATAGAGTAGAGTCGACCATATCTAAAAGCCCTGGTAAGGCAACGTGGGCGAGACTTTTTCTAAATTGTGTATCGTATTCATAAACGGCAGCCCAGCGAAATTTTCGATTTGCCTTGTGAATGATGGTGCGGTAGCGCGCCAGCTCGTTGTACCACGTGGGGTCTTTCGATATGATCATGAGTTGACCCTCGTAGATTGTCCATGCTTCCAACCACTGGTCAAAAGCTTCGATCGTGGTAATCCGTTTACCTTTGTCTTGGCTGTGGCTGTAGCAATGTGTACATATCGACATATAGGTATTGGTCGTTGTTGAATAATTAATTACCTTAGGGGCACAACCTCCTTTTGATTCATTATAAAAAGTGCTCTAAGCCATAGTAACTCAAAAATGGAAGATCATACTCCTTGAAATATTGTTTTTTTCAATCCTTGAATTTTACATTTGATTTCTCATTGCGAACCCTGTGTTCACTGCCACGGCTTTTGATATTCTGCAAACTCTGACATTTCAATGACATTTTGTCACCGGTCAAGAATATAAAAGGTACTGCCTGATTATATTTGGTTGATTGCATCAAAAAATCTAACATCAGCGTTCAACTTGCAACTACCAAGTTTGCAGGGTACAGAAAGGCTTAGCCAAACTTAGTCTCCATGACCAGGTAAAATGCATTGATAAGCGTTGGGATATCCAAACATCGTCGTAATTCATAAGACATTTGGTAGGCTAGATGTACTTAATCAGTATGTAATTCAAGAAATCCTTCAAAAAGGTTTTGATTTCTTTTTTTAGAGGTTGTTTGAGCCAAGACCATGTGCTGCAAGGGTTCCATCAAAGCCACCTGCAGCCACATGGTCGAAGTTTTAAAAAAATCTTACAGCGAGATAAAAGTCCTTTTGTACCTTTCATAGGGTAGAACTAATGCCACATTTAATTTCAGCGAAAATTTTCCATTTCCAATAAAATCACCTTTCACTAAAAATCCTTCGAAAAGTAAAAAAATTGACGCTTTTATGTGGAAGCCCGAGATTTCTTTGGCCAGCGTTCGCAAAATTCCCTCCTGCTCCTTCACATAAGAACCATTTCAGGCTGAAATTTCAAAGTAGGTTCTTAATTTCCAAATATAAAGTCAATCTGTTTTATTTTCTTGTAAATAATAAAATACAGTACTCTGTATGTTAGAAAAGGATCTGTACTTTGCAAAACAATAGAAAACAATAACATGCAATTCAGGCTGACTTGGAAAAATCTAAGAAGGTTCTTATACGCGGGGTTTCACTGCTTGAGAAAATAGATACCCTATAATTTAGCATAATTTTGGGTCAAATCTACCAAATGCATGCTTGTTTTTAAAAAAAATGTTTTTAAGAAATATGATGAAAAATTATGTAGGAGTGATGATTTCATCACACATCAGAAAATAATCCACTTCACAAATGAGAGCAAAACATATTAAGAAAAACTTTTTAGAAATTTTAATATTTTCCATATGGCAGCTGTGGCTGGTAAATTGGTAAGACCCCTTGGTAGATAATGGTAGATAGGTAAGAATAAACTGAATTTTTGAACCCTGAAACAAATCTAAAAATGAGTTTGAGTTTGACAATATTGCTTCAATTTTTATTTACATGTAAAATTCAGTGACAATGTCTTGAATCTCTCTTGAGCTGATGTGTACGATCTTTACATGTACACCAGTTTTACATTCATTTGCATTAACCACTGTTTTTGAATACTACAGACTGAATTCCAAAGGATTAACTCCTCATTTACAAGTCTGACAGCTATTCACAAATACTGTATATAACTGTATATAATTAAGTGTGTGAGACTTCAAAACAAGGGTGTTGCTCAAACTACACATTCTTTATATAAATTTACAGTTTGCTATTCAATCAGGCTAGCATATCACATACAAATGTCAATGGAACTATTATGTAAAGGCACTCAACTATTCAATGCGGAGTATTGTGAGTAAGATAAAACACTTTTCCAAGAGGTGGATCCAGGGTTCCACCTTGTGCCCCTACTTTGAATTGTTAACCAATATTGTTTTTTCCCTTCGATTCAGGCACCCCTCCCTGAACAAAATCCTGGATCCTCCCCTGTTTCCATTCATACAGATAAAGTTAATATTAACGAAATTGGAAAAATCAATTAAACTTAATTACAGTGTATGTCATAAACTTTAGCATTATCTATTTTCTAACATCTCCATGATATTTCAAGATACTTCTCAAAACTCTGGTCTCACAGAAGTATTTTGGAGCACTGTACTTTCAGGTTAAGCACAGATCCTACAACTAACTTTAACTTTTATTTGCCAAATTAGGTGAACATGCCTTTGTCAAATGGTACGTAAAGTGATGTCTTAGTGGAGTGATTTACTAAACCCAAGAATATTTAGTACTAATAAGTAGTAATTCATACAGAATCCTTTGTTTCCTATTGTTTGATTATGACTATTTACAGGTGTAGTACCAAAAATTAGTTTTTGTTTCACGGGTTTAGTGTGAGCACTCTATAAGAGTGCAAACAATATATCCGTGAAATATTAGTAATACTGACTTACACTATTTTATGCTAATTTGACCTTCTTTCTTTTGTTTAACTTGCTCTATTTTCTAGTATAATTATTAATAGACCTCTTCGGCCCTGAAGTAATTTTTTCCCATTTCAGACCACATGTCATTCCCTAGAGTATCATTTCTTTAGTTAAGGTTTGCGCTCGGTTGCACATGAGAAAAAAATGCATAAATATGGACACAGCTCAAACAAAGAATCTTATTCTCAAGGGAATGACATGTGGTCTGAAATGGGAAAACTTTACCCCAAGCAGAAGAGGTCTATAGAAATATTATTACAATGAAATTACATAAAACAGTTGAAACCAAAGAAAACAAAAATAACCTCGCAAAAGTTCTTGGGATAGCCCTGGATTCTTGTCTGATTCAATGCATTAAATAAACTCTCCAAATTTATTATATTGTTTGTCCATATTGATTTCAATAGATCTGATGTGTCTTCCTGGTATCATAGCAAGTCCTAGTATCCTGGGATCTTCTTTATCAACCCCTAAAAAATATGACATCTAATTAAACAATTTCTGGCCAGGAGAGTCAAGATCAAAGGCAGCCCAAATATTTGCTTGGGCTGCCTGTGGTTGGATAAGGAAAACCTGTGCTGGAGGTCTTGAAAATATGGAAAAAGGCAGTCAAGTCAAGGTCAGTTCAAAAAAAAAAATAAATAAATAAATAAACAAGTAAAAGAAGTAAAGAAAAAACAAAACAAAATAAAAATAAAATAAAATGAATAAAATAATAATAAATATGATAATACTGAGGGCACAGTTAACGATTTTTCCTATCAAGACTAACTTTAAGTATTTTTTTCCTATTTATTTTTCCACTTGTTTTGAAATTTGCTTTGTTTTTACAATCTGTTATCTCATGTGAGCACTTGGATAATGTAAGCCTTAGCTTAGAGTACATCAGGATCTGGGCTGCAGGCAGAGATAGGAATACTGCATGCTTGCTCCGTAATCAAAGTCGAAAAGAAAGAAAAAAGAATGCAGGGACATCACTAGTAGGTGGTGTGTATTAGCTAGTGAGTGAATGAGGTGAAGAGGTGGTATAAGCGTGTAAAGCTTGACCACTGTGAATATGGGTTCCCTATCATGAGGAGCTTAGCTTAGTTCAGGAAAGCGGCACCCCGTTGTGTTGGTACAAATTATGTCCCTACTAAAACAAAGAACTATGAAACCTGAGCATTTTAGTTGGTTAGATGTCTATTTATTTAATCCAAGATGGCGTCATAAGTAGCAACACCTTGGTGGAGTGATACTGAACCACATATTAGATAAGATTACAATAGAAAAGTTTCCTAAATTTTGTTTACGAAATATAACTAATAAACAAAATAACGATGTATAACAATTATAAATAGTATAATAATACCTTATGATCTTATACTGTAAACTACTAAAATGAGTCTGTTCTTGCTTCAAATATCATGAAATAGAAACTAATCAAACAAAACCGAACCGATACTATCAAAATTCGTTAGCAAACCTAAATTTTCAGTAAACTTTAAATTTTTCCCTAAACAGTCAAATACACCATTAGACAGTTCTTTTCGCTCACATACAGCCTCATGTCAGTCTTTAGCGTGTGACTTATTCTTAGGCAGAATGGCAGACCGCCCCAGTTTATCGCCGAGTTCGAATTCAGGCAAAACATTGCCTCAGAACACAACCAACAAACAGGCAGAATGGCAGACCGCCCCAGCTTATTCGCCGAGTTCAGGCAAACCATTGCCCCAGAACACAACAAACAAACAGGCAGAATGGCAGACCGCCCCAGCTTATTCGCCGAGTCCAGGCAAAACATTGCCCCAGAACACAACAAACAAACAGGCAGAATGGCAGACCGCCCCAGCTTATTCGCCGAGTTCAGGCAAATCATTGCCCCAGAACACAACAAACAAACAGGCAGAATGGCAGACCGCCCCAGCTTATTCGCCGAGTTCAGGCAAAACATTGCCCCAGAACACAACAAACAAACAGGCAGAATGGCAGACCGCCCCAGCTTATTCGCCAGAGTTCAGGCAAAACATTGCTCCAAAACACAACAAACAAACAGGCAGAATGGCAGACCGCCCCAGCTTATTCGCCAGAGTTCAGGCAAAACATTGCCCCAAAACACAACAAACAAACAGGCAGAATGGCAGACCGCCCCAGCTTATTCGCCGAGTCCAGGCAAAACATTGCCCCAGAACACAACAAACAAACAGGCAGAATGGCAGACCGCCCCAGCTTATTCGCCGAGTTCAGGCAAAACATTGCCCCAGAACACAACAAACAAACAGGCAGAATGGCAGACCGCCCCAGCTTATTCGCCGAGTTCAGGCAAACCATTGCCCCAGAACACAACCAACAAACAGGCAGAATGGCAGACCGCTCAAACTTATTCGCCGAGTAGAGGCAAAAACTTTCCCCAGAGCACAGTTTTTTCGCAATTTGCGCATATCTTCATATATCCATGTGAAATTATTAAGTCGCCATTTTCCCGCCACAGACTACTTATCTTTATAACTTCGATGACTCATATGGGAAATCTCTCGAAAATGGCACTTTTCGTAAAACGAGAGACTTTATCGCCACAAAGATTACTCGATAAAGCGTACCACCTCTTTCTGGAATTGTATCGCTGGAGAGAAAATCCTCCATGGCCGAAGTCTACTCGGAGCTTCCCTGTTGATTACTTCTAGGATTTGCCGCCAATACTATCGTCATCAAGAGTAAATAATTAAGGATAAAATTTCAACAGCTAGGGTCTGCCAAATTTCAATGACTGATTATTTTCAGAGGAAAAAGGAAAGTGTTCTAAGCCGGTACTTTGTACTACACCTCCGTTAACCACAAAACATACTGTCATAATAGATTAGTGTGACGTCATGGAGTCTCGCTGTGCAATCCTGAACTAAGCTAAGCTCCTCATGTTTAGGACTATTTCCCCTAACTCCCTTTAATTAAGGGACTGTGCCCTAACTGTGAGAGCCATAAATTAGATACATTGTAGCTCCTGAGGTTATTAGAGTTAGCTGTGCCGCGATTTAAACCAGCCCAGAGGTTGTTTTAGGCCTTGATATGTGAGTTTGCCCTGCCCTATCTGACTTAGATCAGGCCAGAGGTTGTTTTAGGGTTCTATCTGTGATTATTTCTCAATTGACATGGTTTTCTTTGTTATTCACAAGGCTTTATTTTTGTTATAACCCTCATTATAAATGCGAGGTCAATATATAGTCAGTTATTAACCCGGTTAATAACTAAATATAGACCTCGCATTTATAATGAGCAATATTTGATAGAAAACCTTCTCAATTGAGAAATAAAATACTTAATTACCTCGACATCAGCAATAAGCCTATACATGCATATGGCTTATTACCTCCGTTCTCGGTAATTAACTCTTACGTATGCCATGCCCCGACTATAGATCAAATCAGAGGTTGTTTCAGGGTTCTATCTGTGAGTTAGCTAAGAAGTTGTTTCAGGGTAGCAAAAAATTATAGTTCAGAGATTTTCAAGGAGATGTATATTATTAACTCTAAGAAATTTTCCTCCCAATTTCCTTTCCCAAGGGCTTTTCAAGATTCCTTAAAATTTGAATTCCAAAACATAGAATACACAACACACAAACTTGGCTGTCCAACATACTCCTGGCAGGAACCAAGAATGATATTCATATCTTTGTCTGTACATAAAAATGATCCTATCTGTACGGCCATAGTTATTTTGATCCACAGTAGTTTGTTTAACTAGCTTTCTAACTCTTTTCTTTTCTCACTCTTCTACTCTTCTCTTGAGTCTAAACGAGGGGAAAAATAATGATTATCATACATATTTTTGCTAACTATTTTGCAGGCCTATAATGGTTAGAGAATAAGTAAGTGAATACAGCCTAATAGATATAGCTGAAGCATGGAAAAAAATACTGGCTTTGAACAGGATTTGAACCAATGACCTTTGCAACTACCTGAGCTATTTTAGACACAGAGGTAGACTACAGGAGAGTTCATTTATATCCAGGCAGCAATCGGCTTGGGCCAAGCCAGATAATAATAAGAAAATATAATGTTGTATATGGTTCGTCACTGAACAATCTCCATAACCAGAATTAGAATTTCTCTCAGGTAAAATCTTTGCCTTGCTGGTCAATTTGATCAGTAACGTTCAGCCAAAAACCAGGTATGGCCAAGCTAAGACTAATTGGGCCGTTCATCACCACTGACAACTGACAAGGATTTTCTGATTTTATTTTCACTTTAACTTCTTAGTTGGGCTCCATGTGGGATTTTCATTATTCTTCGCCTATACAAGATTATCACTAATTTCAACACTTAATCTCAATAAAATCGTATTCTTTGAAAAGGAAGGGTATTGGCATTCTAAACCTTACGTAAAGAGCACGTTATGAACTCGCATGATCGAGGAACTCAAGCAAACTGAACTGAGAACTGGCAAAAAAGGGAAAAGGTTTTGGATAAATTAGTAGATATTAGCAAAAATAGGGGCCCATAGCCTCCCACGCTGCTTCCTCTCCACAGTTCCTTACGATTATTCAACATAGTAACAAAGCTTAAGAGAAAACGAGGCTTAAAATTGTCTTAAATAGTTCTACCTCCAAAAGTTGGCTTTCAGCCGCCATCTTGAAAATTCCACTAGTATCAGTCCCTCTTGTCTTTCCACGACCGAAAAGAGCCTGAGATAGTATTGACACCATGTCTGGATGATTACATCATGATCTATGACGCAGAAAACGAGTCGTCGTCCATGTTTTTGTATTCCTGAATTTTTGAAATTATCTAAAAGTTATCCGTTTACATCGGCCAGAAGAAAGCGTCTCAGTCGGTCAATTTATTGTGGCAATTTTCGGAAACATAAAATACTTTTGTCTCGTCCTTCAAAAGAGACATTCGTCTAGGAAAACCTGAGTATCCTGAATAAAACTTGAATCCTTGGTATCCTGAATAAAACAAGTAAATTCTTTACCATTATTTATTATGGACAGTTCTATTACTTAAAATTACTTCAGAATCTTGTCAAAAGTTTATAGTTGAAACCCTTATTATTCTATTTTTTATATCCCAAATTCCTTATAGCGGAGCTCCCGCGAGCGGAGCACGCAGGTATAGAATATGGTAAACTATGCAACTCAGTTTTCGTGGTCATCGCATGGGAACCCTGTGCGGAACGCTAAAGTGTCGTCCGCCAAGTGTAAATCCCTTTTCAGCTTAGTTAATTACGTATTTTACAGAACTAGACGAATTTTACATTCATTTAAACTTGACAAGAAAAACTGAGACAAAATAGAAAATAATGCAAAACAACGTACTGCAATTCGATTCGATTATTCCACTGCATGGATTTTATTATGGGAGAAATTATCTTCATCTCGAATAAAAAATAATTGAAGAAATATGAATTTACACCAAATATTCAACTTGTCTCTCGTCGTCTTTCCAAGGCGCCCCTTTCGTCCATTTGATTCGCAAACGGTATTAACCAGGGTGCGCAAAGTATCGTGGCAGCGTCCGGCTACGGACGTTTGCACGGACGTTGTTTGACCGCTTTCGGTCGTGTGCGATTTTGCAATCGCGCGTTTGATTTCAGACCAAAATTACACGACACGAAGTTTAATTACCACTTAATCATATCCTTTTTGCAATCAAACACAAGGAAAAGACACAATAAAGAGTGCAGAATAATCAATCTAATGTAGTAGAATAACTAAAAGTGCGAACAAAAAAAAAAAAAAAAAACATAAAAAAAGTTATATTTTGATTTTGCGAAACTTAAGCCCCGTTTTTACACTGGCGATTTTAGCTGCGATTATTGTGGCAATTTTCGGAAACATAAAATACTTTTGTCTCGTCCTTCAAAAGAGACATTAGTCTAGGAAAACCTGAGTATCCTGAATAAAACTTGAATCCTTGGTATCCTGAATAAAACAAGTAAATTCTTTACCATTATTTATTATGGACAGTTCTATTACTTAAAATTACTTCAGAATCTTGGGTTAAATATATATTTTCTGTTGTTTTCCACTGTACTCTCAATCAATCAATATTTATTTGCACTTGTAAATACTGATTAGAAGATATGATAATATTTTCAGTGCTGATTTTACTTTGAGCCCCTATCAATTTTATGTGATGCCCCTCCCCTCCCTTCTGGTTTTTCAGTTCTCCCTTCTTCTCCTGATAATTATTGCACAGTCCCTAACATTTTTATTGCCTGACATGGTCAAATATACGGCTTTAATTGTAAAAATGAATGAACAAAATTATTATTTTGACCTCTTTATTTCCAAAATCAATTCAAAATAGGTTTTGGAGTCTCTGGAGATTACAAAGACAATTTAACAACTTTCAAGGGAATGTATAAAGTACTAGCACCCACGTCCGCGCGGACAGCTGGAATAGTGATTTTGGATGGAAAATTACGAGTACACTCTAGCTTGTTAAGAGTTCTTTACATTTTCGTGCGTCTATACCGTGTAATAGTCAAGCGGCTTTCTGCTGTCTAATTGATTTGTAATATAGATAGATTCAAGAAAAGATGAACCGTGCTGTCCATGGGGAAATACTTCGTAGGTTTTCAACCAATCAGAGCGCGCGTTATATTACTCATTTCGCTCGTGTGCGGCGCGCGCTACTGAAGCATCAAATTTGAAAGTTTTGAGCGTCCGTTGAGATCAGCGTGCGCGAGCGTGCAGCCCATGGGGAAATTGTCCAATCAGAGCGCACGTAAGAATCTAGCTATATTATAGTTATGCTTTCTTGAATATAGACGACTCAATAGAGCAGGTGCATATTACGTCTTGCCGCCATCTTGGTTGACGATAACAAAGCATTCCTCATTAGCTTCTCTTGTTAGATCAACCAAGATGGCGGCTGTTTCATTGTTATTTATATCTCAAGGGATTTTGAGTCACATGGTTGCATCTGTATTTTAGATCATGTGTCATTCCCTAGAGTATCATTTCTTTCTTTAACGGTGGCGCAGGAGACACATTATTATTAACAAAATATATGATTCTCAAATCTGAAGTGGGAAAACGTTAGAGCTAAACAGGCATATTGTGTAAGCTGGAGGTCAAAAGTTTTAAAACAAGGCATAGGAAAGCTAGATAGGACCGTACCGGAAACGAAAATGGCGTCACGGTTCTCCTGAAAATAAGATTCTTTGTTTGAGTTGTATTCATAATGATACTTCTTGTTATGCGCAATCGTTAAACAAAGAGTGACATGATCCTCTTGAGGAATGACACATGGTCTGAACCAGAGAAAAGATTACGCCCAAGCCAAAAAAAAGTCTATATGCTTTAAAGATAAGTCGAAAATATCGTAATATGTTTAGTGTGTGAAACTGGGATATCCAAAATGTCGAGCAGTAATTCTAAATAAATGAAGTTGAACATTTGGAACAAATATAAGCAATGGCCAATTAATCAGGCGACAATATTAACAAGTGCATCAATTAGAAAAGGGCGAGTTTAAAAAGAAAATTCATCCAAGAAAACATCTCAAGATTAGTAAGTCTGCTAATTTTGAGCATGTTTCAATGCAAAGAATTGCAGGCTTTCAAAAGTGTCAAAAATGTAAAAAGATTGCATATATTCATACGATTAGAAAAAGTTTTACCAATTAGATAAAAATACAAAACTCGCCCCAGTCTTTTGCTCAATTCTAGAGTGACCTATTCTTATGAATTTATTTGTTGTGCTGTCTTATCGAGTTAAGCAAAACGATGAATATTCTTGGTTCTTTTTAACGAAAACCAAACAATCCCAAAGTTGACGTAAAATACTGTATAGCAGAACATGTAAGGAAATTCAGCTCATTTTGTAAATAGTGTTACTTGTGCTAAGCAGTACTGCAGCCGGTGCATCTTGGCAGACATTGCTGACTTAAAATTATGAATTTAAATTTTCCGTTGAAGCTAAAGCAAAAGCAAAAATAATTGTGTAGTTCAGCAATAAAGAATTGTGACTTTCAAACAAGGAAATGGCATAGCAGGATCATTCTTTATTGTCATCTCTCAGGCCTGTTTTGATCTGTCAATAAAAACAATCGAAAGTTATATTCAAAACATTTTGTTAAATAATGTTATCAATAAAATTATTTAGTCATTTGCATATTATTGAGGTTTATGTCACGTCATATCCTCATGTTGGTTTAGTTTTAACAAGATTTTTTATCTTGGTGTCTTTTGGCAGTATTTTATCAATATTGTAACTCCAATACCCTTCTTAGTATTGTAACTGTTAGAATCCATGCCAACCCGCACTTCCTCCCCCTTCATTAAAACAACAACAACAACAAAACAAAGCTTGTGTTGTCAAAAACAATTTTTCTATTCATTTGTTTTAATCAAGAAAAATATAAAATCCCTGTACACATACACGATGCATGCACGTGATATATATATATATATATACAACGATATGCAGAAATTCTGATCCAACCAAGTATATAGTATATAACTATATCGGGTGCATTATTGGTAATAGTCCCGCGGGATTCAAAGCTAAGTAAAAAAGCGTTGGCTGGCGTACCGAGTGTTGTTTATGAACAGCGCTAGTGTCAAGAGGCGACAATGTGTCCACTCTTTGATACCTCTACACTATTAGAAAAAAAATGCCATATTGTGAACGTAAAAAAATAGATATATTTGACTTTTGCGAATTTTTGCGAAATGCTGTATATATATATATATATATATCGATACACTGGGGATATATCTAGGGTTACCCTAACTATTGCAAAAACTGTCACATTGTTAGAGAGAGAGAGAGAGAGAGAGAGAGAGAGAGAGAGAGAGAGAGAGAGAGAGAGAGAGAGAGAGAGAGAGAGAGAGAGAGAGAGAGAGAGACTAAATGGTAGATACTTACTTGATGCAAAAATAAACAAAAACAACGATTCCACCAATAATCAACACAGTCATTAAAACGATAGCCGCGATCAACAGCTTGCAGACTTTACTTCGTTGTTCTTCTAGTAAAACAAAATATCGGTCAGTTAAAATGAATTTAATTGTAATTTTTTTTATATCAGAGACGAATTATACGCCCGGAAAAACTTACGCAGACTTTTGATAGGGCGTTTTTTTATGTGAATATATTTTCTTTACATATAAAAACGTGCAGAGTAACGAATAAGTTAACAACAGCTCGTCTGAATGTAAACTGGTCTGAACTTCATTCTCGTAACCAGACCCTTCTCAGCAAAGAGCTTTTGAAAAGCGCTTTTGGTACGAGAAAGGTATGAATGTATAAAAACGGGAAACAGACTAATGAATTAAAGCGGCAACATCCATAAGAAATGCTAGCTAATGCCAGGCTCATTTGGCTTGTTCTAGAAAAACGTCTTATCAATCGTCAAATTCGCCTAATGTTTTGCTTGTCTTTACAGTAAACGCAATGAGTCACTTGAGGAATGTGTGTTGACGCATTCATTTGTTTTTAGTATAAAGAAGGCAGATCAGAATATTTTGGGAGAATATGCCTCTCATTTGCATGGTAACATACTTTTAGCGTGCGATATAGAATATGTTGATTGCTCTTAGTTATGAAGCTTTAGATTGGAGAGTATTGAGAAATTGGAGCAACTACAGGGATGATAGTATAACGGAATATTGGGTAAACCCACTTTCGATCTTCTCTTGTTCTTGTTCTTGTTTTTGTTTTTGTGTTGCTGCTTCTTCTAGGACAAAAAAGAGAACGTTAATGTACATCAGATTTATGATATTAGCCATTTCGAGGATGAGGGAAACAGTTTTTGTCGTGTTGGTATTGCTGTGCATTTTGGCTCTGTTGTAAACTTGAATTATGATAACATTTGGAGTGATATATGCTAGTGCGGCAATCTTGAACTATGTGCCTCTTGAAATCAAAGCAAGTCCATCTCAGGAGATGTCTAAGTAAACAATATAAATGCTTTTTAATACTATCTGAGTAGAACTAATATTCTGTTAAATGTTGTTTCTTGTATGGTATTATATCTGAATTCAATTTAATCCAAATGTCTGGCTTTGCAATCTATACTTATTTGCATGGCACAACCTTCTTTTCCGCCGTTTTGAACTACATTTCATCTGGGTACTGCTAGGGTACAGGATACTCCTTCATCAACCCATTTGCGGGTTGTAGTCCTGCATTCTAACACTATAAATGCTGCTAGGGTACAGGATACTCCTTCATCAACCCATTTGGGTTGTAGTCCTGCATTCTAACACTATAAATGCTGCTAGGGTACAGGATACTCCTTCATCAACCCATTTGGGTTGTAGTCCTGCATTCTAACACTATAAATGCTGCTAGGGTACAGGATACTCCTTCATCAACCCATTTGGGTAGTAGTTCTGCATTCTAACACTATAAATGCTTCTATGTTTATATAGTTATGTATGTAACAACACAAGTGTGGAAATAACAACTTTTAAACCTTTGAACCCTAAAAAAAGAACCTCGACCCACAGTTTTTCCCTTAACCTTGGAATGTCTAATAGTGACCCCCCTATAAAGGGCTCTGGTCTGAATTGGTAGAGTATATTTCAACAGATAAAAAGGTGCTGCATTATACACGCAGGGATGTGAAAATCAAGAAACACCAAAGCATCACGAGTTAAAGTGCTACTTGGACGAAAATCGCTTCCAACATTTACTTGTATAAATAGTTTCTTTTTATTCAAACGGAAAATGCATGGTGAATATTTTAGAACGTACATTTTCCCGTCTGCCATTAAGATTGTCGTATCGGCTTAAGAAGAATGTATCGAGTGAGGTATGACGTCATTCACTCAACTCGAACCAAAAAACTGTGGCTAATATACATGCAAAGTCAGACAAACTGTTGTCATGCCAAACATCAATAATAAATAATGTACGATGGAAAAGATGCTTACTCGAACTGGTTGAGTAAAAGTCACACTGTCTTTTCTCTGACATTCAAGTCAAAAAATTAAAATGAAGACTTACGGCTCGGTAAATATTCACCGACAATCACTTCGCCTTCGGCAAATAATGTATAAATAATAATATTAATAAATAGTAGGTGTAAAAGTAAGTGTTGAGAAGACAGTTTACCAAAAACTTGAAGTACATATGCATTTCCTAACATTAATGTTCTTTAACTCGTTCTTCTGAGCTAGTTTAATTATGCCATACCGTTATCAAACTTGTCGATGATTTTGACTTTGGCCGTGTTATTTTTCCCGATTATCACCAGGTCCTCGTCCAGACTTATCATGCGCAGTACCAGTATTTCAGGACTTTCTGCTAAACGATCATGAATAATCTTGATTTGAAGTGACACCCTATACTCCCCAGGAGGGAACGTCAGACTTTTGTTTACAATGGTGAAGTCTTCCTCCACAATCGCAGTTGAAGATGAATTATCTGTCTCAAAACTGTAGAAGAAGGACATGTAAAATAATCAGACATCAGTTCAACTGGGGGGGGGGGGGGGGGGTTCCTACACCGCTCCCCTGTATCCCTCTATACGCTTTTTGTATTTGCATAGGAATTCCAATACCGACTAATTAAAAATTACTACAGATTGCCTAGCACACAACGAACCCACACTTTAAAATTAACAATCGAATCAAGAATGATAATTATTCAGGGAGATCCAGGAAATAGTTTATATATACACTAGTGGGAATAATACATGGTGTCAGAAGTTGTGGAACTCTAACAACAACAACAAAAAAGAAAAAAAGAAAAAAAAAAGAAAAAAAAAAAGAAGAAGAAAGGAACGAGAGTGGCCGCAAGTTTGAAAATAGTTCGAGCGCAATCGAGTAGCGACTGGTCTTCGCCACGAGTAAAGGCGACGCTCAGCAGATCAATATGTTATTTTATACGATGGGCGAAGAAGCTGATGAGATCATGAAAAGTCTTTCATTCAAGAAAGACAGTGCTGGGAAATATTCAGAGTGTTAGAGAGAAGTTCAACAAATATTTTGTTGCAACGAGAAACGTTATCTTGGAGAGGGCTAAATTCAACATGCGCAAGCAAGAGCCACACGAGACCGTAAATAGCTTCGTTACATATGGGCGGCCGACACCACCAAAAAAACATTGTTTGTCGATTGGTCTAGCTATCGATGTCAAATGGTATAGCTAACTATCGATCGGTCTAGCCTGGTGTTGAATGGCATAGCTTTAAACTGTCGATCGTTCTCTCTTTCTTACCATTTACTAGAGAGTACGTTACACTAATACGTTAAATTTGAATTATAAGCTGCTCTCAAGTTACTGGTTAGTACGATTACCAGAAATTCAACGTATCAGCGTCTTGTTTCAAATCTCGACAAAGGAAACCCAATAAAGCACTTAATGATTTTTTTTATTCATGAACAAATTCCAAACACAGGAAACCCAATGAAGCACTTATTGATTTTTTTTATTCATGTACAAATTCTAAAGCCGGGCTCCCTGTCTTGGGTGAATTTTTCTTTGGAGAAATCTCTGAAGGGAATAACAAAGCCTGGAGGTCAAAGTTTAAGATTAACAATAAGGTCATTCATTTCAAGTTGAATTAGTGGAGACGACGTTACAGTAATCGGAAATGACTTGTACAAACAAACACTGTCAGAGCAGCCTTTCTTTATATCCAACAAACAAAAGACTGTATAGTCACTGTATAGTAATCTTCGTCGCTGAGTTAGAGATGAAAAACAGCAAGACAAAAGAAGTAATCTACGTGATTATATACCTGGAAACACCGCTTTTGAGCAGAGGAGCATCAACAGCGCTTGGAGGAATCGCTCGTGTTAACGAGGTGTTGAAAGCCGTCAAAGCAGACTTCAAAGAACAGTTCCCGAAGCTCTTCAAAGGAATAGGGTGTACGGAAGGCGAGAAGGTGAGATAAAGATCGATGATAGTATCACGCCATACAACTTGACAACACCGCGGCGAATTCCTATACCTCTCCAAGACAAAGTAAAACAGGAGCTAGATTGATTGGAACAGTTAGACGTCATAGAAGAAGTTGACCACCCGACAGAATTACGCTCTCCTACTGTAGTTGTCCCCAAACCCAATGGGAAAGTACGCATTTGTGGTGATTTTGTACAACTAAACAAAGCCATAAAGCGTGAAGTTCATCAGATGCCAACCACGGAAGAAATCATGGCTAAGTTAGCTGGTGCTCAACTATGTTCCAAACTCGACGCCAATAGTGGAATCTGGCAAAGAAAACTAGACGAGAAGTCTAAGCTGCTGACACTCTTCATCGCACCGTGGGGGAGATACTGTTACAAACGCTTGCCGTTCGGAATCATCATCGGCGCCAGAGCACTTCCAAAAGACAATGTAGCCCATCCTAGATGGCCTTTCGGGGCGTCGTGTATCAGATCTACGACATGCTAGTGTATGGTGCCACTGAAGATGAGCACAACCAAAGTCTGACCGCCGTCTTACAAAGACTGCAAGCATCTAACGTCACCCTCAACGAGGAGAAATGCGAGTTTGGCAAAGAGAATATAAAGTTCCTTGGCCACATCGTTGGAAAAGACGGAATAAAGATCGACCCCAGCAAAGTGCAAGCCATCAAAGACTTGAAAAAGCCTTCACGTGTATCTGAGCTACGCCGATTCCTTGGTATGGTCAACCAAGTCGGAAAGTACATACAAAACTTAGATGATCTTACCAAACCGATCAGACCAGAGGAGGAACAACAACAAGACGAAGTGTGCCGGTTACTAGTACAATATATCAACAATGGATGGCCAGAAAGAAATCAACTTCGCGAGTGCAATTAATCCTTATCGGCCCTACAGAGGCGAGATAACCATGTTACTTGGCCTGCTAGTCAAAGGTGATAGGATAGTTTCCCGTCATAATTGAGAATAGAGATCCTTGAAAGAATCTACGACGGACATCAAGGAATAGTAAAGTGCCAAGAAAGAGCAAAGAGACAGTTTGGTGGCCTGGACTGAGTCGTCAAATAGAAGACATGATACAACGATGCAGAAAGTGTATAGAACACAGGACCAATAACAAAAGAGCCTTTGATACCTACTCCTGTACCTGATCGACCATGGCAGATCCTTGGAACAGACCTATGTTTCCTGGAGGGTCGTCCATATTTGATCGTGGTCGATTATTTCTTGAAGTACCTGGAAGTCAGTCTTCTGACTTCACTCTGTTCAAGTAAAACCATCAGAGCTTTAAAGTCATTCTTTGCACCCCACGGAATACCTGAGAAGTTACGATCCGATAAAGGTGCCCAGTTTAACTCAGCTGAATTTGCTAAGTTCACCAAAGACTTGAAATACAAGCACGAAACAGGCAGCCCTGGTTATTACAGATAGGCAAAACCCTTCTGAAGAAAGCAAGTGACCCGGCAAGAGCACTCTTACCTTACAGTCACACCCCTAGAGATAGGAAGGTCACTCGCTGATTTGCTCTTCGGTCGAAACATCAGAGACAACCTTCCAAGCATCGCCGAATGTCTAATTAAAAAATGGCCAGATCTCAACAAAATCAAGGAGAATGCAAGAGAGCAGAAAACCAAGCAGAAAGTCTACCATGACTGCAGCAAAAGGGCAAGAGCACTATTACAACCCCAACTCCCACACACAAAGAAGAAGTTCCTGGTAATTAATTGTCAATGGCTAAAATATAAAATAAAAATTAAATATTATAAACCTAAATAAAGGGATAGATAGAAATGTTTAATTGTGTAAATGTCCTTATAATGATCGCATGAATATGTTTTTTACTTTTGTTTTGCTTGTTTGTGGTTGTTGCTGTGGTAATGATATAAGGGTAAATTATACACTGTAAAAAGATTTAAAAACCTACTGATGTTTCGAATGCTAGTCCTTTGTTGGAGTAAAAGAAAACATTGTTGCTGTTGTTTTTTTAAACATTTTTCATTCCTCCCTCCCCCCTTCCCCAGAGGAAATTGTTTCAAGTCCTAAAGTGGTCAAGGAGCAGGAGTGTTTTATAAGGTTTAGAAATATGAGGCGTAGCCGAGTGGTCTTTAACCCGATAAAACATGATCTGCAAGTTTATTGAACAATTTAAAAAACTCACGAATAATTCACGAAAGTACTAGTGTGAATAAAGGTTCTTGATAACAGATTCTGGACGCTACCCCATTTCATTTCAAAACCCATAAATCAATGTCATGTGCAGTGACATTTGTACGTCAGTAACATGCGCGATGATTCCAAAAAGGTTTCCACAAGTTGAATACAGTATCCGAAACTCAAGACGGGGATGCTAGTCGACGAAATTTTGTGGGTCGTCAGTGATTGTGCGTGAAACTAGACTGACCTTTATGAGGTCTAATACCCCATTCACACCAGGCTTAAACATGTTTTAAAGTGGTTTAACTAAACAGGCTTGGAAAACTATCTACGAACACTGCACAATATTTGGTAAAATAATGCATGTAAAATATCCTCTGTCTTGCTTTGATAATAGTTTAGAAAGTTTCATTATATTCAGTAGGTTTCTAGTTTCTCATTTTTCTCCCTAATGAAAACATAGTTTAACTAAACAGGTTTTGGTGTGAATGGGGTACCCGGTTAGCTCAGTTGGTAAGAGCGTCGGTCTGTCGTGCGGGAGGTCGTGGTTCAAGCCTCGACCGGACCAACACTCAGGGTCTTAAAATAACTGAGGAGAAGGTGCTGCCTTTGTAATAATATCTGCAAATGGTTAGACTTTCAATTTTTCTCGGATAAGGACTTTAAACCGTAGGCCTTGTCTCCCAACCCTTCCTAACCTACATAAAAGAAAAAATAAAAGAACATAAGGGACACAAAAGGGACATAAAAGAACCTGTTGAATTATTCGTGAAAGAGTAGGGGATTGTCTCCCGGTTAAACAATCCCAATTTGGAGGCATGACACTAATGTACTAATAAATCACTCATGATTGTAAGCTGCACGACTGTCAATAGCGCCTTAATATGCAGCCCGTAAAGTCCACCACTGCAATGTAAAACTGCACTGCATTGAAAACATGTGAAATGCGCTATATAAGCACCACCATTATTATTATTATTTTCATCTAAACTGGGATGCACCTTGATAAAGTCGTAAATAATACTAATAAAGAATGAAGAATTCTAATAAGTATGAAATCTTTATGGATAAATATTTTATTCTTATTAGTATTATTTATGTAAAGAATGCTAATGAAGAGGACCTCATCTGTTGAAAATGTCCATTTACATGACGTGTATGGTCGCTCCAATTAGATCAAAGTCTTATGAATACCAGTTACTATTTTCTTACCCAATCCGTAAAGGAATCTGTGATGTTTGGTTAATCACACAACCAAGTTCGACCACTTTCTCTTCAGCATTTTCTTCTATTTCTCTATATTCTTCCTCAAACTGTGCTGTAGCTTGAAAAATTAGAAAGAAAAAAGAATTTAACTCGGTTGAAAAAATTTTATAATTAATTATTAATCGTTTTAATAATGGAGGAGAGAGACTTTGAGATTGTAGAGACGTGGTGGTAATTGTGATGGCGATGATGACGGCGATGATGATGATATTGACGACAATGATACGGCGATAATGATACAGATGATGATGTCGACTGTTTTGATGATGTTGATGATGATGATGATGATAATGGTGGTGATGGTAATGATGATGATGATGATAATGATGATGATAATGATGATGATTTTGGTGATGATAATGATGATGATGATGATGGTAATAGTGATGATGACGTCGCCAGATGTTGTTGATGGTGATGATGTTGATAAAGGCGATGGCGATAATGATGATATTTCAAAACGCTGTGCAATTGTGTTATTACAACGTAGAATTCATCAACCACGTGTTAATTGACCTTCCAAAAGTAGTCACGTCTAATATACAAGAAAAGGCAAAGTAATATCAGAATTGACTCAATAATAGAACTTCATTTAAAATATTTCTTAATTATTTCTATTTAAAAGAAATTAAAAACTAGTTAAATGCAATAGTATGGACAATTTTAGTTATGAGGAACTTGCCAGTAAAAACAGTTACATGATACTGAACACTCAAAAACGCGTTTTAATTAATAATGCCTCGTGCAGAACCTGAAATAGGGATGAAAGAAGAAATATAATTTCCGCTCCAAGCAATAATCTCCTAGAAACTCGCCATTCACTGTAAAATGGTTTGGTTGAATCTACCATGATAAAAAATGGTTTAACAATGGATCTGTGGTAATCAATTGCCAATGGTAGTAATGACCATTCATTAATTGGTAGTTTTAACCTTTTCAAACACCATTAATAATTGGTTATAATAACCAATTTATGCTGGTTAAAAAGTACACCATTAATAGTGTAATATTCTGCCCCATCCATTGTTAATAATAAGATATGCAAAGGCAACTCAGGCCTGGAACAAATCCTGGCCGGAGTGCGATAAATTGGAAATCGGAATTTGGACCAACCCGGCTTGCTCGTGGGCGGGCGGGTGGGTCAAAAAACGTACACTTCTTCGTCGGTGGATTAATGAGAGTGATTACTTCGTGGCATCCTTTCCCTTTTGTATTAGTATAAAGTCCGTGAGAATCCATATTAGCATATTCCTCTGGGACATAATTTACATACTCAAACTGACTATGAAAAATTGGTTATAATAACCAATTATGATGGTAAAATACACCATGAATAGTTTGTTAAAATAACCAATTTATGGTGGTAAAATACACGCCATTAATAGTTGGTTATAATTTATTTTATTTAATATATTATTTAATATAGCGCTTTTTAGTTATAGCTCAAAAGCGCATTACATTAAGACTAATGACTACTACTACTAATAATAATATAGAAAGTTAAATGGTTAAAAACAATAGGTAGAAATAACAACCACTTCTTGCCATGGTTAAATTGACAAATAATTGATACATCAAACCAACTGTTTTGTTTCAACCATTGTTAAATGGTTAAAAAACAATTGGTAGAAATAAACATTTCTCGCCATGGTTAAATTAACAATAATTAATACATCAAACCAAAATTGGCTAACTTAAAAAATTTCTTTTCTAACAGGTAGTTACAGTGGCGGATCCAGGATTTTTCAAAACGGGGTCCAGACCTAGACTACGCATGCGTACATTTCCACACAGGTAGTCCATGTAGTTGGTCAGGGAATTGCGATGCCTCGATCTGTTTGAAATACTTGAGCTTCGCAAATTACCAGTACGACTCCAAAAACAAGCTATAACAACAGGACACAACCCAAAACTTCTGTAATCTTCTTAATTAAAATCTACAGAAGACATTTTTTATCCAAAAATTCAAACCTTACAGAAAAAAAAAACCGGGTGCAGCGGACCCCTTCGCACTACCCTAGATCCGCCACTGAGTTATCCAAAGAAATTACGATTGTATTCAGTACCATTAGGAATTTTAACTGATAACCATCACGCCGAACTATATAAGTTCAAAAAACTGACAATGTTCATTAGGCTAGCAGCTTGCATTATTAAAATAGTAGCTAGATATAAGAGTAGGTCATTTGCAATTCTGTTTGAGGGCAATTCCAGACAACTTCTTGTGCTGAAGCATGAGGATTTCATTGAAAATTATGTTCAATAGCAAGGTTTTGTGCTTTTTGTGCAGCAGTTGATCTAACTAATTATGAAAATCATTTTGGGTTTTCTTGTTTGGCAAGCAGCGGTTTATAATTTTCCAAATTGAGTTTAAGGTGGCTGCCTACTTTTGAACGTTCGAATTGAGCCCACGATGAGCGCGAGCTCAAAAACCGCTGAAAAATCTACAATATTTTATTGAAGAACCATACGCGTTTTGAGCTTCAACAGGGCAAAACCCTCAAATTTTGCACGGGACTCTATATTTTTTAATAGCTCATTCGAAAAAACTCCCAAATATCTATGTTATATCAACATTTAAGAAAAAGTTTAAATCAGCAACACATGAAAAATAGATTTTCGTAAAGATTTTTGTTCGACCTTATGAGATTTTTAAGAGTACCGAAACTACAAAATATAAGAAAACAATTTATCTTTTTGTCTTTTTGTTGAAAATATCCATGTATTATTGTAGAATGATTGACTAGCCTTTATTTGTGCTATCATATAGTCTACAAATAACTTTGATCTTATGGATCTTATTTTTTTCCTAATCACTTCCGGTGGCGCAGATTTTACTCCAAAAGCTCGTGCGTAGGCTTCCATTAAATGCTGATTATCTCGAAAACAAACTCGTGACACCCAATTTTTCTTTCCAGATTTGGAATCAGCATTAAATTTCAATTCGGAAAATCGATGTTTAAAAAAAGTTTAAATCAATTTTCAAAAGTAGGCAGTCACCTTAAGTTATCTGTAACAACATGTTAAAGGCATCAACTCGATCACTAAAATCATAGAAAAAGGAAACCACATGGAATGGAACCAAGGCAAGATCATTGCAGAAATCATCGCCATCGAGAAAGACGTTCGAATGAGCCGCATGAGTCACTGAGTCATAAGTCAAATAGGAAAATTAATATATATATTTAGGCACTGCCTAAAAGCGAAGCTCCCATCACGGAAGTCACAGGGAGAACAATTTGAATGAAACTGAAAGGTAAAAATAAGATAGGGGAAAAAATCTTCAATTATTTTTTATTCGAGATGATATTTTATTCAAGATAATTTCTCCCATAATAAAAACCATGCAGTGAAATCGAATCGAAGTGCACTACATTGTTTTTTTGTTTGTTTGTTTTTTTGCGCGAGTACATACTCTCCCACTTAGGATTTTTGTACACAACTCACCACCACCCCCAGGGGCTAGTTTTGTTCTTGGAAGATTCTTCGACAAAGTTTTCCAAAAAACCGACATTTTTAGGCTTTGAATTTCTTTTACTTAAAAAAAAAAAAAACGAAAGATAACTACAGATAATCCAATACAATATCAAGTTAAGTGAAATTTACCTCGGATGTCTTTCATTGAAATCGAAAATCTGGAGATTTAGGACAAATCAAGACCAAAAAACAGACTTAGAGCAAAATATAAGCTTACTTTAATAATTACGTCTTTTACAGAACGAGACGAAGTTTACATTCATTTAAACTTGACAAGAACCACTGACACAAAATAGAAAATAAAGGCAATGCAAAAAGCCAATGCAAAATGACGAATTTCTTTGTCAGTAAATTGGCGTTTGTAAATGTTTTTGAATATTTTTTACGGCTTTTTAAAGTGAAAGTCTAGGTCTTTCTACAACAACATCTCTCAACAACACAAATTTAAGCTCACTTTTATAATCAGACTTGCTCGAATGCAGCTTAATAAACAGTTGAATATTTGGTGTAAATTTATATTTCATTCAATACTTAAATAAATTATCTGTAGAAATAAAATTATTAAATGAAAGTCTTCGTTGTTTTGAAGATGGGACCCCGCGATAAGAGGCGAATCTTTCTTGAACGAAAAACATACGATAGTTGGTTAAAAACAACGTTTTACGACGTTAACCGATTGCTAAAGATTTACAAAGCTAAATAAAGGGCGAATATTTGTTGTAATATGCTCTTCATGTTATATTTACTCCAACATTAAAATAAATTAAGCTTATCTACAGAAATATTAAAAGTTTTGAGGGAAAGTCTTTGATTTGTCGATTCGTCGAGAAAAAATTAAATGCTTGTCAAAAAATAATAAACGATTGTTTGCTAAACCACACACCTGAATTCTTGGAGAACACTTCTTAATCCATCTTTGAATACATGAAAGTTTTTTTAATTGTCTTTGGTCTATAACTTGCCCCAAAGCGATTTTTTTCTGTGCATTTGAGAGTCGCCTTAGCTAGTAGTTTTGCTTCAAATTCCTTTGTCTTTCACGCTCATTTTCTCTTTGTTCATTCGTGAAGTTTTGACTCAAATTCCTTTGTATTTCACGTTCATTTTCTCTTTATTTGTTCATCCGTCAAGTTTTGCCTCATATTCCTTTTTCTTTCACGATCATGTTCTCCTTGTTTATAATCGAAGTCCCGCCTGGATTTGCGTTCTCTATCTCTCTCTGCTTGCCGCTTTTCTTTGGTGAGATTCCTTCCTCTTTGCCTTCCTTTTTCATGCCACCAGAGTTTTTCCTCTTTCGAAAAAACTCTTTTACTTCAGGCCTTTCTTTTTTGGCTTCATTCTCCTCTTAGCTTTCTTTCGACATATCGATTTCGGAAAGGGGTTCCATCGTAAATAGAGTAAATATAAGCTTGAATAAAAATTTGTGTTGTTATCTTTCGGTATTTCTATACGTAATAAAAGGTGTAAAACGTTTTTTACAAAAGTTTAATAGCCGGATTTACCTTTATGTGTACCCGGATGTTGCAACGCGTCGACATTCCCGCCAAAAAAAAAAAAAAAAATCTAATCAGCCAATCGGAATGCTTGTGTACACACGCACGGACGGACGGACGTACGGACGAAAGTGACGTCAACCAATCCATGAAAAATCAACTCGATATTTTACCATTTTTTCTTAGGTATGGTGCTCCGCTCGCGGGAGCTTCGCTAATAATATCTTGTATCGCGATTCACTAAATAGTTTCTTATATTTTTGAGACGACAATATTTTGTGGTATTGACGTCTCAAATCAAGTGTTTTGATTGGCTATTACGCGCGTGTTTTGACAGCTCATTGTTCTTGTCAGCCAATACGAAACAGTATCGCGATTCACTAAATAGTTTCTTATATTTTTGAGACGACAATATTTTGTGGTATTGACGTCTCAAATCAAGTGTTTTGATTGGCTATTACGCGCGTGTTTTGACAGCTCATTGTTCTTGTCAGCCAATACGAAACAAGATGGCGCTGAGTAAAAATTATTTTATATTCAAGCAAAGCTGAAATCAAATTCGTTTACATTTTGAACGTTCTTCATCAAACTCATGAAAATTCAAGTTAATCACTGGAAAAAAAGGAGGGAAACTAACATAAGGTAAGTTTTTCTCGATAAAAAATGTTCGTTTCAAATATTTATCTTAAAAAGCAGCAATGTTGTTGTGCTTTCAAAAGCGAGTGAATTTCAAAAACGGTTTACAATCGTTTACAATAATTTGGTACTGAGCAAATGAGCTTCAAATATTCATAGTTTTAAACCTCTAACTTACATCCATAAAATTACTCTTTTTACAATGATTTACAAAGTCATTCTTTGTTAACAGTTATCTGAATTTGACAGTTGTTTAACGTTGAATTATTCAACAGGTTGGCAGGGAGCACGTGCTCGTCCTTCTCGTCGCTAAGATGACTGCAAGTTTCTACTACTGTGGAGGAACTCTTAAAGCTGTGAATACTGCCAGAGGAATTATATGCCAGCAATTCACACATAATTTTCTTGCTACGTTTTTGAAAGGAAAAAAATTTCTGTTCAAAATGACTGCATTGAAAAAGTGCTTGCGTGATCGATTATTGTCATAGAAACAGGAATTTTCACTTTGGGAGAATTTATTGCTTCATCATGAAAACTGAACATTTTCATGCAAAAAAAACCCAAAGAATTACAGGAATCGTACGCGACTCCGCCACAATACTGAATATATTTTCTCCCAACTAGCCGTCAATATTTTGTGGTATTGCCGTCTCAAAATCGTAATTAGTTTATAGTATCGCGATTCACTAAATAGTTTCTTATATTTTTGAGACGACAATATTTTGTGGTATTGACGTCTCAAATCAAGTGTTTTGATTGCCTATTATGCGCGTGTTTTGACAGCTCATTGTTCTATTCAGCCAATACGAAACAAGATGGCGCTAAGTAAAAATTATTTTATATTCAAGCAAAGCTGAAATCAAATTCGTTTACATTTTGAACGTTCTTCATCAAACTCATGAAAATTCAAGTTTATCACTGGAAAAAAAGGAGGGAAGCTAAAATAAGGCAAGTTTTTCTCGATAAAAAAATGTTCGTTTCAAAATATTTATCTTTAAAAGCAGCAATGTTGTTGTGCTTTCAAAAGCGAGTGAATTTCAAAAACGGTTTACACTCGTTTACAATAATTCGGTACTGAGCAAATGAGCTTCAAATATTCATAGTTTTAAACCTTTAACTTACATCCATAAAATTACTCTTTTTACAATGATTTACAAAGTCATTCTTTGTTAACAGTTATCTGAATTTGACAGTTGTTTAACGTTGAATTATTCAACAGGTTGGCAGGGAGCACGTGCTCGACCTTCTCGTCGCTAAGATGACTGCAAGTTTCTACTACTGTGGAGGAACTCTTAGAGCTGTGAATACTGCCAGAGGAATTATATGCCAGCAATTCACACATAAGTTTCTTGCTACGTTTTTGAAAGAAAAAAAAATTCTGTTCAAAACGACTGCATTGAAAAGGTGCTTGCGTGATCGATTATTGTCATAGAAACAGGAATTTTCACGTTGGGAGAATTTATTGCTTCATCATGAAAACTGAACATTTTCATGCAAAAAAACCCCAAAAAATTACAGGAATCGCGATACAAAACTAATTACGATTTTGAGACGGCAATACCACAAAATATTGACGGCGTTGGTAGAAAATATATTCTCGTATTGGGCTCCGTTGCTACGCGACTCCGCCACAATACTGAATATATTTTCTCCCAACTAGCCGTCAATATTTTGTGGTATTGCCGTCTCAAAATCGTAATTAGTTTATAAGATGGTGCTGAGTAAAAATTATTTTATTCAAGCAAAGTTGAAATCAAATTCGTTTACATTTTGAACGTTCTTCATCAAACTCATGAAAATTCAAGTTTATCACTGGAAAAAAAGGAGGGAAGCTAAAATAAGGTAAGTTTTTCTCGATAAAAAATGTTCGTTTCAAAATATTTATCTTTAAAAGCAGCAATGTTGTTGTGCTTTCAAAAGCGAGTAAATTTCAAAAACGGTTTACAATCGTTTACAATAATTTGGTACTGAGCAAATGAGCTTCAAATATTCATAGTTTTAAACCTTTAACTTACATCCACAAAATTACTCTTTTTACAATGATTTACAAAGTCATTCTTTGTTAACAGTTATCTGAATTTGACAGTTGTTTAACGTTGAATTATTCAACAGGTTGGCAGGGAGAACGTGCTTGTCCTTCTCGTCGCTAAGATGACTGCAAGTTTCTACTACTGTGGAGGAACTCTTAAAGCTGTGAATACTGCCAGAGGAATTATATGCCAGCAATTCACACATAATTTTCTTGCTACGTTTTAGAAAGAAAAAAAATTTCTGTTCAAAACGACTGCATTGAAAAAGTGCTTGCGTGATCGATTATTGTCATAGAAACAGGAATTTTCACGTTGGGAGAATTTATTGCTTCATCATGAAAACTGAACATTTTCATGCAAAAAAAACCCCAAAAATTACAGGAATCGCGATACAAAACTAATTACGATTTTGAGACGGCAATACCACAAAATATTGACGGCGTTGGTAGAAAATATATTCTCGTATTGGGCTCCGTCGCGACTCCGCCACAATACTGAATATATTTTCTCCCAACTAGCCGTCAATATTTTGTGGTATTGCCGTCTCAAAATCGTAGAGAAGTGACGAACGGCTGTATTCTTCTCCAGATTTTGTTCTTGCCTCTGCATAAAAGCGTCTTAGACAGTCATCTAGATCAATGCTTGACATCTCTAGTAGTTTTGTTTCTACTCCTCTTTCCTTGCACCAATCTGGAAATTCGAGGTATGTAATAACATTTTATGGCCAATAATATCATGATAAACAAAGAGAAGTTTATCAAAATATGCTGTAACAAAAGCCATACCTTCAAACATTTTCAGACACCATTTTGTGTTTCGTTTAGTTCCTTTTGAGGTTGACTCTAGCACAATTTCTTGCAACTCTTGGTCATTCAAAGTTGCAAAACGACTTGTCATTTCGGCACTTTGTTGTTGCTCAGTTTCTACTTTTTCAAGACACAAAGCAAGCTCCATATCAGATGTTTCATCAAAATCGAAATAGTCAGTATTTGCATCGATGTTAGAAGCATTTAGTGTGTTAAAAAAGTTGAAATTGAAATTTGGCTCGTCCATTTTTCACTTTTCTAGTTCAGCCTTTTCAAGGAGCTTGTGTGTACGCTTCTTTTTTTTTTATCTGTCTGTCCTCTTATTGATGATAAAAAATAGCCAATCAGCGCGCGAGAAATTTCTAAGTTATTGTAAAAAGAAGGATTCAGTGTCCACCATCTATAGCAGGACTAAAATGCGCGGATAGACTGGAGCAAATAAACACATCGGCGAGTAGTATAAGTGCAACTTTGCAGTGAGATGTTCTAATAAAAACAGGTATTATCTCAAAACCTATTGAGTTTGGTTACCTGTTAGCAGTAGAGTTATCGTAGTTCAATTTTCGGTGCATGAAATATCGATTATCGGTTCAAATTTGAACAAAATTAGAGTCAAGTCTGAATATTTGATAACCTGGGATTTCGAGGGCATGCATCGCTCACAGATAAATCAGCCTAGGTCTCTGATATGGTAAATCATTTGACAACCTTTTAATAGTATGGCGTCTTGGACAAGCCTAAAATGTCCTCTTGATTTCAAGGAACGAACATTCAAGTGTGCCACCTTAACGCTTGATTGAACTCCTTCGGTGTTTTGATTTTAGTGGAGTTTGCAGGCTTATTTGGTCCTGGTAATGGATGAATAAAATAAATTGTAAATTGTTCATACAATCTGGGACTGTTCCGTTGAATATTTTATATGCTAATTGCAACAAACCTACTTTGTACGTGATAAAGAATGGTTCGCAACCAGTTTTATCCAGAGCTTTACACCCAGTAAGCTTGTAATGAAAAAATATTCTAGAAGCCCTTACGTGTATTTTTTTCTAAACAATTAAAATTTTCAGTAGGTGTACTGCCCCAAATTGCGACCACTCAGATCGGTCCGAAACAATCGCGATAATATGCAATATTGCCAAGGCATTTTTCGAGATGAAATAAGCGACGTTATTCTAAACTATTAAAACTATGATATACGCTAATTACCTTGTCAGTGACTTGGCTCCGGCATTACACAAATAAACTTCTTTTGCGTCTTGAGAACCGGAAATCATTCGTGAGGGCCATTTCGTTGCTACCAAGCATCTCGTAGCCAACGAAGTACTCTCCGTCAACTTGGTTTCCTGTAGCAAAATTGAATAGTCTAACCTCTTTTTATTCATGACCATCAATGATGGGGAGACCATGAACAACACATGAATTTTTCTGATATACATATTGTATTCACTAATCAGGAATGGTTCTAACGTTATTTACCTTAGTTTAGATGCGTCACTGAAGACTTGATGTTCGATCCTCTAAGAAACTAGTACTCTAGAACATCTTCTCCTGTTTAGAAACGCCTATTATTGAAAACATACATTTCCTAAACTCTTGCAGTTAACTCGTCCGAGACTTAAAAAGAAAGAGACCGAGATTGTTTACTATCGTGGTTTTGATTCCCGTTTAATCACAAAAACGACGAATCAGAACCCAAGAAATGCTTCCTGTTGACATAAGTATACGTAAGACAGAAGGTAAATAGATCAACTTTCAGAAGTCCAAGGTTCACGATAATTCCCGCGAGTTTCTTTTCAGAGCGAATCAGAATAATTACAATGCTTCACTGTTGACATAAAGCAGGAAAACGCGAAACGCCATCATATTTAGAACATCCCTCATGATAAGTCATTTGGTTTTTGAACATGAAAATTAACAATGAACTTAATCAACAAATGAAGTTTCCATCCAATGTATTCTTTACAGAGTCACCTCCGACCGCTGACTAAGAACTTTGATCTAGCAAATCATGATTATGAAATAATTAAAATAAGTCAAAAATATGGTTTTTTAACCAATTTCTTTTGGTTCTTTGACCTGTTGGACTTGCCGTGAAAATATCAACCATTTCATTATTGGTTAAATCAACCAATAAAAATGGGTATTTATAAGTAGAATCGACTCTCTTTGAACGACCATTCTCCTAAGCGACCATCTCCCATAAGCGACCACTTTTTGAATTTCCTGTTTTGTTCCCCATATAAACTCTGTAAAAAAAACTCTCTCGTAAGAGACCGCGACCACCTTTTGGGTTAATATTTTAGAATTTTTACTTGATTTTCATCTCCCGTAAGCCAACACCCAAGAGCCAGGTCAATGACAGATCCTTTAATAATAAAACATTTAAGAACATAGAGTCATCGGGAGTTAAAAACCCAATGAAATATCGACAATTACAGTACTGTAAACATATACCACATTCAAAATTTTGATTAAAACAGTTAATCGTTAAAACAGTAGTTTTTACAAGTGAATTACAAAATTATATATGGTTTAGGCTTCCTGTATTGGGATTCCCATTTATTGGGTTTTCTGTGTTAACTCTCGTAAGCGACCATCTCCCGTAAGCGACCACGTACTTTTTCCTGGCTCCGAGGTGGTCGCTTACGGGAGAGTCGACTGTATACCATTATCAGTTGGTTCACTTTAACACTGGTCAAAAACTAACCAATTATCATTGGTAGTTCCAACTAATTTAGTGAAATGGTTATATTAACAAATGAAAATGGGTATTTATTAGTATACCATTAACAATTGGTTATTATAAGCATTTTATTTTGGTATAGTTTTTCACATCTGCGCTGGTCAAAAACTAACCAATTATCATAGGTAGTTTCAACCAATTTGAAATGGTTATAACCATTAATATTGGTCGTTTGAACCATTTGTTTTTGGTTAAGGTTTTACCTGCTCCCACGGACCAAAAATAACCAACTATAATTGGTACTTCCAACCAATTTTAAATGGTTATAACCATTTTAATATTGGTAGTTTGAACCAATCCATTTTTAAAAATAAAGTGCATACTTTGTACTATACTAACCTTTATCATCGTTCATAATGTTAACTGTCAACTTGTTCCGGGTCTTATTCACAATGACATAACTCGAGCCATTTTTCATAGCTATGTAAAATGTCTCCGTATATTCTGTTCGTTTGTCGTTATTTAAAGGTACGTCGATGCATTTAAACGTTTCGTTTAGTCCAAAATCCACGAGGTAAGAATTAAGGGGAGTGAAATCATCATTTGAAGCAGCAGTGCCCTGAACTGTGGACAGCCTGTAAAAGTACCACATAAAGTTGAATCAAAAAGATCATGAAACAAACAATCACGTGCTTGAAATTAGTGAAAGATAATGACAGTGATGCCACTTTTCAATCGTACATTACACAAAAAAAAAAAAAAAAAAGACAAAAAACACCTTATACCTTGGCGATTCAAAGAAAAGACAAGAAAACAAACAAAAATGAAATGAAATGAAGTCCACCTTACTACTACCTAAATAACAATAAAGGTTTGCTGCAAAACACTAGATTAAAATACAATTTGATATAATAGGAAACGTTTTTCCACCCAAACCCTGACAACAGACAATCTGATTTCATAATATACTCTAAAATATGATAATAAAAAGTGTCCTAAGCAATATGTCAGGATAATTTACAATTTAACTACATCTGGTAAGGGTTTACAAGAACATCTTTTACCTTACGCTTAGTGCTTCCAAGGGGACTCCTCCTCCTAGGTCCCTGGCTTCACCTTGTCTGTTCATACACACTGTCACATTACCATCACTCTCTGACACAGTTAAAGATGTCTTTGAAAACCCGATCGAAACTGTTGAAAAAAAAGAACATCAAACTCTTAGCATAAGACAACAACGAAAAAGGACGTAGGTCGATGCTAGTGTTTGTTTCTCGGATCTATTAGTCTCTAAAATTGTATTGTACGCATACGTAGTAATGCTAGCATCCTTATTAACATATGGGTTCCCTGGGTTAGCACGTTTATTAATGGATGGGTTCCCTATGTATTCCTCAAAAAACACGAAAAGGCATTTCAATGAACCAACTGGTGGTCATTAGAATCCGTATTCATCCTGCTTTCTCAACTAACATCATCACTGAACATACATGTATGTATGACTATTATAAAAGCTATAAAGCTTGCAAAGTTAACATATAAAGAACAAACCCTGGCAAATGGTAAAATAAACTACGCTGTAAAGCTCTTGTGATATGCTTTAGTTAAACACCCCTTGTTAGAATAACACTTCTAGTCTGTTAACGCAAATATCCTTCCAGTTATAAAGTAAAAGAGAGCATGAACATTTATGCTCTTTTGGTAAGGCGATTATGATTGACTGTTTATGTAAATCTTTGCGAGATCAAGTACCAAGAGGGATGTTATTACATTATAGGCAATATCTTAAATTTGTTGTGAAAAGGAGAACACTGCAGTTCTCTTTAATCCATTACAATGCTCTTAAATCCATTAAACTCCCTTTAGTCTGTTCTTGCCTTCCCTCAACTTCAACTTTTGTCTCGGCATTTCTTTGCTTCAAACATTCAGAACCTGCGCTTTCCTTTTTCATCTTTGCAACCCAGTCCTTTTCTCTGGCTTTTTTCAATGTGTCGTCTCCAACCAATGTTTGGAGTTGACACGCATGGAAAAAAATGAAGGTTTCGGAAAGTAAGTTAACGTAAATGGTCGATAAACGTCTAGTTGTCATGAATTAATTAACATCATGAATATTGATTGCAAATTTAAGATATATATATTTAGTATTTACACCTAGAGTGCAAACAATATAACCGTGAAACTTTAGTAATACTAAATAGCGCAAATTCTAGCAAATTCCATTGTTTTTATTGTTTAATTAGCACTATTTTGTACTATTTAGTAAGTAGTGTTTCACGGATTTAGTGTTTGCACTTTACGAGAATAGAACGTTTGTAATTTAGGCCCCCATTTATTCGGTTAGTATCTTATTCTCACTGCATACTCATTACCGAGTCACGGAAATTAAGATATGGAAGGTGACCGCTCCTGGCAAGGGAGCACATTAAAATTTTGATTGTGTTGGTTTATCTTCGATTTTATCGCACGTATTCTAAGATATGACAGGCGTTCCTTGTAGTTCTCGTTTACGTGCGCGCGCTACACTTCATGGCACGCGTTCCTTGCTTTAGTCGGGCTAGCGAATTTACTGCGAAAACCGACGAATATCTTGCGAGGAGCGGAGCGACGTGTAAAAAAGAAAGGGAGAGAAGCTGTAAACCACTTGACCCTTTTCAACCAATCAAATAATACAAAATGAGAATATTTTTCGCTCTATGCTGGTAGCAGTATCTATAGAAACGGATTACGTGACAAATTCAAAAAAATGACGTGTAATTTCAAACAGATGAAAACAAACAAAATGGCGTCCTTGAGCGAAGAGCAAAACAAAGTTTTTAATATCGTGTTACTGTGTTTATTAGTAGAATAGCTGGAAGCGGAAAATCATTTTTAATTAGATATATTTTAAAGGAGCTGAGAAAGGGAGCAAGCCGCGCTGTTTTTATCACCGTACCAACAGGCATTGCAGCTCAAAATATATGAGGATCGAAAATACATTCATTCGCCGGCCTCGGAATAGAAAAAAATCGGCTCACGAACTGGTGAACATATTCAAGAATAATCCTACTCTTGAAAAATGTGCCTGATCTCATGGCTTTAGTTACGGAAAATAAACTAGTGATTAATCTGTAGAAAATTTCCAATTTCCAATTATCGATTTCAAAAACATTCAAACCAGTGACTCGACAGTCATCTTGAACATAAACTCATTCGCTCATGTTATGTAAATTCATAAATTCAGCTTACTTCAAGTTTCGACAAGTAACTAAAAGCAGCACGTTAAAATATTGATTTGTGTAACCCAGCCACCAATGTGCATAGCAATCGCCTGTGTCGGCATAGCAATCTGCTACGAGTATAGGACGATAAAATTTCCACTGTTTCACTCCCGTCCTATTAAGCTCGTCATTCCCTTCCTTACACGATCGTAAGGCATTCGGATCGGCCGAAACCAAAACACGTCGACGAACGCCTGTCAAAAGATGGATTGCGTGCTATAGATAGATCATTAAAAAACAATGACTTTCCTTACACAAACAAAATTCTAATGTGCTCCCTTGCTCCTGGCACACAATACACTGCTGGCTTACGCTTCACACAATAAGACAAATCTAGGAATCGTGCACAATTACAACAATACTAGAGTGTTCTCTTTCCATTTCTCAGAACTATTAATTTATTTGCAGATTGAGGAATATTAATATTCATATTAAGATTAGCTAGAAATAATCTACTAGGCGTGTTCCGGTAACGAACCAACGAAGGGATGGGATCCCTGTGTAATACCCCGTATAGGAATATCTACATTTTTTATATTCTACGCTGCCAATGTTACACGGGACCAAAAGGAGGAACAACTTGCCTAAAATACATAAATGCAAAAATCGAGTGAATGTGTAACGCAAATGACTAGACGATACTGAGACGCCGAAACATAGGGAACCAAGAGAATATGAACTGAGAGAAG
Source organism: Actinia equina (assembly GCA_011057435.1). Classification (NCBI taxonomy): domain Eukaryota; kingdom Metazoa; phylum Cnidaria; class Anthozoa; order Actiniaria; family Actiniidae; genus Actinia; species Actinia equina. The sequence continues at coordinate 51,171 of WHPX01001169.1, read as the reverse complement.
GAATCCCCGTGCCCCATCATGTGCACACTTTGATGTTATTTTTAGAATATATTCTAAATGCACATTCATATTCAGGGCAGAGTCGAAATAACGGAAAAACTCCAAAAACGTAAGCAAACAGCGTAGTAAATGCGCGTGTAGAAAAACAAATGGTTTAAAAATAGAATCAAACTGTGCACATGATGGTTACAAGGCTATATAGGGGGCATTCCTTCTCTTAGTTCATATTCTCTTGAGGTAACCCAACCCTTCCTTGATCGAGATATTTGGACTATGTCCGGGTGGAAGCAGAGGAAGCCCTCCGGATCAACGGAAGGGTGGAAATGAAAAGATGTGAGCAAATGAAAATTAGACTACGCTTAAGGATGCAAGAATGTGAAAGGAAACAAACGTCGAATACGAAGTAGGAAATGTATTGAATATTATAGATTGTCGTATTTTCAGTAGCACGCAAAGCCACGCCCACGTACACGCTACTTTTATTGACTCCTTTAGGTTCCCAACAGCACATTTCATCCGCACAGGTAGTGGTTTTCTCTTTGCAGCTACAACTGCAAGACATATTCTCTTGCAGCTACAACTGCACGTCATATTCTCTTGCAGCTACAACTTATTATATAGTGAGGTTGCATTGAGGCACCCCTCCCCCCCTTTTATCAGGATCCTTACAGAGGCGATGTCATAGCTATTCTAAGTCAGGTGTTGTAGAGGGAGGGGTGGTTAGCTTTATCTTTTTTTAGTTTGCTTTCTGTGTTATAAATTATTTATTATACGACCGAAAATGGAAAAGAAAATAACCTTTATTTAGCTTTTTACAAAGTTTTTCAGGACGAGCGACCTTGTCTGGCGCTTGCGAAAAAAACAAATGACGATTTCTTCAACCTGATTGGTTCTCGTAAGCTGTTCTGTTTTTCTATTGGCTCTCGTGAGAAAAACACTTCAAATGTTCCGTAGGGAAAAAAGAGTTGTTAGTCTTTGGTACATATTATGGGATATTGCTAAACACAAATATACCTTTTATTTGTTATAATAAGGATATATAGTTTAGGGGGTGGTTACTGTAATGCAAGCAAGATATAAAAAGTTTTCATACTCCAAGTTGGGTTGAAATTGATACCTTCAGAAATATGGCTCTAATTCCTATAAAATAAAACGGTCCCCGCTCTGCACATGTCACAATTGTAGAAATCGTTTTCGGGGTTTTGTACGTAGAAACGAATAGCGCCCATGACGTCATAATAACAAAGACAAAGGCGAAATTCGGCCAAACAAACTTACAAGTTTAGCTTCAGCAGATAATTTTCACAGCCGATCGCAGTTGATCTTAGTTTACTTGGGTTATTATTGTAACTTTAAGTAAAAATAGAAATCGGTTCGTATTTTCCTCGTAGTGGTTAAACAGAATGCAATGTTTGTCTGAATGTTTAAGCTATTTTTAGAATTAGTGCGCTGCGCTATAATTGTGAGGGGTCTAAATATGCAAATGTGTCGCTCGCTCACTCGCTCACTAAGATGTTAGCAGATCGATAATTAAACGTTTATCGATCGTTGTGCGAGATCATGACGTAACAGACTATGAACGTAATTTGCATATTCGCACGTGTAAATCGAGATCGAGAGAGAAGGAGAGAGAGAGAGAGAGAGAGAGAGAGAGAGAGAGAGAGAGAGAGAGAGAGAGAGAGAGAGAGAGCGGGAAAAATAGTAAGTCGAGACGGATAGTTTGTATTAACATGTAAAGAAAGGAATCAAAAATACAACACAGCTTAGTCGAAGCTGCTTAGTTTATTCAAGGAATATAACACATAAAGAAAAGAATCGAAAACACAACAATCGTCTTACGTCATCTGATTACGAACGCTACACGACACTAACAAGCACAAAGCTGTTAGACATAGATTACTTTGATATTTTATATGAGGAAATGGAATGCTGATGATCCATGGGGTCCTACTGTGCATGCGCAACCTCGCACATAGTTTTATCTTCAGATTATTTATAATATATATATTTAGGCACTGAAAGCGGAGCTCCCGATACGGAAGTCACAGGGAGAACAATTTGAATGCAACTGAAAGTTAAAAATAAGATAGGGGGAAAAATCTTCAATCATTTTTTATTCGAGATGAAGATAATTTCTCCCATAATAAAAACCATGCAGTGAAATCAAATCGAAATGCACTACATTGTTTTTTTGTTGTTTTGTTTAGCGCGAGTACATACTCTCACACTTAGGAATTTTGTACACAACTCACCACCACCCCCAGGGGCTAGTTTTGCTCTTGGAAGATTTTTCGACAAAAATGTTTCCAAAAAAACCGACATTTTTAGGCTTTGAATCTCTTTTACTTAAAAAAAAACCAAAGATAACTACAGATAATCCAATACAATATCAAGTTCAGTGAAATTTACCTCGGATGTCTTTCATTGAAATCGAAAATCTGGAGATTTAGGACAAATCAAAACAGACTTGGAGCAAAATATAAACTTACTTTAAATAATTACGTCTTTTACAAAACGAGACGTTTTACATTCAGTTAAACTTGACAAGAACAACTGAGACAAAATAGAAAATAAAAGCAATGCAAAAAGGCAATGCAAAATGACGAATTTCTTTGTCAGTGAATTGGCGTTTGTAAATGTTTTTGAATATTTTTTACGGCTTTTTTAAGTGAAAGTCTAGGTCTTTCTACAACAACATCTCTCAACAACACAAATTTAAGCTCATTTTTATAATCAGACTTGCTCGAATAGCTTAATAAACAGTTGAATATTTGGTCAGTGTAAATTTATATTTCATTCAATACTTAAATTATCTGTAGAAATAAAAGTATTAAATGAAATTCTTCGTTGTTTTGAAGATGGGAACCCGCGATAGGAGGCGAATCTTTCTTGAACGAAAAACATACGATAGTTGGTTAAAAACAACGTTTTACAACGTTAACCGAATTACTAAAGATTTACAAAGCTAAATAAAGGACGAATATTTGTTGTAATATGCTCTTCATGTTATATTTACTCCAACATTAAAATAAATTAAGCTTATCTACAGAAATATTAAAAGTTCAAAAAATAATAAACGATTGTTTGCTAAACCACACACCTGAATTCTTGAAGAACACTTCTTAATCCATCTTTGAATACATGAAAGTTTTTTTAATTGTCTTTGGTCTATAACTTGCCTTAAAGCGATTTTTTTCTGTGCATTTGAGAGTCGCCTTAGCTAGTAGTTCTGCTTCAAATTCCTTTGTCTTTCACGCTCATTTTCTCTTTGTTCATTCGTGAAATTTTGACTCAAATTCCTTTGTATTTCACGTTCATTTTCTCTTTGTTCATCCGTCAAGTTTTGCCTCATATTTCTTTTTCTTTCACGATCATATTCTCCTTGTTTATAATCGAAGTCCCGCCTGGATTTGCGTTCTCTATCTCTCTCTCTGCTTGCCGCTTTTCTTTGGTGAGTCCTTCGTCTTTGCCTTCCTTTTTCACGCCACCAGAGTTTTTCCTCTTTCGAAAAAACTCTTGATTCTGGCCTTTCTTTTTTAGCTTCATTCTCCTCTGAGCTTTCTTTCGACATATCGATTTCGGAAAGGGGTTCCATCGTAAATAGAGTAAATATAAATATAAGCTTGTGTTGTTATCTTTCGGTATTTCTATACGTGTGTAAAACGTTTTTTTTACAAAAGTTTAATAGCCGGATTTACCTTTCTTTATGTGTACCCGGATGTTGCAACGCGTCGATATTCCCGCCAAAAAAAATCTAACCAGCCAATCGGAATGCTTGTGTACACGCCCGGACGGACGTACGGACGTACGGACGGACGGACGGACGGAAGTGACGTCAGCCAATCCATGAAAAATCAACTCGATAGTTTACCATTTTTTCTTAGGTATGGTACTCCGCTCGCGCGGGTCTTCGGCCCGCGCGGGAGCTCCGCTATTAAAAGAATCAAGGAAAGATACAAGTTGAAGTAAAATTATACAATTAACGCCTGAAATAAAATTTCAATGAGTCAAACCTTTTTTCTTGCATTAAAAAGTAAACACAAACGCTTATGTACAACGTCAACATTTCGATTTTTCTGAAGACTTGTAGATCGAGCCCCTATGCGTTGAAAAATTAATTAATTAGAACTCAAGGAGAAAGTCTGATTTCAGTCTCTAGAGGACTTTATTCTCCATAGAGACAGCTCAAAGTCACGACGGTATCCCGCAAAAAAATCTTATAAACTCGATTGAGCGAAGTTTTATAACTGATATTAACAGTTGTATTTAGTGACGTCTTAAGAAAATAATCAATGTAAATGTATATCGTAGAAAAATTAAATCTCGTAGCCAGAGCCTGCGTTTCTTCTGGCCTGCGGCATTTTTGGCGCATGCGCAATTTTCCGGAAGTGAAATATAATCAATGAAAAACATGCTTTAAAACTGCTTTAAAAAACGGAGTCCTGTGTTTATTTAACATCAAAATAAAAATTAGAAATCGGGATCATATGTTTTTAACTTTTGGCAAGTTTTTGAACGCTTTCACTCTTATGCCGGAAGTCCAAGAAATCCTGGTCTCAAGAAATGGATTATGCCAGAGCCCTCGTTCTTCGCCGCAGGCCAGAAGAAACGCAGGCTCTGGCTACGATATTGAGAAAAAATAGAATAAGACGAAAAAAGAAGAATTCCATTAGTTTTTTGAAGAAAGTTCGGTCAGTTTTGTCATTCAAATATTAAGCCGTTCTGAATAAAAAGTAGTTTGATTGCTGTACATTACAAACAGCTGAAGCAATAATGTTCTTGAATGTTGAAATGTTCGAAGGTCTAACAAGAATTCGCTCCAATAAATAATCAGTAATTTACAGACTTGGATGAAGACAAATCAAATAGCATTTCTAAACGAATTTCTTTAAAAATATTCGTTGAGTTCACAGTGTAAATAAATAGTTTCATGTTAAAAATGTAGGAGCCGTGACCCTTGAAGGTCAAGATGTACAAGTACTGTAATTTAAATCACAGGCTTACCATCCGAAGTATCTGTGGTTTCGGATGTGTGGGCTCCCTGTGGTCTCTCATGAGGTTCGCCCGTTAATAAAATTTTGGTTGTATCGTCGTGTACGGGAATAAGCCTGAAGCGAGATGACGTTTTACCCCCGTCTCTAGACCATAATCCTTTTCACACTGCTTTTGTTCTTTAATTATGAGTATTGTTTTTGTATTCTCTAAGGAATAAAAAAATTTAATATGAAAGAATTTTAAAAACTATTATGGTCTAGAGACGGGGATAAAACGTCATCTCGCTTCAGGCTTATTGTCGGGGGAATTCTATTCAAATTCAAATTTCGAGTGTTTGGCAAGTAGTGGTACCCTACGATAGCATGAATAATAAATATATGATAAACATTTATATGCACATACTGATGATGCATCGTTTAAATATGACTAAAAAACCACCCAACCGAATTCGATTCTTGGTCTAGGGGTTAGGTTTAGGGTTGGGGTTGGCATTGTAGTAGTTCTTTGGTGCTGAAGGTACTGAGTTCGATTCTTGGTGTCTTCACTTTTTTTTTCTAAGTGAAGAGAACCAAAATTTCCCACTCGTGTGTTCGGAGAACTATTACGTACTTTATTAATCCGTACACGACGATAGTACCAAAATTTTGAATTATCGAGTGATTTCAGCTTTTTTTAAAAATACATCTCCTGAAGACTTCCTAAGAATAAAATGACGTCAAAATAACGTTTAGTCATTCACTTCATGAAATTTGAGTGTTATTTATTCGTCCGATGCGTTTTACGGCTGGTTTATGGCGTTTGGCGTGAGCTATGTTTGTGTATGTGAGAGAGGAGAAGAAAGGGGAATAAATACTGCTATGCACCTCATGTTCAATTGTGAGTAGACTTTGAGGCCAAACAGTTAATATAAAGCATAAATATAGGCTATAGGAATATCTATTCATAGTCACTTTGAATATGTAAATTATGCCCCAGAGGAATATGCTAATATGGATTCTCACGGACTTTATACTAATACAAAAGGGAAAAGATGCCATGAATTAATCACTCTAATTAAACCACCGACAAAGAAGTGTACGTTTTTTGTCCCACCCACCCGTCCACGAGCTAGCCGGGTTGATCCACATTCTGTCCCATTTATCGCTCTCCGGCCAGAATTTGTTCCAGGCCAGAGCTGCCTTTGCATACCTGAATATTAACAATAGATGTGGCAGAATATTACACTATATTGTCAAGTTCAAGAGAATAACGAGTCAAGCTGAATGAATTTGTTTAATACTATCGCAAGACAAGCTATTGCTCATGAAGTTCATTAAAAATCCTTAGAAATAATCGCTTTGAAATCATCTCTATCTTCTCGGCTTGAAATCCTTGTTTACGAAATTGATAAGCTGTCTTGAATTACGGCGGTCAACGAAATAAAGCATGCGTAGACATAAACCTGTGCCACGTGATCTGCTAGCTCCGCCCTCTCTTAATCACTTGAAAACATAGTGACATTGATTAACATCTGGTACATTTGAGCATAGATGGGAACTCTATACCAGACACCCGCAAAGGTCTCTTGGATAAGTTCCTGAAGACCCCTGGGTACTATTGCGCAACTTGTCAAGTTTGTTGAGCAGTAATCAGAAAAAAAAACAAAGGCATTTTATAGATGGTATTCCACAGGTATTCCAGCAAAAAAACGAGGATCCATAACTTACGGTACGGACCGAGCAAACGAGGTTAATAAGATATTTATTATATGGCAAGGCGAAGCAACAAAAAGTAAAGTTGACAGCGCATGTCAACGAGAACTGCATTGGAAGGGCTCCCTGTACGTGCCACAAGCCATTTAGTGTTTGAGTTGCTCAAAAAGAGAAGTTTTAGTTTACTTTGAATGAATTTAGCTCTAGTTCAAAGTTTTCTGAAATACTAGGTAACAAAAGTGAGGCTTTCTTTTGCAAAACATGTAAATGCAAAGCAAAAAATATATCAAAAGAACACCTCAAGAACTCAACACTAGTCGAGAAGAAAACTGTCGTACTTCATGTTTCCTTTCAACTTCAAGATATTCACAACCAAGAGGAAAATTACTACCGTTTGTTTTCCTGCCATTTATTGAGGGAAAAACTCAAAATATCTCCAGAATGAGAAGCTTTGTGAAAAATTACGACTCGGTTCGGAACATGGATAGTTTTTCGTCAATTTTCAACGTTTTGACTGTAGGCCGCCATATGCACAATGGCTGAAGTCATAAAGACACACTTTCGACTCATTTAAAAAGACACTGTCCACTCTCCTGTCCACAAATGCATTTAAATTCAAGTGTGGATGAAATATTACTGAAATATGGAAATACTTCAAGAGCAAATGAGCCTAGAAAACTGGTTAAAACCCGGCGGCTTTATCATAGACGAAATAAACAACTGGCTTCCTCAATCGATTCAGATAAGTTCAAACTTGGCGTTGTATTAACTTACTGATATAACAAATTTACATTAATTGTGAGAAGAAAGGGTGGCGTAGCGGTGTGAGCGATTGCCTCTCATCAATGCGACCCGAAATCGAGTCCCGGCGGGTTCGTTGTTGTATATGAGTAGAGTTGTTTGTTGGCCCCCATGGGTAACTTATTATTGTTCTGCGGTCGCGATTTTCGACGAGAAAAAGCGTAGACATTGATATCATCTTATTTCACGACGCTTCTGGGAAGCACGGGTGGCGTAGTAGTGAGATCCAAGGTGCTACCATTGTGATCCGGGTTCAAGTCACACCGTGCTTAGTATGTGAGTACAGTGTGTTTGTTTTCTCCGGGTTCTCTGGTTTTTAGCTCCCTCCACGAAAATCAACTTCTAAATTCTAATTCGATCTATATACGTATCTTTATCAGTTGGTTACGAAAGCCTATTAGGCTTTTCTTCCACCATGGAGTTGTAAATCAAATTAGACTTGAAATGTGTTTTTGTCACTCGTTAAAGATCTATTACAATGAATGGTCTGAACCCAGGTGAATGGATATTTTTCGAAGTAACAATATTTCTCGAAGAGATAATATTTATATTATGATCATCCGGGTGGATGTAGTCCTTAGAAGGACTGTTTGATGTGACTGACGTTTCGACAACCTGTGCGGAAGTCATCTTCAGAGTCAAGTGAAGAAAAAAGTCAGATATGGGTCTTATTTATACTGCCACAATAAACAATAGAACAATAGGTGAAGTTAAGAGATGATTCGCGTCGCTAACTTAATTGGCGTCAATTCGGCTTTTGTTTAATAGCCTATTATATGGCGTGGGTAGTTTAATTGAGCGGTTGAGTGGATTCAGCTCAAACTTTGTAAACCAACTCTCAAGCACGAGAAACATGGAAAACGCATTTGCCGGCAAGCTTCCTTAAAATACCAAACAGAAATTTTAACGAAACTGATAATAATTGAATAAAATCTTCTGGCTGCGTTACCAGCGTGGTTGGTCCTTGTAGTGTAGTGGTTAACACATCGGACTAGAATACCGAAAACGTCAGATATGGGTCTTATTTATACTGCCACAATAAACAATAGAACAATAGGTGAAGTTAAGAGATGATTCGCGTCGCTAACTTAATTGGCGTCAATTCGGCTTTTGTTTAATAGCCTATTATATGGCGTGGGTAGTTTAATTGAGCGGTTGAGTGGATTCAGCTCAAACTTTGTAAAACAACTCTCAAGCACGAGAAACATGGAAAACGCATTTGCCGGCAAGCTTCCATAAAATAATTGAATAAAATCTTCTGGCTGCGTTACCAGCGTGGTTGGTCCTTGTAGTGTAGTGGTTAACACATCGGACTAGAATACCGAAAACGTGGGTTCGAATCCTGCCAGCAAGGGCATATGATATTTTTTCTCTTATTCTCTCTACTTCATTGTATACACACCGAACGCATAATTTATTACTACTTTACTATGTCTATTATCTGCGTACATATTTAAGGTTTTCAACTTATCTATAGAGTAAAAATATCGCTCTGGGATCCTCACGAATACCCTACATTTCATATTCTGGCTGCGTTACCAGCGTGGTTGGTCCTTGTAGTGTAGTGGTTGACGCATCGGACTAGAATACCGAAGACGTGGGTTCAAATCCTGCCAAGGGCATATGATATTTTTCTCTTATTCTCTCTTCTTCAATAAAAAGATGCTCTAGGATTAATTTCAACCTTTTCATTGGAGATTAACTTATATTAGATTGATTATTTCACATCAATATTGAAATTAACATACCTGTATTTTCATCTGTGATGGTTATTGTCAATGTCCTTTGGCTCTCTTTATATTGGACGACGTTTAGAAAAATAGCTTTAAAAAGCGTTATGTTTAGGAAATATACTCTTCCAAACTCCAAAATACTGCTGTTCAATACATTGGCATCTAAACATTTTCTGCTTTTTATACTTGTGAACACTAAGCCATCCTCCGAAAAGTTTCCAACGGAAGTAACAGGATCCTCTTTATTGGGGTTCGTTGTGAACACACTGGGTAGAACAAAAAAGATAAAAAACAAGAATAACAACAACAAAAACAGGCAGATAGGAGGGTGGTGGTCTCTGGATAGAAGTTTCGGGTATGCTCGTTGGATATTTTAAAATATACCCCCTAAAATATACCTGAAGTCTTTTAAGGTGGCTGCTTCATGACAAATATTTTGCAATTGAAACAAATTTACCAAATTTAATTTAATGCTGATTTGGAATATGGAAAGATATTTAACAAATAAAATACATTTACTGTGTTTGCAAACGCTAATGCAAACCGAGATGTGAATGGGAGAATTCGAGACCAGATCAGTGCTAACACGAGCTGTAGGTGAGTGTTTGCAACTGCTCGAGTATTCTCCCAACCACATCGAGGTTTGCATTAGCCTGTGCAAACACAGTAAATATATTTTATTTGTTTTATAAAATTATTTTCTTCAATTAAAACAAAAATTATAGAACGATTGAATAAAACAGAAAGATTTAATTCAAAGTTTTAAATACAAATTCTCCTTACATACTTGTACATTTGCAATACCGGCCAATCGGATTGAGCGACAGACAGCAATATCAATCAAATTGCGAGTTTGAAACACGCCTCCAAGCATGAAATCCAAGTTGGAAATTTCTTATTTCAAAGCGAGAAGAAGCCAAACTTCAGCGACTTTCTCCCTTGAGAAAGAGGCTTTTACAAGCAAATCTAGATAAAATAATAATTCTAAAGCTTAACCAATGGCTTTAGTCATTCTAGACTGAGAAGAAAACACTATTTTGAGAGCTAGAACTTGCTAAATTTAAGCTTGGTTTCCGTCGGTGTTGGTGAAAGAGTTCGGTGAAAGAGTTCGGCGTGATTCTCCGAGTTCAGGCTGGCAAATCTGGATTTTTGCTTTTTTTGTTGGAGTTTCTTGTGGTGGTTCTACTATTTCTGAAGCTTCCTCGGGAAAGTCAAAGTCTAAGCTTGGAAAATTAGCCATATTCTTCTAATTTTACTGGAGTTATGACTATTTGTGTACAAGTACAACTTCCAAACAAAACTCAAATTTTCACAACCGTGTTTGCACAGGGAAATGCAAATACGGCTCTCGGCCAATCACAGCACGTGTACTATCTGAATTATTTTATGAAAGGGGTTTCCCGAGGTCGTTTTCGATACATAAGAGAGTTTTAGATTTACCTTCACGGCAAACGTGAAACATCAGTTGACCAGTAAAAAAATATTTTAAATTATTGAAAAAGAATCGCAAAATAGTTTAAGAAGTAGAAAAACAAAAGAGTATTTGCGCTTGGTAAGGTTTGTAAAAGGTAAATTAAAATACAGGAAAACTATGATAACGTGGTCACATTTGCCGTTTGCGGGGAGAAAAAAGTCAACCTAAGACTCTCTATTCACGATTACACCGTGGGTGATAAAACATAGCGTACCAACAAGTTTTGAAGATGTTATGTTGATATAAAAATGTTGCTACGAAAAAATTCAAAACTTCACTATTTTGAAGTAATTTCTTTCATTATCATATATTAAGTATAATTTTTTTATTTAGGTCCCATATCCACATCAGTTTGTAAGTCACACTGAAAGAATTACCCTGTTTAAATGAAGTTTTCATTATTGTATACGAACGTGCATTTTAAACACTTTCCTATTTCCGCCATTATGAAATCACCTAATCGCAACGTGATGTCATAACTTCATACCTGACTGATCCATAGTTTATCATGGAGACACCCCCTCCCTTTTTGTAGAGAAGGTAAACAATAAGCCACGAAGTTAAAAGTAAGGAAAGGAAAGTGAAGGAAAGGAAAAGGTGCTACTGATGTGATAAATTTTGGAAATTTCCGCGTGTTTGTGCATGTACGAGGTCCCTACGTATGCCGTGTTTTGTTGTACTTTTGAATCCAAAGGTTTTGGCATCATAAACTTTTAGTTCGACTGATAGATTTTAAACACAATAAACGTTTTTTTTCCAGGTCTATGGTGGCACTTTATTTGAAGTTTGTGTCAAAATAAACAGAACAATATGTATAAAATTTATTTCAGTTTCATATTCGTACATAGCAAGAGTGACGCGCTTCCTGGTTTGACTCGGCTTCTCGTGCTTTTTTTAACTTGTTTCGCTAAAATAACTACAAGCCAAAAGTGCATAGCATTACTTCCATTTCATATTCGGACATACTAGAAAAGATTGGGCCCTTCGTTTGGCCTCGTTTTTATGTTTTTGTCGAAATAAACAAGTCAACATGTATAGCATTTCACTTTTATATCCATAAATTACTAACTAAAGAGTGATAATAACTAGAGTAATGGGTCTCCTTGTTTGGGATTCTTATACTTTTCATGCAAACATCTTATTTTCTACGTGTAACGCCTTCTCCACTCTTGACTTTGACACATTAACTATATCTTGTTTGCCTCTTCGTTTGTCAGGAATAAATCTTGCACATATGTCCTGCAGTACTTGGGCTGACTTTTTTGAAGACTTTTTGTAGGGTTTCCATTTGTACGTCCCGTCGATATTTTTTTCTGTGTGGCGAGATCGGCTAGTGGCTGTCGTTTGTATTAACCTCAGTGTTCACGGCCTCAGTGACAGGGGCATTGCACTCGACACTAGCCTTAGGGAGAGTAACAGTTGCTATATGTCCAATTCTTAAGACATCATCCTGGCAGGTCTCTCTGTACGTCTACGCTTTTGTGTCATATCATTTGCCGTTGATCGGAAATAATGCTTCATCAGGAGAGCAAGGTCACGTTTTTCTTCTTCCGACGTTCCCACCATTTCCATATGGGAAACCCATTTCTTACGGATGGCGGTTGGCTGCAATGTTTTTGTTATTTTAACATCACTTGATTGCACAAATGAGGTCATTATCTGAGACAGGTTGCTGGAAGCAATTGGTTTTCCAGTGTAAGAAAGGAAAAGTTGACGGCACTTCTTTTCTGGATCCCCAACAGCGCGTACACAGTGGATGTAAGCCTTAAGCATCCGATCATCTTCCATCGTTAGTTAGGTACATTTTTAGAGCCCTGGTCTCCAGAGTTTTGTGTTTGTATACTATTACTTCATACATCGCAGATTCATTGTTGTATGTGCGATTCTCATACTCCTCCAAGGTTATGTTTGCAATCATTCACACCCTCCCGACATGAATCAGAAGGAATCGGAATGTCAGGAAGTTTGAGACTTCAGAATGTTATGTACTGACAAACAGCAAATCAAACAATATGTTTGTCAACATTTGGTTGCCATAGCAACAAGGCTAAAAATACTGAAACTCAAAGAGCGTTTTGAAGCTTAACATGCAACCAGAGGGACAAAGCTCTACATAAATCATATAGTTTGGGAATCGAAAAGTACTAATGTGAATATTGGTTGACGATAGCTATTAACTATTATTTCTAATAGCCAATGGTTTAGACATTTAACCTTATTAAGAAAAGGAAAGGAAAGGAAAGGAAAGGAAACGAAAGGAAACGAAACGAAAGGAAAGGGAATGTATGAAAATAAATTAACAATAACAATTAAAATTATTACGAAAGAAATTTGGTATGCTTACTTCGCGATAACATAGCTAGCCTTTGTACCAGTAGTGTTAAAGTAGATACAAAATGTAACTTGACCAATATTTTCAGGCACAGTCATGGATGTGTTTTCAAAACCAATTGATGCTGAAGAGAAAAACAAAGACGTTTTATTAAAATTTTGAAAATAGAAATAGCATCTAAAAATTGCAACGGTTGGCTTCGATCTCGTGCCTTTGAAAGGAATGCCTTGTATCGAGTTTGTAAAAACAGATACTATAGAATCCCGGTTTTAAGCCGGGAGCTTATAATTAAATAAAGAAAAAAAAAGGTTTTTGGGTGGGCTTATAATGGGGAGTTTTTAAGTAGGGAATTGGCTTATAATCGACAGGGGGAGCTTATAACTTGGGGGGGGGGGGGGGGGCAGGGGGAGGGGGGGCTGCACTACTGTGCAGGAAGCCATAGGTTCAGTGCATCCCAAGGAAAAAATTAATGGCAAAACTCGAAAATGTTGGTATAAATGGAAATTTTCTAAGAGTGATACAATCGATGTATTCCACTGATCAATCAGCAATCGAAGTAAATGGACACATTTCTCCGATATTTTCCTGTTATATGAGTGTTAAACAAGGCTGTATGCTAATTATTTAATTTATATCTTCACGATCTGCCTGACTTATTAAATTCGTGTAACAACAATGATGTAATATTGAACGGCAAACCGATTAGTACTCTTTTATATGCAGATGACCTGGTTCTGTTCTCTAAATCTGATAAAGGGCTTCAGAAATATCTCGACAAGCTAGAGACATTTTGTGAACAATCAGCCTTAACAGTTAATATAACAAAGACAAAAGTGATGGTTTTCAATAATACAGGGAAGACGATGAATAACTTTTAATTCTATTTGAACATATTTAAACTGGAAAATGTTAAATCATATAAATATTTAGGATTACATTTTGCAACCTTTGGAAACTTTACGTTTGCAAAACAAGAACTAAAAAAACCTGCATTAAAGGCACTATTTCAGATAAAAAAACAAATGGGTGAATTTTTCACATCCAATATCAAATTAACTATAAAACTGTTTGACTCGCTTGTTGTCACCAATACTTCTATACGCAAGTGAGATATGGGGTATCGAAACATTAAGCACCAAAGACCAAGAGCCCATGGAACTTGTTCATTTGAAATTTTGCAAAATGCTCCTCAAAGTGACTGGACAGAAGAAATGATTATAAGCACGTTTTATAGAACATTCTAGATTAATTTTCCCTTTATTTTCTTCGCACTTGTGTCGAACGTACAATTCACAAAGAACTCTCACCACACACTACAGCAACTTCTTATAAGTAGTTTATACCCCTGATATAGCGCGTTTGAGGGAGGGGTGGTCAGTTGGACTATGACCTTATGTCTATCAAAGTGAGGGGAGGGGAGGGGTTTGTCAGAATGATGACATCACCCATTGAATAAGATCACCCCCTCCAAAACAGATATGGAGGGGGGTGATCTTGACAGTAGAGAGCACTAGAATATATGCCGTAATTTGGGGAGAGGTTGTCAGTTGGACTTCGAGCTCATGTTCTTTAAAGTAAGGGGAGGGGATGTGGTTTCACCGAGAGATTAATATCGCAACACTTCTTTAGGAATTCATGAGAAAAATATTTACTGTCCAGGAAATTAATCCAATTATCTATAAAAAAAGGAAAGAGCGACATCGCAATCCTGCTTTAGGAATTCATGAGAAAAATATTTACTGTCAGAGAAATTAATCCGATTAACTACGAAAAAATATGTAAGAGCAATAGAGGACTTTCTGAGTGGCTGCATTCTTTAGTACCCCCTTAAGAATGTAGGGGAGGGGTGGTCTAAATTCCTGACTACCCCTTAAGAATGTAGGGGAAGGAGTGGTCAACTGAAAAACCCTTAAGAATGTGAGAAATACTTTAGAGGATGAAAGGAATGCAGGATAAGGGTCAAAGTACAAATCCCAAAGACAGCGGCGGGAATTTGAAATATGAATACATATTTTTATGGAGAGAAAAGATTAAAATCCCGATCAAAATCAGCAGATCAATCACTTGCTCATCACCTTCGTCGGAAAAACCCCACTTGCACTCAGCTATAATCCAGCGAGAGTACGGATAGATTAGTTAACATGTCATCTGGAAAAGTAATACAAATAGGAAACCGTGGATACGTTATTTTTGTGAAGGATGTTCGAAGGGAGAAAAAAATATGTATCCGCAAACAGAAGAAAGATTTATCGAGCGGGAAGACGGTTCTAACTAGCTCAGGAGTGTCTTTGACTTTAGACGAATGGACATCACTCAAATCGGCAATTGAAACAGTGGATACAGAGTTAGTGAACAATGAGGCAACTACTGCATCCAGTCAGTCCAAAGCCACCGATCTTCATCAGGAGCCAACGTTTCCTGGATCCATTCAAACCCTTCAGGATGATGGCAGTGCGCAATTTTACGAGGCACAAGGAAAAGATTACTTACCACGAATTTTCACCACTTCTGAACTGGACACTGTTTTTAATGCGCTCGGTCCGGAAATGGAATTGACAACAAGGGAACAGCAAAAAGGATTAACTACTGGACAGCAGCAAGTACCCAGTTGGGGATCTCAAAATTACTATCATCCGCCGTCATAGACAAAATAATGATTATACCAAAGACATATTGTTTTGGATTTGCTGTAGCATTTATTGACAAGTGAAATAAAACATGATATTTTGTTTTTTACAAATGAAGTTGGTGTCATAATTAATGTACATGTTTGATATGATTTCGAGCTCTAACATCGCAGTGTTGACAGGCACCATCATTTTACCTGTCAACTAGGGTCTTATGCGTAATAACAAACTATTTCTTGTTACAGATTCTTATTCCATGTGTTCTGATTCGTCCGTTTGTATTTGTAGATGTTGTGTAGTGAATAAATTGTTCAAGAGAAATTTACGTTGATCAATAGCAACCTGGGTTGCTTCCATCCAGTCGTAATCACCAGTGTCCAGTAAATCTCGTCGGGTTCTCATTATTTTACAATAATAAGGATCCCTGATATTATTGATAAGATTTCGACCTCTACCATTGCAGTGTTGACAAATAGTATGTACGTTTCTATTCACTAGCAATGAGGTCAACTAGATTTAGGCTTTCCGGCCAGGTACAGGAGCAATTCCAGAAATTACCGCAACAATACGGGCATGTCGTAAAATATTCAGGGCAAATAAAGCAGTTTGGTATTTCCACTCTGTGAGAGCAGTCAGAGTACTTTTTTCCACAGCGATCGTGCACCAAAGGAACTTCGACGATATGGCCACAGCTTAGAGTGCGAAACCCTTTGGATGTATTCATTGATTATGTAAGGTGTTTTAACAGATACGTGTTCGGTTAGTTTCTGAGTAAAACCAGAATCAGGATACTTTTCCTCCTCTCTGTCCAAAATGCAGTAGCAGTGACCTTAATGGGAATCGAACCAATGACCTTCTGATCTGGAATCAGACGTGATAACCATTACACCCTCTGTGATTTTGTATAGTCAAGATTGGTTAATATACTCCTGTAAGCATGCCGAACAAAGTACTTTTATTGTTTATGGGATTATGAGATTGGTTATTGAATATTAAAGCTTAGTTTATTGTCTAAAATACATATATTCTACCTTGAATCTTCAATCGAAAGAAGAAACGCAGCTCTAAGCAACAGCCAAAACTAAACCGATCTCTGTTCCACCCAGATTATTGTAGATAAGATTAAGCCGGTGAAAGTGACGACACCTTCTTGTACAGTCCATAAAATACCAAGCTAATCTCGTACGCATTACACAAACCATGGCTTTTTGCGGTTTTATTTAATTTAATTTTTTTTTTTGTTGTCATGACTCTGATGTGTCATGCGTAGTATTTACTATTGAATTCAACTGAACAAACATGCAGTCTTTTTGACACAAACTATTAGTTTGTTCTCCCGTCCTAATTCATCATTAACCATACTTTTGATTTCCCATGACTTCGCTTCCTTTTCTCTTTGGTTTTTGTTTTGAAAGAGGTTGCACCATGTCTTACTTTAGTCTCTGTTAGTCTTTGCACCCTTTGTTGTCTTGGTTGTGAATATTCATACTCTCTGACTTGTACATGCGTCAAGATTTTGTCCTTGTTATCATCCGTTTTGGCTATAATTGGATTCAAAACGAATTTTACTTTCGGTTGCAGTTTAGCCTCTTGTAGATACTTTCTCCGATGATCGCTATCCAGCAAATGAACATCCGACAGATGGTTCGCTAATCTCACGAGATATTTTGCACCACATCCTGCAATCGGGCAGTCTCGACAAACTCGTTTAACCATGTTTACAGTTCAGGAAGAGTTAACTAAAATGATTTTTTCTTCCTAAATTTGTTTTATATATGGCCTTCAGCCAGGCCAAAAAGGCCAAAACCAGGCTAAAAAGGCCATACCCAGGCCAAAAAGGCCAAAACCAGGCCAATCTCGCAGAAAAGGACAAAAAGGCTATGGGCAACAGTGACGTTTTTTCCCCTAAGAATTGACGGATTGAAACCTGACTCCAGATCAGAAGATTGTTGGTTCAAATTATCTAAAACAAGAAAGAAAGAAAGGGGAAAAATGCTTCAAGGTACACTGCGAGTAGAGATTATTTCATGAGTCCTTAGGAGTATTTGATATGAAGGAGCAGCCTGAGATCATAAGGAGCAGCAGGGAGCATATGAGGAGCAGTCTAACCGGGAACAGGTTGAGAGTAGTTCAGGGAGGACATAAATTGCGGCGAACTTTGAAAGGAAACTCATTTGGTATTAGATGCAGTAGCAAGACATTCTCCAAAGGTTCATTAATAAGACGTCACTTGAACAATCATATTTGCAAAATGAACGATATAGAGGAAAATGAATCAACATATGATGAAGAGACGTCAAGCGAAGACGTTGAAGAAGACAGTGAAGTAGACACGAGTGAATCAGAGTCATATGATGGTCCTGATGATGACGATGATGAGCCTAAAGAAGACTGCTGGTCAGCTTTGATAAAAGAAACCATGGACCGACACGAGATTGAATTAGAAACTCTGGAAAACCAGTACATGGAAAAAGGCGAAACGAAAGAATCGGCTGAAGTGTTTGCGTACAACAAAATGATCCCTACATTTCAAAATGAACTGAGAAACGTACTGTTGGAAAAATTGGAATGGATCCGCGCGTTAAGAAGGGATCCTTATTATTGTAAAATAATGAGAACCCGACGAGATTTACTGGACACTGGTGATTACGACTGGATGGAAGCAACCCAGGTTGCTATTGATCAACGTAAATTTCTCTTGAACAATTTATTCACTACACAACATCTACAAATACAAACGGACGAATCAGAACACATGGAATAAGAATCTGTAACAAGAAATAGTTTGTTATTACGCATAAGACCCTAGTTGACAGGTAAAAATGATGGTGCCTGTCAACACTGCGATGTTAGAGCTCGAAATCATATCAAACATGTACATTAATTATGACACCAACTTCATTTGTAAAAAACAAAATATCATGTTTTATTTCACTTGTCAATAAATGCTACAGCAAATCCAAAACAATATGTCTTTGGTATAATCATTATTTTGTCTATGACGGCGGATGATAGTAATTTTGAGATCCCCAACTGGGTACTTGCTGCTGTCCAGTAGTTAATCCTTTTTGCTGTTCCCTTGTTGTCAATTCCATTTCCGGACCGAGCGCATTAAAAACAGTGTCCAGTTCAGAAGTGGTGAAAATTCGTGGTAAGTAATCTTTTCCTTGTGCCTCGTAAAATTGCGCACTGCCATCATCCTGAAGGGTTTGAATGGATCCAGGAAACGTTGGCTCCTGATGAAGATCGGTGGCTTTGGACTGACTGGATGCAGTAGTTGCCTCATTGTTCACTAACTCTGTATCCACTGTTTCAATTGCCGATTTGAGTGATGTCCATTCGTCTAAAGTCAAAGACACTCCTGAGCTAGTTAGAACCGTCTTCCCGCTCGATAAATCTTTCTTCTGTTTGCGGATACATATTTTTTTCTCCCTTCGAACATCCTTCACAAAAATAACGTATCCACGGTTTCCTATTTGTATTACTTTTCCAGATGACATGTTAACTAATCTATCCGTACTCTCGCTGGATTATAGCTGAGTGCAAGTGGGGTTTTTCCGACGAAGGTGATGAGCAAGTGATTGATCTGCTGATTTTGATCGGGATTTTAATCTTTTCTCTCCATAAAAATATGTATTCATATTTCAAATTCCCGCCGCTGTCTTTGGGATTTGTACTTTGACCCTTATCCTGCATTCCTTTCATCCTCTAAAGTATTTCTCACATTCTAAGGGTTTTTCAGTTGACCACTCCTTCCCCTACATTCTTAAGGGGTAGTCAGGAATTTAGACCACCCCTCCCCTACATTCTTAAGGGGGTACTAAAGAATGCAGCCACTCAGAAAGTCCTCTATTGCTCTTACATATTTTTTCGTAGTTAATCGGATTAATTTCTCTGACAGTAAATATTTTTCTCATGAATTCCTAAAGCAGGATTGCGATGTCGCTCTTTCCTTTTTTTATAGATAATTGGATTAATTTCCTGGACAGTAAATATTTTTCTCATGAATTCCTAAAGAAGTGTTGCGATATTAATCTCTCGGTGAAACCACATCCCCTCCCCTTACTTTAAAGAACATGAGCTCGAAGTCCAACTGACAACCTCTCCCCAAATTACGGCATATATTCTAGTGCTCTCTACTGTCAAGATCACCCCCCTCCATATCTGTTTTGGAGGGGGTGATCTTATTCAATGGGTGATGTCATCATTCTGACAAACCCCTCCCCTCCCCTCACTTTAATAGACATAAGGTCATAGTCCAACTGACCACCCCTCCCTCAAACACGCTATATCAGGGGTATAAACTACTTATAAGAAGTTGCTGTAGTGTGTGGTGAGAGTTCTTTGTGAATTGTACGTTCGACACAAGTGCGAAGAAAATAAAGGGAAAATTAATCTCAAGGTTTATCGCGAAACCAGTGACAAAGAATGCTAGTAACCTTGCATGCCGAGCTGAGCTAGGAAGGTTTGTGCTAAAATGCTTCTCAAGGTGACAAAGAATGCTTGTAACCTTGCATGCAGAGCTGAGTTAGGAAGGTTTCCGCTAAAATGCATGCAGTAGAAGCTTTAAATTCTGGTATAAAATTATAAAGTCGGAACTACACCCAAAAAAACCTTCAGCCGAAGTCTACCAAGAAATTAAAAATGAAACTAAAAAAGCCTTTTGGAGCATAAAAAT
This sequence comes from Actinia equina, assembly GCA_011057435.1. Taxonomy (NCBI): domain Eukaryota; kingdom Metazoa; phylum Cnidaria; class Anthozoa; order Actiniaria; family Actiniidae; genus Actinia; species Actinia equina. Next base: position 30,840 of record WHPX01001169.1, on the reverse strand, counting down.
TAAAACTACTTTAGAACAACTCGGATTGGGGATAATTTGAATGAAACAAAATGATCTTTCTCCAAGGTGGTATGAATATGGAAAAATAATAACCCTAAGAATATATGACATTGAGAGGCAAATTTTATGGAGCAACCTCCACAATGATGAAAGAAAAGACGACAGACATAAAAATAAACTCAGAGTCTTTCGTCAGTTCAAAACGGATTATAACTTTGAAGAATAACTTTGATTATTATATGGCATCAATGTTTCGCGCGCTCTGATTGGCTGCTTAGCGGGCAAGATTTTCTTGTAATGACCGGTCATTACGGAAATTGTTCACGGCTTCATTCACGGCTCTTTTCAGTTGCGATCAAAAGCTACGAAACCAAACATTAAATCAACCGAAAACATAAACAAAATACATTTATCTTTTCAAGAACTGAAAAAAATTCTTGTATAGCTTAGAGATACTTCTCAGTGTACAATGAGCGACGAAGAGAGCCACAGCGAAAGCGAATTTTACTATCCAGAGGAAGAAGAAGCAAAAAGTGAGCAAAACAACATGGCTGAAGTAACCAATACCGGAGACGACAGTATCAATAACAGTCAAGAATATTTGCTAAAGTTTGTGCAAGAACAGAAAAATGAGAACCCCGTGAAAAAAAAAACGGCAAGTGATATGAAGTGTTTTTACCGTTTTCTTGGGGAGATAAACAAGACAAATGTTTAGATGTTGGACTTGGCACCAAAAGAGCTTGACCACCTCCTTGGAAAGTTCTTCAAAAACATCAGGAAAGTTAATAGCGAGGAATACGAGCCAAGTAGTTTGAATGGGCTGCAGAGAAGCATCCAAAGGTTTCTGTCAGATTCCAGGTCAAAGATGAACATCCTCAAGGACGATGAGTTTGCTTTATCTAGAAAAGTATTGGAAGCAAAGCGTAAAAACCTTGTTGAACAAGGCAAAGGGAACCGTCCTAACGCGACTCGTTCGTTGACCAAAGAAGAGGAAAACATGCTGTATCAGAATGGCGCTTTTGGTGCAGAAAATCCCGTAGTCGTTCAGAGAACCATGTGGTGGATTTTCCCCCTGCATTTTGGGTTTAGAGCCCGCGACGAGAGCCGTAAATTGTGCTGGGGAGACGTCTCCTTACAGACAGATCCTCTCCAAGATGGCCGCGAAATGCTTGTTTGGCTGAATGAGCGGGGCACCAAGACACGTAACGGCAAAGAAAATGGTCAGGCGTTCTTTCTCGCCAAAAGCATACGCCACAAACACGGAGAGATGTCCTGTTCAGTTTTATAAGCTGTTCAGAAGCCATCGACCCGAAGAAATGAACCTCAAATGTGGTATATGAAGGCGCCCCTAGGCAAGAATGAAAACGGTAAATTCTTGAAAACAGCCGCAGACGAAGCCAATCTCCAAAGAAAAGGAGCAAAAGTCACAAATCACAGCGTCAGGAAGACTGGCATTGGCCGATTGCTAGATGCAAATACCCCAGAGACTTTTGTGGCTCAATTAAGCGGTCACAAAAGTCTTCAAAGCCTCCAGTCATACAAGTCAGCAAATAAGCACCATCAGCGACAAATGTCGTACATTTTGAGTTCTTCAAGTCACTCGCAAAATTCCAAACAGATAACTGCTCCTCCAGACAATAGCAGTGGCCAGTTAATAACAAGTTCACAGCAGTCACACAGCAGCCTGAGTCTCCAAAACACGACGAATTCGCTCGCTGTGAATAATTCAAGCGACACAGCAGCTTTAAAGGGTGTTTTTACTGGAGCAAATATCAGCAGTATCTCTCAATGTCAGTTCCAGATCTTCAATGGCCCAGTTAAGTTAATCCAACAAGGTGCAAAGCGACGTTATGTTATTGAGAGTGACGACGAAGAATAACACTTCACTGAAATCACTGCAAGTTCTCCGCACATGCTCAAAATTAATTTACAATTTGGGTCTATTTTTCTTCTAAATTTTTGAGTTTTTAAGAGTTCAAACACTTGTAAACACAGGCATCTGTTTTTGTGAAATTAAAGTGTTCGCATTTTCCTAGATCCTGCCATAATAAAGACAAAAATGTTCTCGCTTTGAACAAAACCGTCTCTGTGAATTTCAATAAATTCGCCAGGATCGCTTGGCTCAGTGAACACGACCTCAACTTTGACCTTGCGTGCGCAAGCGGATGTTGAAAATTATTTCCGGTGTTCATAGTTAGGTATTTTATTTATTAAAAATACAGCACTAAAAAAGGCCATATAATAAATAACTTATTAACCTCGTCCGTTCGGTCATTACAGGGAAATCTCAGACCTCGGTCTTTTTTGTACGGACCTCGCTGCGCTCGGTCCGTACTGTCAAGACCTCGGTCTGAGATTTCCCTGTAATGACCTCACTCTCGGTTAATAAGTGGTATATAACTTTGAAGTCAAGTCACCAATATTAAGCACAGAGTGGCGCTTACAAAATTAAGAATTAGCAACCATAAGCTTGAAGTAGAAACGGGGAGGTATAAGAGGCCTTTTCTCATTTACGATGAAAGGATTTGCCCAGTGTGTAAGTCGGGAGTAGAAAACGTGCCTACTATATGACTCTCATAGAAACGATTTAAGAGAGTTCATAGAAAAAAACACCAGCACTAATTTCAACAATATGAGCGCTGACAGTCGTTTTCTGTTCTTAATAATATTCAAAATCAGCGTCTCTACAAAAAGCTATATCAGCATACATTCATCAATGTATGCTGATGTCGTGAAAACGAAGTAAGAAAAATACCTAATACATAGTATATATATATATATTTTTTTTACCACAATTGTAAATTTTCTCGCGCGCTGATTGGTTAAAAAACGCCGTAAATAAGAGGTCATACCAACAAATGGCCTCAGGCAAGATTGTCACTTTCTAAAAACTTTGTTTGTCAAGAAGTTTTTCGGGTTTTTCCAAACCAAAAAATGAGTGAAATTCTACCTTCTTTCGATATTTATATCCCAATCGTCAATAACGATGACGAAGTACTACTGTCTGCTTGTATGGAAGCAGAAAAAGACTTGCAAAAACAGCCGAAATTTCGCTTCCCAGCCAAATAAAGCGATGTTCTCAGATTATTTCCAGTGCTGTTGGGTGTGAAATGGCCTGAATCGTTCGGCTACCAAACCAAGCGCCAGTACAGTTCTTTATTCTCGTCCGTTGCTTATCCAAACGGCGTTTTCCAATCTTGCAGTATTTCGCAAGCCCAAATCTTTGTTATTCCACCAGAGAGTTATCACAAGTGAAACTTTTATGTTCAACAAACTCTTAATTGAATGTTATTTTATTCTTCTTGAAATGTATTTCTAACAATCTTTCGCTAGTTTTCATCACCTCGTGCTTTCGAAAAGCCAAAAGTCACATGTCACTTTCGCTTGTCACTTGTGACCAATCAAAAAGTTTGTTTACAAAAGCGTTTTTGAAAATTTACCATTCACAAATCGAGAAATAACGTCAAAATTATTTTTCAGCTCGAACAAGAAAAGTTGTTTTATTTTAATTTTTTTTTAGAGTTTGAATGGAGTTGTTTCTGGCATGAATTTCCTTGCTTTTTCTCTTCCTCTCGATTTCGCGCCGTCTATTTCCTAGAGTGTTGTGAGTTTTGTAGTAAAAAACAAATTTACGATGGTTTAGCGTGGTATGTTCTCTTATTTACCACCATATGACGCCAATAGTTGGTCAAAATTAGTTATGGACCCACTCGGCTTACGCCTCGTGAGTCCTAAACACGCTAAACCATCGTAAATTTGTTATATATATATATATATATATATATTTATATACTGCGGTTTGCATAAACTTTGACCATTTGTACATATATACAAGTATATCAAAAGTATATCAAAGATTATGGGATATGATCCCTGATATTTTTTCCAGAAAGCCCTTGTGCAAGACAACTCGAAAACAATATCAGGGATCATATCCCATTGTTTTTGATATACTTTTGATATACTTGTATATATGCACAAATGGTCAAAGTTTATGCAAACCGCAGTATATATATATATATATATAAAAGTATGTAATGTGGTCTATACTGGTAAAACAGTGCTCGATGCATAGGGATGCAGAGTAATAGATATATATATATATATATTTATATATATATTTAACAAATTTACGATCACATGCAGACTGCCGGATTGGGTACTGAGTCAAGCAGGTTGCCTTTGAAATTTAAGTGCTTTTTAGGCGCTATATCAGACTTGCTAGATTTCCTCAAGATTCAAAGGCATATAATCCAAAGCAGTTTTGCGAAATCAAACATGCACAGAAGTGCATTTGCACTGTCGAAACTGATGAAAATACAATGGACGAATTATATTATTCTTAAATTAATATCAACAGGGGAAAACGGGGCTGAATTATAAACCCGGGATAGGTTTTTAATTACACGTATATATTGTAAGCATTCTATTTACAAAAGAACAAAGCAACAGTAATCTACCTCTTTGAATTCGATATAATTTAATATTTCGTGTTTTGCATCGAAACAATGGAATTTAGGGCTTAGTTGATATTTTAAACCAATTCTGCGGCCCTTGGTCTTGAATTATAATGCAAAACCTCGCCCTGGCGTTTGAACCTTTATATATAGACCCGTATTTTCGGCTCAGAGTTACCGCAAGTGATTGGCTCATGAGATTTGATTGACTGCGAAAACAGCACTTTTTTGGTATCTCAGTCTGGTTTGTGAATCTAACGGTTCACATTGGAATCTCAACATCGATGGCGGAAAATTTATTTTTTACATGTTTTACATCCTCTTTTTACAACTTTGACTCTTTTTAACTTATTTCCTGACTTGTGATACACAAGGATAACAACATTATATACTGTTCCTACGCTTCCTGCTACATTTGAGTGAAAAACAATGCCAATTTTTTTTTTCTATTCAAACCACAGGCTTACCATCCGAAGTATCTGTGGTTTCGGATGTGTGGGCTCCCTGTGGTCTCTCATGGCGTTCGCCCGTTAATAAAATTTTGAACTATCGAGTGATTTCAGCTTTTCAAAAATACATCTTTTGAAGACTTCCTAAAAACAAAATGCCGTCAAAATAACGTTGAAATTTGAGTGTTATTTCTTCGTCCGATGCGTTTTAAGGCCGGTTTATGGCGTTTGGCGTGAGCTATGTTTGTGTATGTAAGAGAGAGAAGAAGAATGGGGAAGGCAGGCAACAAAATTTGACAACCGCTCGATCTAGTCCATCAGAATTCAAATCCAAGAAAAATCTCACACAAAAAATATCACAACACGATCGAAGAGATCTTAAGCTATACCTCAGCAGAGTTTCACGCTAATAGACAAATTCTTTCTATCAGAAAAGGCAGGATGTCGACCTTTTTGGTCAAAGTAAGAGGATAGAGGACTCACTCGAGACGGAAGGAATTCGAAATATGCAGATTCTCTTAGGTTGTTTGGAGCGGAGGAGCAAATTCCCCTTCCTCCGGTAGACAGCGTAATATATCGATGCGTTGATATGAGCGTTCATTTGAATCATGCAAATGTTTGTCGAACCACGCTATAGAATATAACATTGACCCTCATGATTGTCCAAACGCGTTATAGATTGTCAATGGTTATGCTAATAGCACTAATGAATTTTCACTTTTGGGTAAATGATTGTCCATAAATGCAATCGTTTGTCAATTCGTGTTATTGAAGTTTACTTTCGCGCACATGAAAATACATTCCACGCATATGAATGTACAAACGCGCCATTGATTGTCTATTGATATCTATAAATGTACACGCATATTCAATTATCGTTATTGAAAGTTGATCCGCGCTAATGATGTTACTCGTGGTGTTGATGAAAGTACATTACACGTTATTGATACAACTATTGGCACAAATGAATGTACATTTTCTGTTAATGAACAGCAAAAGGTGTAATACTATATTAAAACTATACATTTATTATTAAAATATAAATATTTCTAAATTTCCGCCACATTGGCGTTAAGGTTAAAGTCATTCAAGAATTCATTGTTCTTAAAAAAAGGGGGTTCTTGTCCCCCTGACACACATGTGTACTGACTTAATTATTTCAAAAGATAATCGAGTTCTAATCCATGTTATAGTACTTGCATATGTGTCTCCTGTCTTCTTGGTTAATTTCTGAGTAAGGTGCTTTAGAAAAATCTGGCATTCTGCCCCCATTCATCCATTTGTACCAAAAACTAAGGGCGTAAAAGTTCCCATATCGACATCGATTACTCTCTTTGCTGGTACTTTCTCTTTTTTTTCGCTTTCTTGATCTTTGAAGATTGTAGAAGTGGATTTGTTTTGGTTGCTCTTGGAATTAACATGCGATACTCTACATCAAAAAATGCAGTTACTCCCTGTCGCCATCCAATAGGATAAGCTGTGGCTCCTTTTGAACGTTGTTGCAAACCTTGTTTAAAAATATGGCAAGTAGATCACGGACATTGTCATGTCTTTGTGCAACAAATCCTCCCTTTTTACACGATAGTGCATGGCTTACCGAAAAGGTTGTCCCACAAGCGCAGGTACTTGGTAAACCCGATAACGGTATATTATAACGCAGACAAAGAGAATCCCTGAATTCTTGTTTATTCAAAGTAAGTTCCTGTTCTTTAATTGGTATTGCATTGAGCCATGAGCTTGCTCCTTTGTCTCTTGCTTGGGTTACTTGACGGAGTATGTCAGGTGGTAATGCTGCATCGATTTCATCCATTTTCGATTTAGAGATTTCAGCTTTTAGTGATTGATGTCGTTTTTTTCACATCTTCTGTGGTCGTATACATCGAATTGCTCTGCGTTTTAATAGCCTCGGTGTGTGAATCTGTTATTAGAAGTGATGCCGCATATTGCTGTGAAGCCTCTTCTTTTAGTGCACGCATCTAAACATATAAATATCTTGGTCTGTTATTCTCCTCTATAGTTACGTTTCCCATCGCTCAAGAAGAACTTAAGAAAATAGCTCTCAAAGCCTTGTTTAAGATCCGCAAGGATATGGGTGAAAAACACGAAATGTCAAATAATATGAATAGGATTTCTTAAAATCAAAACTAGCAATCAAAACGCATGCCGAGCAGAATTTTGGGTCTTCCCAATAAGAGTTTACGCAAAATTAAGGGCAATCGAATTTTAGGTAAAATACATGAATCGTGCTGATACTGATAAATCAAAACTCTCAGATCAGACAATATCTGATAGTTTCTCAGAGAGTTCGAACAATTCGAGATGGACAGAGAAAATGAAATTAGCCCTTGATAAGTTAGGTCTAAGCTATTTATGGCAGCAAAATACGAGTGAGAAAATGACTGACTACCAATTAACTAAGCTGATGAAAAGCATTAGACAAAGAATTGAAGATCAAGAATTTCAAATTTGTCCTGCAGACATACATAACGATTCGGGAAGAAAAGATTCACAGAAAAATAAATTAAGAACATATAGAACATTTAAAACAGAATATATGCGAGAAGAATACTTATAAGAGAGGTAACTAACATTAAACACAGAATACTAGTCTGACCAAACTAAGAATAAGTGATCATTGCTTACAAATTGAAATACAAAATCGACACTGGTGAAAAACGCACTGCGCATGCGTTGGGAGAAAAAAACAAAATGGCGAACAATAGCAATTTATCACACTAAAGGTATGCCTTATCTTAACCGACAAGGCTAATTCTTAAATGTTCGTTTTGGAATTTTACAGATACTTTTAGATTTCTTTACATACAATCCGACCATGTGATTATCTGCAAATTAGCCATGCTGGATGTCGACGTCGGGCCGCTAGTGGCGACATTTTCAAAGATAATTTTTGCTTTTGTATAAACAAAAGTTTTTTTGTATAAATCAGCTGTGTATCACAATCGAAATTATCTTGCTATTGCGAAAAGGAAAACCTTAAGTTTCCAGTATTTTTCTTAAGTTTTGTTGCGATTTTGTAAAACAACCAAAACACCGGCATTAAAACTACTGTATGAGTTGCCCTTAGTTACGTACGCCATCTCCGAGCGCGCGCAGGGCGTTTTTCACCAGTGTCTACAAGACCATATACCAAACCAGAAGAATAAGTGTCAGTGAGTTAGATATGTAAACTTGAAGTAGAGAGTGAATTACATTTCCTACTTAACCTGCCCAAATTATTATATTGAAAGAAAATATCTTTTTGATAACATTGAAAATATAACACAATTACGAATAGAAAATTGGTTGAAAAACGAAGAAAATTTGCTTTTTAAATACAAAGAAATAAATACAAAAAATAGTAGCAAAATGTATATATGATTGTTTCAGCAAAAGAAATAACAGCATTTTACTAAATATCTAGTTAATATAAAGAAAAGAACCACCGTTATATTAAGATGTGCCTATAAGTATTCCTCATCTACACATATTCTATTTTCTTCTTTTTCTAAAAATTTGATATAACTTATGAAATATTGTAAATATATATTTGTATGATTGTAATGTAATAATATTTATTAGCATTAAGTCTTAAATACTTATATCCGATATATAGACGCTAGCGGATGAAATAAACTGAAATTGAAACTGAAACTAACAGCCAGGGCTCAAAACAATTTTCCGAAGAACGATTTTACCGTAAAAAAGTCGTTAAAAAAACTTAAGAAGCCTTAAAAAGGACTTAAAAAGACCAACTGAGCACTTAAAATTAACAAAAGCATCTTTGTAAAGTAACTGCTTAAGTAAGGTGAAGATATTACAGCGAAAAGCAGTGGCAAAAATACAATCAGCATCTTTTGAATGTGACTTCTTGGCGATTGATCGTGGAAAGTGGTTTCCTTTTCAATCTTCAAAGCATAAAACACATCGAAAATACAGTCATTTTCTCGGCATAAGTGTGATCATAACATGTTGAACAGAAATCGTAAAATACAAGCAGTGAGCTTTTGGACAGGATTGTCTTGCTATCTAATGTAAGTAAATGATTCTTAATACATGCATGTAATGCCTTTTGGTCCTACATAAATACATTTTAGTTTTCGATTGAAAGTGTTGGTTTTTCAAAATGAGTATCGTTGCTCGTGTGCTCGATCAGTATGATAAACAAGTTCACTTGACAGCATGTTTGAATCGACTGCTTGTAGATTGTAAGTCATGTCGGTTTAACTAGAAAAAACGTCTTTTTCAAAAAGATTTCAAAATGGATATAATAAAGTGGCAATTGAACTTCGTGTCGTGCAATTTAGTTCTGAAATCAAACTTGCAATTACAAATCGCACTCCCGCTACGCGGTCTTGCGATATTGTAATCGCGCGTTTGATTTCAGACCAAATTGCACTCCACTCAGTTCAATTACCATTATTTAAAAACTCCCGTAACGTAATTACAATGTAAGTATTAAACGTAATCAAATAATTCTTTCTCACTTCAAATAAAGTTATTTTTCATCACTAGGTTGTTAATTAGGAATATGTTATATATATTATATTCAAAGTATATTTTCTTTATGTTTGCCGGCAACACGTAGCACATATCATAAATCACTTCCAATCAAAAAAACATAAGAGATAACATGTAAAATCGCAACGCCAGGACATTAGTGTTTAGGACATTAGTGTTAGATAAGCTTTTGAACCAGGACCTGTTGACCTGTTGGAGCACTCTACGGAAACTCTAGGAAGCCGAAACGAAATAAGACAATTACATGCAGCTTTTGGAGCAGCACTAAATGAGTTCATGGTGAAAGCAACCTCCTGTTACTGCTACAGCTGCCTTAGCAAGGATAAATTTGCTGCCAACTCTGCCTGTGGATGGAAATCTCAAGACAGATGAACTACGATTTTGGCTCACATGTAGAGGAGTTCGAGGCAAAGGCTTAAGAACGAAAGCTCAATTGGTGAAGAGGTGAGTATCGCTTCTTTCGCATTTATCGTACAACCGGCTCCTGTCAAAGAATAATATCGTCTAAAAACAACTATTATGCATAATTTTGTAATTTAATGAATGAAAGTTGAATTAAAATTAGTATGTATGGCTGCTGGAGCACTCAGAAATGTAGTATTCCACAAATTCGAAGTTCGCGAAGTTATTTTTTCGTGTGTGCGAACCGATGACTTATGTGTGAAAATATTATAAATATTGTTGTCCTCCTAATCTAAACTACTTTTTGAATTTTCCTAGAGTTCAAGATTATATCGATACAGGTCGAGATTATTGACCCTGATCCTCGACAAATATATACGAAAAGAAGAGCCAGACTAGGAAACGTTCGTAACAGTCATGAACAACAAGTACAGCAAGCCGCGGCGAAATCTAGTATTGTTTACCCAACAACGGGATGGTCTTAGTGTCTAAAACGAATGCCTTAATTCACAAGAGCTGAGATGAATGTGCATGTGGCTCACTCAGGAAAGATTTTGCGATCAACGAGCAAAAGTCACAATGACCCAACGAGCCATAGAAAAGCCAAGACGTTTTTAGAACACGAATATTTAAAAGAACTAAATGCTGCAAGTGATGAAGACTGCTTTTACTTCAAGTGTATGTGCCATCACAGTTTTAAGAAAAATGAACTCCCACATGAACTCAAAATTGCTTTATGTATATTGACTGGAAGTGTTAAACATGCTGTTTGTAGCTGTGTTGCAGGAATAACAGGGTTTTGCAATCATGTCTTAGGACTTATGATAAAGCTATGTAAATTTAGCATTTATACTGTAAAGACATCAAGCAACTGAGTCAGCAGGAAGAAGACATGCATCCTAAAGTAGCGTGCACATCAACCCTACAAATGTGCCACAGGACTGGGAGGAGTGGCAAAATAAAAGCACAGCCTGTAATGGAAGTAATGTTAAAAAAACTAAGCTGGGCCTCACAGATTCATCAGAAGGAGTCAAGTGTCAATTATATGAATCAACAAAAACTTACAAGTCTCAAGTGGCTGCTGAATGCAGATTAAAAGAAGAACTAGTAAAAATAAACCCAAAGTTTTGATTTTGTCAAGTTGCTAGTTCTGCTGGTTTAGAATGTGTAAATACACGATTTGGAAAATCCCCCAAGGGATCATATGGTGCCTATCACCTTGGTTTCACAGAATCAAATTTTCAAGCTTTTTGTAATATAGATACTGTGCCTCGAGTGAACTATAACAACAATCTCACAACTTACCCCCCATTTCCCCTCCAAGATACTGATGATTTTGCAATAGATAACATGGCAACATTGGATGATGATCAGAAATCTTTAATGAATCACATCATTGTTGATGAACAAAAAATCAGAAACATAGAACATAAAACAAGAGAGCAATCAGAATGCAAAGAATGGAAAGAAGAAAGAAAATTCAGACTGACTTAATCTAATTTCAAAACCATTGCTATCAGACAAAGGAATCACGAGACTTTAGTTGGAAATCTTATTAAACCTAAGATTATATTAACTTCAAGGTACACAGAACATGGCAAGAAGTATGAGCCAGTTGCATTGCAGCAATATGAGAGTTACATGTTCTCAATAAGAAGACCAGTTTCAGTGCATAAATGTGGTTTGGTTGTTTTGAAGAACTCCCCATTTTTGGCTGCATCACCTGATGGCAAAGTCATTGATAGTGGATGTGAAAGGCCATTTGGTTTAGTAGAGGTAAAATGTCACTCCACTCGATGCCTGCACTGATCTAGGGTTCTTTGCAGATAAAGTCCAAGATATGCCAAAGCTCAAGAAGAATTATGCATACTTTTACCAAGTGCAAGGACAGCTTGCAGCCACAAGGGCTCACTGGTGTGACTTCATCATTTATACCAGTATGGGTATGAGCATCGAAAGAATTGTCTTTGTCCCAGAGTTTTGGAATACCTTATCTGAGAAGTTTAAGTTATACTATTTAAAGCACTTTTTAGTCCATGCTTCTTACCATTTTTCTGCAAATAGGCAATATTAAAGTATGAAATTGTATGAATGTTCATGTCAATATCATATAAACCAATTTTATATTTTAATACTGTCTATTTAAGAAATATATATTATATCTTTGAAACGGGAGTAGGAAAAAACAACAAATTATTCATTATCAGACTGTTTAATAGTCACTAAACATTCACTGTGTATCACCAATGAAATACCAGTAAATATTATAACATTTTGAGTAATTTTTTTCTTCTTTTTTTTTACATACAACCAGAAAATGTTTGCATTTACGGCGTTATATATAACAAATAAATAGGCATTTATAAAAGATGAGCCCATATTTGCCTTATTTGCTGACTGGTAATTTGCATTTTATTCTGTGTGCTGGATTGTTGGCAGGTTCTTGACTTGACCAATAATGAAGTTATAACAAGATAGTTTATATAAGCAGATATTTTTGGATTGCACTCAATTGACTACCATTGGTTATTGATTATATTATTGATTACATTATATTATGATTATTGCTTTTGCAATCATACAAGTAAATTACTTACAAGTAATAAATATCTTTTTTACTTTAGTTTTTTACTTTAGTTCATTGAGTTTGCCATCAATCTGAGGCAAGGTTACCCATACATAGTTTTTTTACCTTAGAGTAGTGGAGCTAGACACTGAGGGTGGTCACGGCAAAGAATTGTTAACGGCCTCAGTGGTTCTTTTACGTCCACCTTGCAACAAAGTTAGAGTGATGGGACCTCTGCTTTTTGTCATATGGTAGATAGTCAAAATGTTTGAAAATTGCCTGAAGGCTTGTATCAAATATTATTCTGTCAGGTTTGTGATGTAATGGGATTCCTGTGGTAGCCTCGCTTCCAGGAATAAAGCATGCTTCCGAATCAAATATGGCGTCCTAGTGTTTATAGTTTAATACTCGGTTACTCATCCGTAAACATCGGGCTTAGGAAAACACTACTAGGTTATAATGCATACAATATCTGGTTCCCAATATCCTAATTCAAAGTTTCATTCAGAAATTATGGATCTTGCATATTACATAAAAATGGAGAAACAGTCCACATTTGATTCACAACACCAAATAAACTCAGTGGCACTACAGAATCCCAGACATGAAAAGCTCACTGTTAAGAAGGAAACTACTGGGCATTTATGGCGTTCCAATCCCGCCAAAATTCAATGTTGACATGAAACATTCAACTTCATGCATCAACATTCAAGTTTTGCCTGTAAATTTTAAAACTTCGTCCTCCAATACTCAACTTCATGCATCAACATTCAAGTTTTCCTAACAACTTTCAAAGCCTCGTCCTTCAACATCACAATCAGATATATTTTCGCACTTTCTTTGACCTTAGCTGGGGGCTTTGCGGCGCTCACCTCAGAAAGAGGCACAAATTTCAAAGTTGCCCTTTCCTTTTCCCTTTTCGGCGGCACCACTACTCCTATACGCACAAAATAGCCGTCGATGCTCGACAGCCTGTCTGTGCTGGTTTGACGGCTGAATCGGGCAACCGGACAGATCTGGCCTTGGGGCTGGAATATTTTGTGCTCCTGAAGGTCCTCGTGGCCTTCGGAGATGTAGCCCTGTTGTTGAGTTTAAAGCAGATCGTGCGTGTGATTGAATAATTCTGGAATATAAACGTTTACAGTACCATGGGGACTTTGAATTCTTTCCAACTTGTCTGCGACCCTTCGGAGAGTGTCTTTCATAGATTTGATTTCTTTATCCATTGTTAGGATGAAGAATATAGAGACGATAAAATTTTAACTTTTTACAAGAAAGATTGATATCAATGCACGTGTTTGCTAACAACTGAGCGAAGGAATTAGGTATCGTGTTTCAATCCTCAGTGAAGTGCCATATGATACTTTTTGGCGGAGTTGGTACGTGTTTGAGTACTCAACTTCCAACTGACCCGATTGCAACATGCGATATACAACGTCTATCCAAAACGTACAATCTACACTATCGATTTAAATGAATTCAAAAATTTGGGTTCAAACGTTTGAGCCTGAAAGTTGTTAGTTAGAGTTTACAAATTCCAAGTTGTAAAGTGAAGTTGGATGTTCGAGCCTGTTCGATCTCAAGATTAATGAAGTTGAAAGTTCCTGTTTGTGAAGTTCGATGTTGGAGCATGTAAACTCCAATGTTGAGGTATGGCATTGAATATTCAATCCCAAGTTTTTTAAGGTTGAAAGCAGAACTTCGAAGTTGTATTATATACATTTGAATGTTGATGCATGAAGTTGAATGTTTCATGTCAACATTGAATTTTGGCGGGATTGGAACGCCATAGGCATTTGGCACCTGACAGTCTATGATTACACGAGTTGATGGATATTTTTCTTTGAAGATTTCAGGCATAGTATCATGCAGTTTTTCCCTCGAACGCCAGATGCACACTTGGGCAAACTGGAGGTACATGAAATTAAACCATGGTGTAAGAATTCTGCTGACAGTGGACTGTGAAATACCATATAAATGGTCCAGATGTCTTTCACAAAATCCTCTCCTTAGTCTGCACAGAGTTAATAGAGGTTAACTCTGGTCTGCAGAGACTGAGAAAAAACTCTTCAATCGGCTTTAGTGCCCTTGATCTTGCACGTTTTCGAGGCTTTTCCAAGTCATAGAAATCCTCATCACTGTCTTCATCCTCTCCTGCTTTATCATAGAAATCATCCGGTACGCTTTTGTTGATTGTGCCGTAATTAATGTTTTCGCATATCTCGCCTGGAACAAGGAAATTATAAACGGCAAGAAATGTCTGATAGTTAGGGAATCCAGTGTAGTTAGAAATGTCTTCATCTGAAGTAAAGTGTTCAACAGTAAAGACTCTTGATTGTGATGTTTGGTACCGACTTTCTAATGTTGACACTTTAGATCGCAGATCTCGTAGGTTTGCATTCTCACGCTCAAGAGTATCAATCCGCGCTTTAGCTTCCTCGTGTTTGTTTTTACGTTCAGATATAGTTTCTTTTGAGGTTCCTTCGTTTTCTTCTGGACTATAAGCTACAGCATTGATTATAGATGACTCGTCAACCTCATTATCAATTTGCTCGTATTTCGTGACTTTAGTTTTTGTCCGGTGCAGATCTCAAAGTAGGTGCTTTTCTTTTAATAGAAGGCACAGAAAACGCAAACTTGGAGGGAACTACGTCTGGTTTTACAGCAACAATGCCTGTGAGTGATATCTTCATTTCTGTGGCTTCAAAGTGTCGAGAGCACACTTTGGTTGTATCAATGATCTTGAAATCCTTGTTCTCGTCACGACACGTACGAATCGCGTAAATCCACCGACGCCTCATATTTTTATCTTTTGGAAAGCAGAAAAACGATATTTTTTTCCTGTCTGTTTATCCTTGTAACCCTTTTGGGTACAGAGAGCAACACAGCAATGTGTTGGCATTGTAAACTGTAGTTAAGAAGATAAATTTCAGTAAAAAACTCTAGTAAAAAACACACTTCGATATAAATGTGTACTCTTCTTGAAATGAGGCCTGTAGGACCTCGCTTTCATGTTTGACTCGTCTCAAATCCTCTTCTTTTTGCGTTTACTCGGGCTACTAATCTTCTACGTAGTTTTAGGAAATGAAAGGACTAAGATAGAAAGAAAGTACAAAAATAAGCAGTCTTGGACTGCATGTGGCTAGTTCTTATGGAACATAATTTTGCTAATTTCTTTTAATGTCTGTGTGGCTTTCAATTAAGAAGAGTCAGTGTGATTTCCTGAAGAATGTTCATAATTTGTTCTTTTCTCTAACTCTGATGATAAAATAGAAATTTCGGCAAAGTTTCGTTATTTACTATAATGGTCTAATAAATAAATACTCTTTATTGGGATAAAAATTTACAGTTAAGTGTACAGCTTTTTCAAAAATATCGCAATCATTCTCTAAAGAGATAATCAAACTCTTTGTCGACGTATTGATGAATGTTCTACATCTAGAGCCAACTTGCATGCGATCAACACGCTAGCTAGTGATAATTGAACGAACGACAGACCGTTAAACAATATCATCACATGTTAATAAAAACAAGGTTATACATAAAAAAAACTTATATTCATCGTAACTGGAATAGCTCCAAGGCTTCTTGACACTGTGAACACATTAAATGTTATCTCGAAAGATTCCAATATGGCGTCCATGTTATCTCTCTCATGTGTTTCTCTTCTCACATCTTCAGTGAAGTCCCTTCTTATCAAACAGTTAGCATTGGCTTGTTTTCTTGAGTATGTTTTTCTTTTGACTTTCATTTGAGTTCTTTAGCATTTCTTTGAGTTTTTGGCATATTGTGTTTCAGTGTGTTTGGCATGTCGTATGCTGCCTCGATTTCATGATCGATCAACGTGGTCTTCGCATCTCGACGTCGTCGATAGATAGACTGATAGTAAACCGAAACCCACTGTGCATGAACCTTTATACTCGATAAAGTTCTCTTCATTAGTATTCAAGTGATTTTATATAAAGACACCTGTGATCTTTATATAAATACCACTCGAATACTATGAGGATGACTTCATCAGGGATGAAGTATGCATCCAAGTTTAGATGAAGAGATAGAGCTTCATCAAGTTCATAGTCCACCCTCCAATGACCTTTGACTAACGTGCGTCTTTTTGCCTTGGCACGCAATATCCAACGTGTGGGAGCTTCTACTGAATCTGGTTGCGCATGCCCGTGACGTTAAATATCTATCGAAGTATAAAAATCCATATTCGTGACGTGTATGGTGGCTCCCGTTGAACCAAAATCTTATAAATTGTTCATGAGTGTTTCAAAAATCTTATAAATTGTTCATGAGTAGTTAAAAAAACTCGTAGATCGCGTTTTTTCAGGTATAAAAGCACTCGGCTACACCTCGTGCTTTTATTCCTGATAAAACACTTCTTCTCGTTTTTTAAACACTACATATTATACTAGATGCTACCCTGCGAGCAGAGTCTCCTTTGAACTCCTCTACGGGCGAGAGAAGGAACGGAGTCTCCTTTCGTTCTCTCGCCCGTAGAGGAGTTGAAAGGAGACTCTGCTCGCAGGGTAACTAGATGCCTCCATTTGTATGGATTTTTGAAAAATATATATCTAGCTAATTATGAGATATCTACTCACACTGACAAAGTACAGAATGACAAATGTCCCACGTTTGAATAAAAAAAAAACGCAACTGTTTATGACCATACTTCGAGAGTAAGTCGGAAAGCAGCCAAGCGAGATGAGACCGTTCATGGTTTCAAAGAATGTGATGTTTTGGACAATTTAGTAGTGCGTCAATAACTGGATTTTTAAAATAAAAGACAGTGCTAGAATCTAGGATAATCAAAGCACATTATGTAAAACATCCAGTTAAAATGACGCATTTGCTTTGCAAAGCGAGCGAGAATAAAATTGTCCAAAATTCGCTCTGAATTATAGTCCTACTTTAAATGAAATTAAAATAACAAACCATTGAGTAATGAAAATCTATTCGCGTCAATGAACAACCATAGCTATGCAAATACCTTGAATTGTTATTTACTAAACAGATTATGTTTTACTTGTCTTGGTAAAAGTATATATTATTAAAATAAGTAAAGGCTGTTCTTAGACTGGTATCAAAACTTGAACGATTGACATCGTTTCGATATCTCAGATGTTTGGTACCGAAAACGACGAAATCGTTCGAGTGAAAAGAGGAAACTGAAGAGACTTATTTTTAGAAAGATTAGGTTGGTATTCGGAGTCCTTTTTGAATTATTTATAATACTATTATGTTAACTTGATTTCCATTGCATGAAATAAACTTACCTTTATCTGTAGCAATAACGCTAGACATAAGATAAAACAAGAACAAGCACAGGCAATGAGTAAACGCAGAAAAAGCCATCCTTGTAAGGATGCTAGACTTGAATATGCGAGAACTTAATGTAACCCCATGACCTTTCTAGCCAGTTAATGAATCTGCGTCACACGTAGACATTAATAATAGGACTGCATATAGAAGTGGGAGAAGTTGGCCCATAAGTACTAGTAGTGGAAGTTTCTAAAAGTCGAATACTGTAAAATCCCAGTTATAGGCCGCCTTCCCCCTTTGCAACAAGCTCTCTCAGTTATAAGCTAACAAAGACAGTGACAGAGCGACAGAGCAACAGGGCGACAGAGCAACAGAGAAATAGAGCGACAGAGCGGCAGAGCGACAGAGCGACAGGAGAGATCGATAAATATATAGTTATAGTATATTTTCCTGCCTTAATTATTGTCATTAAAGGGACTCTGAGGTGCCAGACACATCATAGCTTAAAATGTACATCAAACCTCGTTGATTATGAAAATCGAAATGAAAATTTCATGAAATGCGTTTTTTGGGGTGATATCGTCCGTCAAAGTTGCGAAATTACTTAAGCTGGACTCCCTGTGGAATATCGCGGATTTGATAGCTTGGGATGCCTGGGCTGTGATGACGTCAGATAGTGGAACATGTCGGATAGCTGGAGTTGAATCAGCCAAATTTCGCTATGGAAGTATGGCTGTTCTTTATCAATTTGAGCCAGAAATTGCTTGAGGAGAAGAATATAATACTCCCGATGAAAGTCTGAGCGAGGAAAGTGAGCTAGAAGAAGTGGCGAACAAGAAAACGCTTCAAGGAATCGATTAAAGTCAGCAATGTGTCGTGATGGAAACAGCTAGATGATATGTGTTTATGTTTGTTAAATGATCTTGAATCACGAAAATACGACAATATACAAGGTTATTAAGTATATGAAGCATTTTATTTCACACAAGATTTCAATATTTTCTGATGTTAAACTCAACGCGGTTTTTAGACATGACATGCACCCCTACTGTTGTGGCTGAATCGAGTGCTTAGGACTGCATTTAATAGTTTCTCTTTCTCTTGAAATTTTTTTACAAATAAGTGAGTTTTTTTAGTATTTTATGTAATATTTCAAACACGCGAGAGAGTCCTTCCTCCGATTTCCAAACACCGAAAAGTGAGTTGAAAAAACGAGGCGCAGCCGAGTTTTTTTAACTGACTTTGAGGTGTTTGGAAATTGGAGGAAGAACTCTCTCAAGTGTTTGAAATTACTTCTCAAACTCATGAATGTTTCTTGGAGAAAATCAAAGAAAACGTTTACAAAATTTAATGCAAATTAAGAACACATTTCCAAACCACCGTCACAGTAGTGATTTGCTTTGTTTTCTCCTCATTAATTATTCATGAGTATGAGAAATTACGTTCTTATATTCCAAATAAGTGAGCTTTTTTCGGTATTTTCTATTTAATATACGTCCGCAGTGCATATTCATTTCGCTGGAATGCTTTTTCAGCCCTCTGCGTTGTGCTAGTTTATATTATATTAAGATCAGAATAGTAATCCCAGCATGTTTGGTATTTAAGATAAGATCTACCTTCCCTGAACGTATATGAGGAAGATACTGGCTTTATAGAAAATGAAAGTGAAGATGAAGTTGCTGACAGGTACACACCACATCGATTCCTTGAAGCCTTTCTTCGTTCCCCACTTCTTCTAGCTCACTTTCCTCGCTCAGACTTTCATCGGGTGTATTATATTCTTCTCCTCAAGCAATTTCTGGCTCAAATTGATAAAGAACAGCCATACTTCCATAGCGAAATTTGGCTGATTCAACTCCAGCTATCCGACATGTTCCACTATCTGACGTCATCACAGCCCAGGCATCCCAAGCTATCAAATCCGCGATATTCCACAGGGAGCCCAGCTTAAGTAATTTCGCAACTTTGACGGACGATATCACCCCAAAAAACGCATTTCATGAAATTTTCATTTCGATTTTCATAATCAACGAGGTTTGATGTACATTTTAAGCTATGATGTGTCTGGCACCTCAGAGTCCCTTTAATGAGATATGGATGCTCACTCCGATCGGAAACGAATCCAGCACGAAGTGCTAATGATGTGCCAGGGTCTACATCAACCCGGCTCAAACATGGTGGGGGTGGTGGGTGACACACATAGTTCGGCTATCTTGTTCAACCACGCCAAAGCACGCGTCCTTTACTTAAATATCAGTTCCCAACCAATAAGCAACCTCTTCAATTCCCCATGACCGGAGGGTACGTGGGAATGGTATTAATGATCATAATTGCGGCAGAATTTTAATATCCAATGACTTTGCATATTATCCTATTATATAATGCAACATCCCGACTCTTAAAGATAATCACTCCTGTATTTCGTAATCAGACTGAAACTATAACAAAATGTATCACTCATAACTATATCCCTAATTGTTCGGCTATAATTGTAATCCCAAATCATCAAGTGTGATCATTTTGAAGTTATTTGATTACAAAGCCTTTTAGATAACTTGGTGGTCGCCTCACGCGTTGTGGCCTGTTGTGGCTCAACAGATCTTTCTACTCCACCTCCTCTGCTCTTTCTTCAGGTTCTGTAGTTGCGAGAAGTTCAAAGGTGTTTGTGCTTGACACTGGTTCTGTGGTCTTCTTGAGGTGGTACCGAGTCCTTCGGTACACTCCGCCATCCTGATGATATTCCACATAGTAGCTTTTCAGCCACAACTGCCTTTTTCCATACCCTTTCGCCTGGCCTAAATGGCTTCATACGAAGTACATCTCCCTCGCTGAGTCCTGAGTCATTGTTGTCCTATCATGGAGACTGCGCTGTTGATCTTGGCGATCTTCCAGTAGTCGCTGCTCTCTCTCGGGAAAGAAAAGACGTGGTTGTAGCAATGACTTGCTGCTGGGAAGTAGAGTCTTTGTTCTCCGGTTCATTTGTCGATGTGCCGGACTTGATTTAAGGCCTTGCGTGGGGTATTTCTGTAGTCAAGGATCGCAATGTAGGGGTCTTTGCCAGCATAGAGGGAACTTTCGCAATAGATTATTTGCTGTTTTGACGGCTGATTAAGCCTTTCTGTTGGCTTTGCTGTTCCCATGGCTGCTTGTGTTATGTTCAAATTCGCACTCATGTGCAAACTTTGAAAACTCTTTGCAAGAATACTGCGTGCCGTTGTCACTCATGAACACATCAAGACATCCATATCTCGCAAAGTAGTTTTTTAACTTCCGAATCTCAGCGTCTGCTTTAGTACTCATCATTTGGTCGACTTCCCAGAAGTTACTGTAATAGTCTACACCGACTAAATACTCCCTACCCGGCGTTGAGCTTGAAGAGATCAACACCAGCCTTTGCCATGGGCGCGACGGTATCTCGTGCCTCATCAGGCTTTCCTTTGGTTGGCTGACTTCAAAACTGATTTCTACACGTTTCAACAGTTTCGACGAGTTGCCTATTTTCTCCAAACATCCGCAGCCACAACACACATTCTCTTGCTCGACGCAGACAAGATTCAACTCCGATGTGCGAGGAATGGATATTTCCTTTCATGCCTTGACGCAGGCTTGGCGGGTAAACGACGCGTTCTTCACTCTAGACCACGCCATCTTGTACAGTGAGTTCGTCACGTATACTAAAGTAAGGGGCTGCTTGAGAAGGAAAGTTAACCTTGTCTTCTGGTGGTCCTTGAAGTATCAGGGTAGTCAGGACTTGTAAAGATTCATCAGCGTTTGTTCCTCTTATTATTTCTTCTAACCGCTTGTCTGTGATGGGCAGCAACTTGGCCCTCTGTAAATCTGTTGAAACTCCTTTTACTCCTTGGGTTCTTTCGCCAAGTATACTTTGGACAGCATGTCGGCAATCGGAATGTTTTTGCCTAGCTCGTATCAGACGTCGATGTCGATTTCTGAAGTCGCATCATCATACCTATTCATCTTTGCAGTGCACGCGCTAACGGTTTCTTTAGGATGGACTCCAATGGCTTGTGGTCACTCTGCACCCTTATGAGTCGTACGTATGTCCGAACGTATATATTGGTGAAACCTCTCTAGGGAAAATACTATGGCTAGCATTTCCTTCTCAAGTTGCGCATACCAGTGTTTCGCTGTTGGACAGTGCACGGCTGGCATATGCAATCGGTCTTCCCTCCTGCATATGTTTCTCCTATTCCGCTTTGGCTAGCCGTCACAATCGATTTCGAGTTCCCTTTTCGGGTCGTAGTACCTGAGGAATGGTGACTACTATACTTGCACTTATACTGACCTTTTTCGCCCGCGGTTTCACGCGGTCAGTGGTTTCGTGATAGGCCATTTGCAGGAATTGATCACGTGTCAATTTGCCAATAGCGACAAGGCTTGGTGCATGGCGAGGGTCAAGACGTATGTTTGAATCTCTCGTACTAACCGTTATGAATTCTGGACATTATCAGTAAATTTCAGACCGTTTGTTGTATTTTGGATGAACAACGCAATATTTTCAGGAACTAGACGAACTAGAGACGATTTATTGTCATCCTCGTCTTCTGGATCTGCCACGTCGCCAAATGCGAAGTTGAGGAAAATGGCGGACAATGGCGACGATATAACTGGAAAACAAAACTCGAACGGTGAACTGTCCCTAGAAACCATCTACGCCGTGATGAAGGATGTTCAAAAGAACACTATCGAGCTAGTTAATGAAAACACACTTTTCAGGAAGGAGATGGAAGAACTGAAAGAAGGCACGAAATTCCAAGTCAAGACAGTGGAAGAACTGAAGGAGGAAAATACAGAATTAAGAGTAAAAGTGACGGAGCTGAAGAACTCGTTGGATGTATGCACAACAAATCTCAAAACAGTGCAGAATAACGAACATGAGCTAGAGGTAAAACACGATGACTTGGAAATGTATACTGGAAAGTACAATTTAGAATTACACGGAGTACAAGAAGAAGACGATGAACACCTTGATGAAGTTGTTATGAAGGTAGCGGGGCGTGTGGTGTGAATGTAGAAGAAGATGACATCGACATTGTGCATCGTCTCAGATTTAAATTCAAAGGAATCAGACCGATCATAGTAAGTCTCACAAGATTAAAACAGACTTACACTGTAAAAATGGACTGGTTGAAACGACCAATATCAATGGTTATAACCATTTAAAATTGGTTGGAGCTACCAATGATAATTGGTTATTTTTTGTTCGTGGAAGCATGCCAAAATCAAATGGTTGAAACTACCAATATCAATGGTCATAACCATTTCAAATTGGTTGAAACTACCAACGGGTAATTGGTTAGTTTGTGACCAGTGCAAATGTGAAAAACTATACCAAAATAAAATGGTTATAATAACCAATTGTTAATGGTATACTAATAAATACCCATTTTTATTGGTTAATATAACAATTTCACTAAATTGGGTGAAACGACCATTGATAATTGGTTAGTTTTTGACCAGTGTTAAAGTATCCAATACTCCATTCTACTTCGTCATTGGTCTACGTCACTACGACGTCACGTGAGATAGCGCGCGGTCAGCAAACAATCAGTTGCGTTCGGTTATCGAGCAGAACAGAACGGAAAACAAACTTTCCCGCGCCTTAACAGTTTATCGAGCAGAGAACCAACATGTCGGACGACGACCTACTTCACGAGGACCCCATTGTAGATAACACAGACCCAAGCAATCCAATGATGGACATTTTGGTCAGCCTCAACCAGCATATGACTGAAATGAGCGCATCACTTAAACGACTGCACTCCAACAATGGCGCCGAGGCAGAATCTGCCGCTAGAAAAAAGTCGCGCCAAATGCCCGAATCAGGCCTATCACATGATGTTGTTGACCTCCTTAATGAGGGAGAACAAGAACCTAAAGAGGTTGGAAATACAGTCGAGGGCGAAGACGATGTGTTGGACGAAATTGCCCAATCACTGGACGAGGCAGAGAAGACGGACGAAGCCGTCTCTGACAAGCTGGCAAATATTGCCAATAAATCATGGCTACATAAGCTCTCAGATGACCAGCAAAAAGAAAAGTATGAAAAATATCACCGGCCCTCAAACTGCAACAAACTCACAGTGCCTAAAGTGAATGAGGAAATCTGGTCAAAGTTTCCACGAGAAGCGCGAGGTAAAGACCTCAAACTTTTCCGCCTTCAAACCAGCATGACAAAAGTGGCTTACATATCGGTAAAAGCTACTGAAGTGATGTTAAAATTAAAGGCAAAGGCCGACAACGAACTTGCTAAAGAGCTCATCAAACTAGTGGTAATGACCACAGATTCTCTACAATTGCTCGGACATGCGAGCTTTGAGCTATCCCAAGACTAAAGAGACGAAATTAAGCCAAACCTGCACAAGGACTACGCTGACCTTTGCTCGGCAAACATACCTGTGACAGGACTTTTGTTTGAAGACGAACTCCAGACCCAGTTAACACACATCAGAGCTGCCAATAAAATTGGAAATACAGCTGCTAGCAAATCCTTTTCGCATAGACGACCAGGGCAACACTACAACACCAAATACAACAACGAGAATTTTTTAAGCCGAGCGCCGACTCATCAGGGTCGGTAGAACTATTACAAAGGAACAAAGAACTACAACCGCACGAAACGTGCCGAAACACAAACAAAGAAATAGACATCGAGAATCCAACGCTCACGGTAGGCAATTATAGCTTAATGCTTCCTCAATATGTGGAGTATTGCAAGTATAAGGTCAAAAGCTTCAGAGCTGGCCAGATTGTTTATAAAATTGATCAATGGAAAACACTGACCACTGACCGAGAAATTCTCAATACTATCAAAGGACAACGTATTGAATTAAGCAAAACACCAATACAGATTACCCCTCCTTATCAACCTAAGTGGTCTGATGAACAAGCACAATTTATAGATTCAGAAATTCTCAAGCTATTAAAAAACGGAGTAATTGAACCCACGGTTCGGGAACAAAATGACTTCATCTCAACTATATTCTTGCGGCCGAAAAAGGACGAATCCTATATCGCATGATTTTGAACCTAAAATCACTGAACCAGTTTGTGAAATACCATCATTTTAAAATGGATACAATAAACATTTCCGATTTAGCGGCATAGGGAAAGTATATTCCGCATTCTATAATCCGACCGGAATAGCATAAATTAAAAAGAGCTATCATTATTTTATTCCAGATTTAACCAAAAGGATTTTCAAAACTCCATATTTTACTGTTTTATCAACTAGTACAATGTGTCATTAGGTAAACAACAACTGCGTAAGAAAGTTTGTAACTATTGGTACTGACGTTACTCCTTCGTCTTACTAATGGTCCTTATTAGTCAATCCTCTTACTACGAAGAACTAATGTCCGTAACGTCATATACCTATGAACTTTCTTATACACCTGTCGCATTCAACCCACCAAAACAGTCACAACTGACTAGTTAGAGCTAGTTATTAGCAAACATATCTTGAGATTAATTTGATTACAGTATTAAGTTTTTCTGCTCTCACTAATATAAACATGTGTTACGCCAGTTTGTTTTACTTTTCCGAAAAGTGTATCAAAAAGAACATACATAACAATACAGTCTTTTTATAATTATTTTCCTTCGATTGGCAAAGGCACCACAAGTTGCTATCACAAAGGGTTGAAATGGCCTCATGTGTCGAAAAATCAGTCCAAGGTCGCTTTCAGTAAATTTTCAGGAACCCAATGGCGTGCTCTACTCGTATACGAAGCGACCTTAGCGCTCTGTTGGCATTCTGTTGTCGTCTGTTTTAAGCAATACGCCTTGGAGTAATAAGAGGAGGGGCGTTAGCGTATACCCCATCAGCTAGCAGCCTTGCTCGTTGTGGTAGATTCCTTCTTCTTCCATGTCCTATAGCAGGAAGTCGTCTGTATGACTCCGCATCATGTGCCCCGGAAATCTGCAAGACCTTTGTTAACTATGAATTCGTGTAGTACTAAATTTTGCTTATGTTTGTGTTTGTTTATATATGCAGTAAAATCGCAGCTAGATCACAATACTTATGCACAACATGACAACGCTACTATATAGCAAACTTACTCAGCTACGAGGAGTACTACCAAACCATCTGCGTCAACAATTAGTTGTGTACTCATAAGATGGCACTTTTTGTCACCTCTATAAAAGTCTACTTGTCTTGGGCTAGATGTTCACCCATTCCATTGTAGTGGCGTCTATTATACCTACAGCATTAGGGAAATGTGGCATCGTGTTTTGAAAGTTACTCCACCCATTTAGTGAGTGCAATGAAATAAAACATTGATAGCAGATAAGCAGAATCGGCACGACATGGTATATTTCTTCTTCGTACAATAACATCAAAGGATTATGGTGTTTCCCCGGTCATCTACCAAAAGATTTGTGGATGTCTTCGTGCTAAACAATAAAAATCTCTGCCACTGTTACGATGGTTAAGCAGCTGGTTGCCAAAAAGTCGGGCTAAGAGGTTAGATCCTATTGGTGCCGTAGCTATAGAGACAAGCGCAACGAGTGTGATGAGCAGTTTCCCTATTACATGCATAGGAAATAAAGTGACCAAACGTTGTGGTTTTTGAAGACTCAATTTTATAACTGCAAAGAAAGACAGCAGGTTACTACGATAGACATTGGGAAAGGTGGGACATCCATTGACTGACGCGAACCGGTAGTGTTTTAAACATATATTCAATTTTGCGTTCGAAATCACGATACAAAACAAAAATACTTAAAAACATTACGACCAGTGCACGTGCCTATGTATGCACATTTTTAGGGCTGTCTTCACTTTTTTTAATTCTGCGAAATAGCGTGATGGATAACAACCAGCAAAGAAAACCAAGGAAAAACTACACTCAAGTCGAAGATACTATTCTTCTTCAAGCTGTGCAAGCATGTGGAAGAGAGTGTATTGTATAAGTGTATTGAGCTTTATGAGAAGGCATGTTGAAGTTTTGGAAGAAGCAGGTGATCAGTATTTGGCTGAAGGAAATTCCAACAAAGTGTTGCAGGAGCGATTAAGGAAGGGAGCTACTAAACTGCTTAACAACGCTCTTTCTTCATAGTAAGAATGCTGTTGACCAAAGAAGAAAAGACTCTCAATAACGGTATTATATGGAGTGTGATGATTCTTTTATTTCCTGGAAGGAATGCCAGTGAAGCAAGCACTGACGTTCAATAAAATAATTGATGAAGAATACTGAGGAGGTTGAAGACATTTGCAGAGCTATCAATGACCGCGAAACAAAGTATGTGTTAGATGCAGAAAAGAACGAACCAAATGACGACCCTGCTGACATCCTTACACGAATCAAGAAACAAGAGAAAGCGAGAGGATGAAAGACAGGTTACTTATAAGCAGACAGAATTACTTTTCAACGTGCTCATACCTATTTGATAGTAAAACCTCGTTAATTTGCTATAATCCTTTCAGGAAAAGACTTTTCAAGGAAAGTTCAAAGTCAAGTAAAAAGCTGAAGTCATCTAGAAACTCCCAAGTCACAGAGAGAAAAAAACTGGACAGGTTACTCGAAGCAATCCCCGCCGTTCTTGATGCGACCCAAGGTGTTGCACGAGAGCACCAGAAAGCATTAAAAAATTCATGGTCTTGACGTTGCAGATTCTTCGTCAGATGAAGACTAGCACCTTATAGGCTTTATGAGTTCTGTTCGCGTTATTAGTAAATAAACATTAATCATCACGTCTTTTCTTACCACAGAGCCTGGCCGGCATGAGCACGTTTTTCGTGAATTTTAAAGAATTTTTCGTTTGCGTAACATATATGTTTGTCGACAACACGAGATGCTTACTGAAACTCTCAAATATCTTGTTTTGTTCTGAATTTCAACGCATTGGTTATGCGCAGAAGAACTAACAGAGAACTTGAATGAAATCCTGTTTTTCCCTGCAGAGGAGGGGGTACAATCTCTGAACAATCTCAGTAGGCATCCACATATCAACTATGTTAGCGATAAGTACGTATCCATGCAAAAGGGAAACTTCTCGAAAATAATAACCGTCGTGATATTCTACATTATATGCTAGCATTCTTAATTTTTTATAAATTTAAGGGCGAGCATTAACATTAGTATATTATGAACGCAACTTTTTTATATACCTGCGTTTGGACGAGATCTTATTCTCGAGCACACTGCTTGTCAGTTAACATAATAACAAGTAGTGTTAACGGTATTAGTTGTGTAATACCTTATGTTAAATAAAACAGGTCTACTGAAAGCTGTTTTATTATTTAATAGAATTTTCTGGTCATAACGATGATTCTAGCCTTATTCCGCTGGTTTATGCTTATTCCGCTGGTATGTGCCTAATCCGCTTATATGCTGCTAAATCGGAAATGTCTATTACAGTTCTACATTTTTTACAATAGAGGTTTACAATACAATAATTTTCTACGATTACATCAGTATATATATATAAAGCATGAATATTTACAATACAGTATCAGCAAAATTATTTAAACTACTTTTTACAATAACTTAGGAATTTCTCGCGCGCTGATTGGCTTTTTTTTATCATCAATAAGAGGACAGACAGATAAAGCTGACGTCAACGAGCGCGCGCTCTTTCCGTTGGTTGTTTGATCGCTAAAATTGAGAAGTTTTGATCGTTTTTGTTATTGTAAAAAACAAATTGACATCAGATTTTTATGTGTCTGTCCTCTTATTGACAATAAATTGCGTCATCACATTGTCAAAGTAGTGTGGATTCACGAGGAGTAGCCGATAAAAATAAAAATCTGATGTCAATTTGTTAAATAGTTGTCATTTTTGTTATTATACGGTATTTACAAAGATTCAGCTATAGTAATAAATTGAATGGTTAACTCAGGGCGGCAGTCACCTCAGGAAGAAACCACTGGCTTATACTCTTGAGGTGTCTTCTTAGCTTGGTAATATATAGTATCATTGAGAGAAAAGAGAAGAAAGGAGGGTTATAAAGGCATGCAGTTTTAGCAAAATTAAAGCAAGGAGGAATAAGGAGCTACATGTTCTATTTCGAAATGGCTATTTTGTTTAGTTAAGACATTTGATAATATTTAAATTATTTACTAATGAGACAATCAATTAGGTACATTTGATATTTATATTTAAAGCTTGATATGGATGTTGCTGTTTTATATTGTCAGGCAGCAAATTCCATAGCTTGGGGCCTTGATTAATTATAGTAAATTGTTTTATGTTTGTTCTACAAAAAAACTAGTAGAATAGCCATGAATTTGTGAATTTTTTGTAAATATGTTGATAAGAGTATTTGGTAGTAATATATTTTCAAAAGAATACATGAATAAGCCAAGTTGTAGTGAGTGGATATCATCTAGCCTTAGCAGTTTATATTTATAAAATAAAGGGGCAGTGGTGTACTTTGAACTGGTAATGATTCTAACTATATGTTTTTGTAAGACTATAAGTCTGTACAGATTGGCCGTGATAGATAGAACACCATATGATGTTACCGTAATATAGATATGGGTAAACTAACGTATAGTAGAGCATAAAAGAGTTTTTTTTTTTGTGAGATAAAGAAACGACATTTTGATATTATTCCTATTGACCTTGATATTTTCCCTGCTACTGTGGAAATATGATCTTTCCAATTTAAACTTTCATCCGATAATGACACCTAAAATTTTCGTATGTTTCCTACGATTAATAGCTTCATTAAGATTTATGTCTAGTTTAAAATTATCATGCACTAATGTTTTCTGTCTAGGCTTGAACAGTATAAAGTTGGTTTTCTTAACATTTATAGAAAGTTTGTTGGTGGTAAGGCATGTGGAGGCTTTATCAAGTTCTGAATTAAGAACATTCTGAAGATTACTAGCATTTTTACTAGAGAAGAAGACATTTGTGTCATCAGCAAACAATAAAAATCTTAACAAGTTTGACGAATTTGCTATGTCATTTATATAAATAATAAATAGCAAGGGACCTAATATACTACCTTGTGGTACGCCAAATCAAACGGCAGTTGTAAAGCGTGAGCGGGTCATGTTACATATTGCATTCTGATTGGCTGTACGTGATACCACGCTCGAAACAAATTCCTCTTTAGTGTGTGGTGGGCAAGCGTCATCTAAACCCAAAGGAATTGAGCTGTAATTAGACCTTGGGGTTGTTCAGTATATCAACAACACACGCTGGAAGTTTTATTTGATTTAAGTTATTTTAAAGCATAAAAATGAGGATTTAAAAATACCCATATGATACCCATATAATCTTTGTCTGTCTGTCTGTCTCTTGATCGATTCAGCTACTCAACACAAATGGTAAGACTGGGCTACCTGTGGTCGATATCGGGTGCTAAGTCTCCAGCCTTCCCATTATTTAGGTAGAGAAGAGAGGATTTTGAAAAAACCCACTAAACGGCCTCAAATCGCGGTTAAACTTCGCCAGAAGACTAAACAAAGTAAAAGCAACAAGTTATGAGGCAAATTGTTGAGTGAAACGTTTTATTTTCGTAATTTTATCATAACCCCCATGCATTACCTTATAAACCATTCACAGGAACCTTGTTTGGGCTGCCTGTGGATCTGCATCGCTTTTCACGCGTGTCAACTTTATACCCTCAAAATCGGGACTTTAATTTAGTGGATTCAATATTTTTAGTAGCTAGAATATAGGTACGGATATAGACACTGTTCTTATTGAGTATGAATCAAATTGTGACTTTCGTTCTTACGTTATGGATTTTTGATTTGAAAGTAAATGACCCCATTTGTTGTCAAAGCGATAGAAAATATCGATGACAGCGGCATTCAAAAAATCGTCGAACGATTTTTTACTAATTGAAGTCACTGAAAGACGTATCTTTTACAAATATTCTCATTTAATTTCATATGCATTGAAGGGTTTTAAGGCAGATCAAATAAATTATGTACGCTCACAACTATTTTCGCTCAAGGCTGCTTGCGATTATTCAGTTGCTCGCCATTATGATTATCTTCCTTTCTGTCCAGTCGCGTAGGCTTGAGCCGATCAAGGCGGAAAAAGTTTTTTCAATTGACTATATCATATACTCCTCAAAATAACTCGTTCTACGTTTTGATTACCCACGAGGTAAAAACAAGCAGTCTATTGTCCTGATGGGCCAGAGGAAATAGCCGACTTCAACACACTGACAACACGGATAAAACCATTTTTGTTTTAGC